>OY292527.1:10917579-11517579 GCA_958496365.1 Subacronicta megacephala
GCCCAAACATTACCGCCCATCGTTTCACATAGCAATCTGTTCGCTAAAAACAATAAACTCTGAAAAGTAGAAAAAAAAGCAATTACTGTTAACATGTGTTTAAAACGAATAACTTTCAAAATTATAATATATTTTCTGAATTTTCAAAACTTTGAAGTGTGAAGTAAATGTTTTTGATAAAAGTAAACAATATTATTAGGTTGTTTTCCGTGTTCTGAACCTTAACTCCACTTATAACAAGCCTACTTTTAAAGGCTTTACCTCTCGGATTATTTAACCTCTTTGTAAGCCCGCAATATTTATTTATTAAATTAACAGGATGTTTGGAAATGTAATGTTGTAACGTTTTTACTGGAGTTAATTTTAAATTTTATCGGCTTCTTTGAGGAAATTCAGAAAACTAATAATAGGCTTTCTAGGTAGGTATTTTAGGTATAAGGTATTATTACGGTCGCGGTCTTCGCCACGGATCGCGGGTTTGATTCCTACATGGAGCATAATTAGGTATATCTACTTACAAACATTTGCTCAAAAATGGCATACAGGGAATTACATTTTTATAGTTATGAGAAGTTGTGTTTATAAACCTACTCAGGATACAGAAAATAATCGTTTAAAGAGCAACATTAAAGAAAATTCTTTTGAAGCCACAAGTTGTTTGTTGATGGAACCGGCATTTCCTATGTGGCGATCTTTGAGAAAAAACGCCGAATCAACATCATGGTCTATTTTTAAATCTGGACTTCATAAAAAATGTGTTTTATAGAGTAAATCGATGTACAATGTCTTTAGGAAATTCGCAAACTACACGGCATCACGCAGGCTAGTGCGGGAATGCGTGTTCTTACGTTGCTAACTACTGTTCTTATGTTGGTGCAACACACAGAAAACACATTCACGGGCAGTGTTGTGGCCCTTGCGCACCCCGCAGCATACCCCGCTATATGCTGTAATGTGTAAATCCGCCGTATAAACTCTCTGTAACCCCGCAGTGTGTAATTGTCAAAGAGTAGCTTTAGCAGCTTTAAGTTGACTTTTTTGTATTTTCGTATTTTAGGAATTTTCTGCCAAATGACTTTAGGTCGATACTAGGCTGAAACTTATATTATTTCATCACCCAATGTAGCTAAGTAATGTAATATAGTCTCCGCCAAAACTGAGGTCTCATTGCTTCAAGGTCATAAAAAGCCTGATTAATTAGATATCGCTTGTGATTGTGACAATTGGGCAGTGCTTAATAAATTACAACATAATATACCATCACGTCTGTCTATTCCCCGAAGGGTAAGGCAGAGGTGTACTAATAAACAAGCACATTTCGCCACATGTCTCATGTAATAGGACGCGAGCCCACTGCCATTCACCGGGCACATATCCAAACTCCGAGCTGCTACTAAAAATTTCATAGAAAATCTCAATAACACTTTGCTCGACCCTGTCGAACCCTAAACCTCTAGCGTAGCAGTCGCGCTTAGGACCACTAGACTAACGAGGCAGTTCAATGTAGGTTTTGCTCGTGAGTTAAAGTTACGTACAAAAGATCTGTGGTATCTAGGTATGTCTATCAAAAATCAATTACCACATTGGCATTTTACGTTATTATAAAATTGAGAAACATTCAATTTTCAAAGTCGTTTCCCAAATAACAGTCTCAAACAACCCCACTTCCGGGACATAATTATGTTTTGCAAGGCTTATTACTAATTAGTGAACATATTGTTAAGTAGGCATCTCCAAGATTGACAGAACCAAGAAAATTTCCGTTTGAAATTGGCGCCCTCTGTCTTAAGAGGGCGTGTCTAATTAATTTTAAATTAGGTAATTACTACTTACATACTCGAACGCAATTTTGATTGTTTGAATTGACAATGAGTGGAATCTTCATGTCTGTCATTTAATATTAGCGTATATATATGTACATACCATTATACGTATATCCTTCAGGCGAATCGTGCTTTTGGCGCCAAATTCCAATGTTTTTTTTTTGTTATTCGCAAATTGTATGTCGTGTTGTCTTTATCACGTTCTGCGATCATGGCAGTAAGAATTGCAATATCCACTTCAATTCACAACTGAGTAACAAAAGCTTTGCTCAAAAATTGTTGCCCTAGCAGAAAGTAGTGTAAAATAGAGAATTCTCACAAAGATATGAATTTTATTTTCTAATGAAAGAAAAATTAGATCTCAGGCAGGGTTTGAACCTGCGTCTCTCTGGTTAAGTACACCAGACGCTTTACCAACTAAGCTACGTCTTCAGGCGACGTCAGCAACATCTATTGAAAACATTATGTCTTTCAACCAACAAGACTTCCTTTACAGGTAGTTCAATGTCTATGAAATTTTCTTACATTAGAAAATTCGTATCTTCGTGATCATTTCGCATTATTCAATCCTAAAATTTAATATAAAAATAAGCAGATAGACAAGTCTGTCAAAATTCAGTTTACACTATATCTGCTATACCCTATACCTAATAATAAATTTTAATACTCAATTGTGAATACGTAGTAATTGATGACAAATTTTCCACATCCATGAGCCTAGAACGTCAAGAAAACTGCATGCCTGATAACTTTGACATTTTTCAATATACAGTTTTGAAATTTTGTACACATATGTATATTGTTTACCTAGACACGTGTTTCGCTTAAACTAAAACTGACCTTGTATAGATCATCACTGTTGCTTTCTGATTAAATTACTTCTATTCGCTCACGGGAACGAAGCAAATACTAGTAACTAGACTAATATATTAATTTTGTTACAAAACGATTCGATTACTGTAACACAAGGGTAGTGTCTATTTAGTCATAATATAGGTACCTGATACGTGAAATGTCTTGAGACGTTTGAACATCGTAGAAATCCGTTGTTACGTAAAATCCAATATCTTGATATACCTTGTGAGTAGAATCTGCTTATAAAGTTATTTAAGTGTTATGTAATATGTTATAGACCGATATTTTGATATTATTTACGTCTAAGTAAATAACTTATGAAGATTTTTTTTTCATAAGTCTCATGTGTCGCGATTGCGTTTATAAATACAAATTCTCACACACTAAAAGTACAGTAAAAGAATTAAATCGTAGTTCGGAACGGCATTAAGACCAGCAGAGTTATTTCGAACAAACTGTAGCTTAGAAAAACCGGCGCGTGTGTATGAAAAGATGTATGAATGTGGAAGAAGCGAAAGAGATATGCAAGAGTCGTAGCAAGTGGCAGTCCATAGTTTCTGCCTACCCCTGTGGGAAAAAGGCGTGATTGTATGGATGTACATAGGTATATAGCGTAGAAAATCATAATTTCATTGACGGTTTTTGTAATAGTATAGGCTCGTCTTGACCGGGGAAGTCGCTCCCACAGAATATCGACGTCAAGTAGCAGTATGCATACTGTCGTACGGTGAGTTTGGAGTGCCGGAGACCCAATACCTCCCTCAATCTCCTTCCTTCTCCTTTTTTCCTTAAATAAGGCTCGGCAGCGCATCTGCAACTTGATTTTGCAGATGTCCATGGGCGGCGATGACTACTTACCATCAGGTAGCTCGCCTGCTCGTTTGCTGAGTTATCCCAAAAAAAAAACGGATATAGGGTCATGAGAATATCGATGAGGCCATACTTGCCGTCTCACTCCGAGAAATGGTTTATACCCAGCATTTTCCAATCCAGCCCAACGTTACCGTTGGATTAAATCAATATGAATAAATATAGCACACAATAGTGATAGGATGCCTACAAAGTGTTCAATGTACGCCTACACACTAGACTCTTTTGCCGTGTGTACAGTCGCCAGCAAATCAAATTATACAAAACTGTCAAATTTCTCCAAATTATTTTAAACCTTATAATGTTAAAATCAACTGAGAAAATTTGACATTTTGTGGTAACTTGATGTGCTGGAGACCGTACATATCCGATACATAAACCTATTTTAGACACTGAAGTCTTAAATATTTGTTCAAACTAGACCCAGACTGCAAATTCGTAATCATTAATCGCACGAAACTACTACAGTCCGAAATATTGACAGACAGACTGTTCGGTACGCGACGTAATTGCTGACTGCTGCTAAGATGGCTATTAAAACGATTTATTCACTTGCTGAAAACACTTTATTACGATACTGAAAGCTACGCTAAAATATGATGATAAATGTAAATGAAAGGCGAATGCACCCGGTTGCTGTCCGAATATGCACTGATGTCGGCGCGCGCGCAACGCGGCCTTATTGATTAGCTAGATCAGCAAACGGGTGTTCGAGTAAATCGAACACAGACTGAACCCTGAGTTTGACGATACATCCATCAAACCACACAGAGATGTTGAGATCATCTAAATTTCAGCATAAAAAAAATAAGTATTTATTTCAATATTAAAAGTGTGTCGAAATTTCGCAAGCGCCGGAAGTAAACTTGAAAAATTTTAGAACATGATCTAAGTATAAATGATACTTTTCTGCTTAAAATATTTTTAGACTTATCGTCTGACGTGGTTCTAAACTGTATTTTCTAAATCTAAACTATTTATGTAATGCCCATGATCATAAAAATATAATGTTTTATGATAATACTTATTTTATTTTTCATAAGTAAACAGAGTTATTTTCTTATAAATATTATATGGAGTCTACAACATCAATATTGATTTCTTTATAAATATAAATCAAGATGAAATTAATCTTCCAACCGTTTTGTTGAATGCATGTGTGTGCAGAGTGAATGTATGAAGATCTATGCGTCTTAGGAATCACGTGAGGCTCAAAAGGGGAGGTTTCAGAAGAAAAAACTTTTTTACTGGATGGGGGCAAGCGAGCAGACGGATGGCGAACAAAAATCACCGCCCTTGGACACCTGCAACACCAAAGGAGTCGCAAATGTGTTGCCAGCCTTTTAAAAAAGGGATTTTTGGCCTCCGGTATCCTCACTCACTCGAAAAACAACGTAAGCGTTGTTTCACGCCGGTTTTCTGTGAGGCTGCGGTATAACTACGGTCAAACCGATCTATTTTAATGCCGAAGCATGGCATTATGAGATATCCCAAGGGGTGGGGCTGGTGAAGTGAGATATCACGTGTATTTACTGGATCCTTTCATAGGGCGAGGCCTTGCATCCTGCAATACGCGAACCACCTACTGGGTCCATTGTCTGGGCGGAAGACATTATGGTGGGTAGCCCCGACCTATTATGACGCAATAGCGGTGATTTTTGTTAACGCTACTGTATAGCTTAAAGTCTTGTCGTGTGTACAATCGCCGGCAAATCAAGTTGTACAAAACTGTCAAATTTCTCCAAATGATTTTAAACCTTAAATTGTTAATGATTCAGTTTAAAATCGACTGAGAATTTTACATTTTGTGCTAACCATGTACTGGCGACCGTACTAATAGACGTAGTGTTTACTGACGTCAGAAATACATCTGTTTGTTTTGTACATAGGCTTGGCATTTGCGTTACGGCTTGTGAGAATGGTTCTCGTCCGGAAATTCATTTACTTAATTATTTTAATTTGGCTTACCGAATACCGATGCTTGTGTTTGGTTTGGATGTTTGTGTAAGTGAGATTTGTGTTCGTAAAACCAACCACGGTACAGAAAAATAAACCATTTCTCGCGTAGGTATTGAAATAAAAATGATTATTTTTTGTAAATAGAACTAAAAACCATTAAGGTTTTGACACCTCACGAATATAGTTGACAAGTTGACAAATACGGATGACATTTGTGAGGTGTCAAAAACATAATGATTCATGTTTGAAAAAAGAATTTGTGACTACCTTCGAAATATTTTTTTTTATTCGCTATTCAGAACACGAACCAGCCAGCTTTGTGCCTCCCCAACCAAGTACCAATTTATAAAAAGTTCCTTACCAAGTGTTAGTGATTATTCTACCAGTGTTAAGCAATGTATATTAAAACTCGATGTGGACATTAAGATGTGGTGATAATGAGGAAATGGCAAGCGGCTGTGTGCTGCATCCTCATGTACTTAACATCGTCGGAGAACTTTCGGACTCAGGAAATGAGTCTTCTGCCATCCAAGTACATGCCGACTCCGAAGATAGAGACACGAAAAATGGACCAAGAGGAGACCGGAATTCCCAATTCGATTTCGGAGTTCTTTGGGCAGTCGAAGCCGAGGAGTCCTGTGACTACTACGGTAGCAGCAGAACCAGCGACTCCAGATGATGTCCAGGTTCAGGAAGACATCATCAATGTTGATACCCTCAGCATACCTTATGTGAGTTTCTTTTAAATTATGTAAATATTACTTGAATGCCTCATTAGTCTAGTGGTCCCAATCGCGACTGCTACGCTCAACCCAAGACCTCTGTCTTGGGTTCGATCCCCAGGTCGAGCAAAGTGTTAATGAGTTTTTCTATGAAATTCTCAGTAGCAGCTCGGAGTCTGGATTTGTGCCCGGTGAATGGCAATAGGCTCGGCTCCCCTATTACATGGGACCTTAATATATCGGCGAACTTTGGGTGTAAATTAAGTACACCTCTGCTTAACCCTTCGGGGAATACAGACGTGATGGTATGTTATAAGTTATGTAAACACGTTTATTCCTGATACCATAGAAACGAAGGGCCATAAATATGTACCTAATATCGTTGTCTAATACAAACAAAATAAGTGCTTATAACCAAATTTATGAGTAGATTTATTAAACATGCGTACACGCGTCTACATATCAAGCTTTAATTGTCCAGTATAAGTTGAGCTCTCATTTTACAGACTATCCGACACCGCCAATAGCTACTGTAGTACATAAGACAGCAAGGTTTCGGAGTAAACGATAATAATTATTATCGTCGATGTTTTCAATTTTTTGATTTCAAGTGATATTTTTAAAAGCGCACTACCGATTAGAAAATATTATGAGTACTAAAACTATTGATTTTTCTTCGAAATATTCAATAGCAGCTCGGAGTTTGGATTTGGCAATAGGCTCGCCCTCTATGAAATGGGGACAAACACAGCGAACTGTAGGTGTACACCTCTTACCTCTGCCTAACCCTTCGGGGAATACAGGCGTGATAGTATGTTATGTTTTTCTTTAACTATCTTCTGTTTTAGAGGCCTATTCGTCGCAGATTTCAAGGTCAATATACTTACTGATTACCGCATATCAGTGATTTAATAGTAGCTTGATTAGCTTTTTAAATTATACATAAGTACATAAGTAATCTTACTACAAACTGATAATCAGATTGACATTATACAACCAATAATAATAATCAACCCATTGTCCTACAGCTGGTTATCGCCTCTCAGAAAGAGAGGAATTCTTAACGACGGTGGTAGTAAGTGTCTCGCTGGCATGTCTACATGCTAGCATGAATTGGTCAGCACCACCAAGGAAATACTACCCTCCCAGAGAATATCGACGTCACGTAGTAGTATGCTTACTGTTGGGTTCCGTACGGTGAGTGTGGAGCGCCGCACCCCCAATTCCTCCCTCAGTCCCCTTCTTTCTCCTTCCTCTTCCGTTTCTTTAGCTCGGCAACGCATTTGCAACTTGACTGGCGGCGATGACTACTTACGCCGGCTAGTTTGCCGAGTTATCCCATCAGTGGCGTAGCGTGCCTTGAAGGGGCCCTGTATCACGTATTAGGGGCCCAAATGAAGGGTAAAGATTTTGGGATCTCCTCCCTTTTCTGTTTACTTTTTCGTATGACAGTTTTTTTATATGTTTTTTTCCCAGGAAGAACGAGATTAGGTGACATTGTGGATAACATTTTACAAATTTTTACACACTTACCCACGTTAGGGGCCCCTGTAGCCCAGGGGCCCCTCATCATTGATACGGCTGATATGGCGGTAGTTACGACCCTGTATCCCATACAAAAGTAACTTATGTGTAAAATGACAAAGCATAAAAATCTAATTCTACATTCAAAACAGCGAATACCGTTATATCTTATCCGTATATTATCAACATTGAATGTCAGCCACACTCGAGTTGGCGCATTATCGACAGATTGTACCAAAATTGATATCCAATAACTTAATCTTAATCACTAAACAATTCGTTCATTCGTTATACAAAAACGCACCTACTTGCGTCGCGTTGTTCTTTAATTTGTTTTTAAAAATCGAATTTATTTTTGTGCCTGACTCATTTATAAGCGAGTGTGAAGTTGTGCTTTATTTACAAAATGTGTGTCAAAAGTGCGTTTAATGTGTTTGTTTTTATGTTACTGTGTTGTGCAAGATGCCAGTCTCAATGGGATCCGAATTTCCCTCCGATATTTCCAAACGTGCCTAATCATCCGGATATGCATCACGAAAGGCCGCCTCCGTTCGGGCCACGGCCGAATTATGTAAGTAAAAAAAAGTTTGTTTATAAACGTTCTATAACGGTAACATGGCGGGAATTTTGAAATAAGAATGAAGTTTATCTTTTGTCTATGTAGCTTCTTGTCTCCTTAAGATCCTTTATTTGGAACCGTACTATTCGTTTTTCACATTTCAAAAGTAGGTGGGTATCCGTAATAATGGTCTCTATGAAATAAAATAATATTTGATTTGATTTGACCAGTAACAATAAGTAAAAATACCTACTTAGAAACTTGACTGTGGTCCTAAGCGCGACTGCTACGCTAGAAGTCGTGGGTTCGATCATGCCTGTTTTTCCCCGAAGGGGTAAGGCAGAGGTGTACTAATGGACACCCTCAGTTCGCCGGTATGTTTAAGTCTCATATAATACGGGGCGAGCCTATTGCCATTAACTGGGCACAAACCCAAACTCCGTTATGCTACTGGGAATTTAATAGAAAAACCCAATAACACTACGCTCGGTCCGGAAATTGAACCCAGGACCTCTTGTGCCTCATTACTCAACCTCTGCCTCTAGTGGTCCTAAGCGCGACTGCTACGCTAGAGGTCCAGGGTTCGATCCCCGGGTCGAGCAAAGTGTTATTGGGTTTTTCTATGAAATTTCCAGTAGCAGCTCGGAGTCTGGATTTGTGCCCGGTTAATGGCAATAGGCTCGCCCCCTATTACATGGGACCTAAACATACCGGCGAAATGTGGGTGTACATTGGTACACCTCTGCCTAACACTTCAAGGAATATAGTCGTGATGGTTTGTTATGTAATAAATCGTACTTTGAGGTTTTCAGTCCATTCACCCTAGGTATATGTAAATTAGGGCTGTCGAAAGTCCTTCGTTATTTTCGGTCGTATTTTGTTATATCAGAGCGTATATAAATTACTTTGTTTTTCTTGTTCACAGTCCAATAACCACACAAAGTATTTAATAACGTTTATGCTTATTTTTTTATTATTTTTTAGCATTAAATCGTCGTCGTCGTCGTCGTCGTCGTCGACGTCGTCGACGTCGCCTCAAGACGTAGAAGGTGGAAGAGAAATTCGACATCACAGGCAGTGGTCTCGGTAGCTTAGTTGGTAAAGCGTCTGGTGTACTTAACCAGAGGGACGCAGGTTCAAACCCTGCCTGAGATCGAATTTTTCTTTCACTAGAAATTTTTTTTAATTAGAAAATTCATTTCTTTGTGATAATAACGTTTATGTTAGAATAATAAAAATATTATAAAACGTTTATTTACCTGTCTATTGCCTCACTAGGCTAGTCGTCGTAAGCCTGACTGGTACGCTAGAAATCCTGTGTTCGATCCCCAGGTCGAGCAAAGTGTTATTAGGTTTTTTTATTAAAATTTTTGTTGCAGCTCGGAGTCTGGATTTCACAGTTAATGGCAATAGGCTCGCCCCCTTAGACATGTGACCTAAATATACAATAATACACCTCTGCCTAACCCTTCGGGGAATATAGGCGTGATGGTATGTATTATTATGACTACAATATTAGTCGGTGAATACCTAAGTAAAAGTGCCTACCTGTATGTTTTTTTCTTAAATAACAAATTTACACAGAGATAACAACAGGTAAAAACATCCTTATTAGTAGCCAGCTCGTGTTTCCTCAGATTTTACATATTTCCGGGCCGGAAAATATCAACGTTTAACCATTAAGTAAAAAACCTTTCAAAGGTTCTGTAAGAAAAATACTCATTATCCTTTAAAAAATACTTCCTAACGATGTTATCTTACATTATTAATTCCATTGTGATCTACTTTATTGCAAATTAACAAAATTGGGAGACCGGTGAAGTTTTCAATAATACCCGCCTGTTCTGAACGTGACATGCTTCGGTTTTGTATGGATACGTCACTTTGTTCTTCTCCCTCCCCGAAAATTGCTCCAACCGGCCCGCGGCTGCGCTACCAAAAATAGTAGATTGTTACACAAGGGTGGAAAGGAATCAATTCCCATACGAGGTATTTAGGCTATAGTCCGAGTAGGAATTGATGTCTTTCACCCGAGTTAAGCACTCTACTTTTCATTTCGAATATAAGGAAAGTAGAAATTAGTTTTTTGTAAATATTTATTATTTTTTGTTATCTGCTCGCCACTTCATAAAATCATTGTATGTATTTATGTATCTTTGTTTAGAAATTTCTGGCAAGAGATTTTCGATTACTGTATTTGCCTCATCTTTAACAAAATCTGGGGTCAACATGTCAGCATCACTTGAACTCATTTGTAATAAAGATTTCGATATAGCAAAAGTTAAGTTAGTATCCCGCCAAATTATATATTGTCATAGTCTATTTAAATTTTTAATTTTGGAACACACCGCGTCACAGCCTCAGCCGCACGTATTTTTTTTAAATTCACACTGGCCGTTTATAAACACACAAGACCGCAGCATTTTTTTTCTTAATTATGTTAGATTTTTTAAAAGCTTACTGCCTAACCAAATTTGTTCTATTTTCAAAATTACTTTCCACCCTAGGGAGGAAAGTAATTACTATGAGTTATTCCCGCCCAAGGGTGGGAAGTAGCATTTTCAACCCGCTATTCAGATCAAATAAACACTACTTTCCGAGTATGAGAAATGAAAAATACATTTCCCCATAAAAACTTTAAAGAAGCTCCAATAGGTAATGTTACCACGTACCAAAAACGCATAAATGCAATTAATTACTACACTGTACGTACAGTGTAGTAATTAATTGCATTTATGCGTTGCCGTAACTGATTACGTAATCAGTTACGGCAATACTGACAACCCCATCAGATAAGAGTGGATATAGGTGGAAAATCGGGGATTAAATGCAAATCAGTTGTTTCGTGGTACCTCGCTAGTGATTAGAAGAGAGCTGATAACAGTCATTATTAGTTTACTATATGGGGTAATGACATCATCGGGGCGTAAAGACATAACATATACCATCACGCCTGTATTCCACGAAGGGATAGGCAGAGGTGTATTCAGCTTTTTTTTTTTAAAGCTTACTAGCAATGTGGGTTTGTCACATTGCAGTTAGTATTCTTGTTAACCCCTCGTACTAAGCTAAATGCTTGTGTTACGAGTGGGTTCACGTCGGTAGTGCAATGGGTGGGGTTCGAACCGGCAACCACATGATCGCAAGTCCGACGCCCTAGCCATTAGGCTACTGCCGCTTCAAATTATTGCACTTTATCTACAATTCCTGATTTGCTGTTCCATCATAGCAAACAGCTATTATAAAGGCATATAGTAGCAATGTTTATAGATACGCCAAATATTTAAGCGCCGACCGTTGGCGTGCCTATTTTCATCACAGCTATCAATCACGACGGTATGAAAACTATATTTACATCACTATTAAATTATAAATATATATGTTACGTAAATAACTAGACATGTATTGATAGTGCTATAATATTTTTATTGTAAGGCGTAGAACACAAGCTCTCAATGGATTTAGGCTCGTAATGGATCAATCGATCTGCTCTAACCGCGGTCATTGTGCGGATGGGTGAGCAATCCAAACCTCTGTTACAACTGATTGCATGGTTACCCACCCGTTTTTTATTGGAACATATGACAACCGTTAGATGAAGTGCAGTGATAGCCTTGTGATATGACCATTGGACTGCCAAGTCAAAGGTCTCGAGTTCGAATCCAGGGCACGCACCTCTGTCTTTTCGAAGTCATGTGCGTATTAATAATTAATTATCACGCGCTTAAACGGTGAAGGAAAACATCTTGAGGAAACTTGCATGCCTGAGAGATTTTCTAGACGGCATGTGAAGTCTGCCAACCCGCAGTAGGCTAGCGTGGTGGACTATAGCCTAATCCCTCTCATTCTGAGAGGAGACCTGTGCCCAGCAGTGGGACCATGTAATGGGTTGATGATAGTGTTGTAGTAGTAGTTGATGGTAGTCAGAAACTCAAAAAGCCTGACTACCAGTCTATCCTTCGAACGTAGGTACCATATAACCCAGAAATTAGGCTGCGGAGGTCTGATGGAAGTCGCTTTGAGGATTAGGATCATGTGGATGTTTTGTCTGGCAGGCTACGGCCTCGCGGTGGTTACCTATGGGTAACAAACTTATTACCCATGGGTTCTAATCTTGTTACCTATGGGTAACAAACATTACCTTTGGATACAAAACAAAACTTATTACCTGCGGGTGTGTTACCTATGGGTAACAAACTTATTACCTATGGCTCCTAATCTTGTTACCCTTGGGCATACTTCTTGACCACGATGAAGGGTTATTAGATTAGAGCTTATAGAGTTAGGAGCTTGGCTCTATAAGAGATCTAATATTCTTGCCAACTAATTTTTGGTGGAATTTCTTTTATTTAGGTAGTATTTTTTTTTATTAGTGTTTTGTGGCTATTGTATCACTGCGACCGTAATCGGTCTATTGTGATCGCCACTTAATGATTTAAAGTTCACCGCTGAACCCTGCGGCTGCTATAAACTGCAGGATTTCCTTAGCGGTGAGCTACCTCAATTCATCTGGGGCTAATAGATGTTTCCCCAGATGTGCATTACGCTTGTACATCAGCGGTCCGCATTCCCCCAGAAGGTAAAGTGGCGTTTCATCAGCCTCTTCACAATATCTGCAGGTTCGCGTATCACTCAGCTTTAGGTTGAACATGTGCTTGTTTAAGCAGCAGTGTCCTGTTAAGGCTCTCGTGACAATGCGCAGATTATTCCTACTCAGCGTTAGGAGAAGGTTTGTTTGCCTTTTACTGTAGGCTTTCATTAAAGCTTTAGAGTGGGCCATACCCGCCGATTCCGTCCAGAACTTCATCGCAGTCTCAAAACTACTAACTTATATTATTTAGGCAGTAGGTATATAAATAAACAAACATTGATTTCGGAATTTCGTTTTGATGCAGTGAAGTTTGCACAAACTGTAGCTTTTCAATCTAAATTTTCTTTAACCATCTAGACATGATTTGAAAACATTTCAGCTAGACTAGACAGATAAAACAAACTAGAAAATAACGTTTATTTTCCGTTATTGAGTCATATGAAAGAAAACAATTTCCTGTAGTTAATATTGTAGTGCATTAATCACAAATAGATATGAAGAATATCTTTTGTAGTGTATACTATGTCAGTATTAGTAATTTCCGTTCCGTTTGGACGAATTCGTTGACAGTGTTTTTTTTTGCAGTGAGAACTTTGCCGTGAAACTTTATCAGTTTTATTGAATTGGTTTAGCACAGATAAACATACATATTATCACGCCTGTATTCCCCAAAGGGTTAGGCAGAGGTGCACGAATATACACCCTCATTTCGCTGGTATGTTTAGGTCCCATGTGATAGGGGGCGAGCCCTTTGCCATTAACCAGGCACAAATCCAGACTTAGAGCTGCTACTAAGATTTATTAAGCGGTGGTAGCCTAATGGCTAGGGCGTCGAACTTGCGATCATGTAGTTGCCAGTTCGAAACTCACCCATTACACTAACGACATTAACCCACTCGTAATACAAGCATTTAGCTTAGTACGAGGGGTTAACAAGAATACTAGTAATGTGCGACCCACATTGCTAGTAAGCTTTTGTAAGAAAAAAATAATTTAAAAACCCAACTGCTCGAACTCTAGCGTAACGTTTAGGACCACTAGACTTATGAGGCAGTCATCCAGGCAGCTTGATATAATATTACGTTTACAAAGTGAACTGACAAATAAAACCTATTTTTCATTTCTCATACTCGGAAAGTAGTGTTTATTTGATCTGAATAGCGGGTGGAAAATGCTACTTCCCACCCTTGGGCGGGAATAACTCATAGTAATTACTTTCCTCCCTAGGGTGGAAAGTAATTTTAAAAATAGAACAAAATTAGTCAGCTGTACAAAATCTAACATAATTAAGAAAAAAAATGCTGCGGTCTTGTGTGTTTATAAACGGCCAGTGTGAATTAAAAAAAAACGCGTGCGGCTGAGGCAGTGACGCGGTGTGTTCCATAATTAAAAATTTACATAGACTATGACAATATATAATTTGGCGGGTCACTAACTTAACTTTTGCTATATCGAAATCTTTATTAAAAATGAGTTCAAGTGATTCTTACTTTCCTTATATTCGAAATGAAAAGTAGAGTGCTTAACTCGGGTGAAAGACATCAATTCCTACTCGGACTATAGGCGCCCTCGCTGCGCTCGGGCGTCTAAATACCTCGTATGGGAATTGATTCCTTTCCACCCTTGTGTAACAATCTACTATTTCATTTCTCATACTCGGAAAGTAGTGTTTATTTGATCTGAATAGCGGGTGGAAAATGCTACTTCCCACCCTTGGGCGGGAATAACTCATAGTAATTACTTTCCTCCCTAGGGTGGAAAGTAATTTTGAAAATAGAACAAAATTTGGTTAGGCAGTCAGCTGTAAAAAATCTAACATAATTAAGAAAAAAAATGCTGCGGTCTTGTGTGTTTATAAACGGCCAGTGTGAATTTAAAAAAAAAAACGCGTGCGGCTGAGGCAGTGACGCGGTGTGTTCCATAATTAAACATTTAAATAGACTATGACAATATATAATTTGGCGGGATACTAACTTAACTTTTGCTATATCGAAATCTTTATTAAAAATGAGTTCAAGTGATTCTGACATGTTGACCCCGGATTTTGTTAAAGACGAGGGAAATACAGTAATCAAAAATCTCTTGCCAGAAATTTCTAAACAAAGATACATAAATACATACAATGATTTTATGAAGTGGCGAGCAGATAAAAAAATAATAAATATTTACAAAAAACTATTTTCTACTTTCCTTATATTCGAAATGAAAAGTAGAGTGCTTAACTCGGGTGAAAGACATCAATTCCTACTGGGACTATAGCCGTCAGTCTAAATACCTCGTATGGGAATTGATTCCTTTCCACCCTTGTGTAACAATCTACTATTGTAACGCAGTAATCGATCTCTCGGCTCGTGTGCAACTGTCCTATAAATCACGGGCAAGGTCAACATTGCCATGTTTCGTCTAGTTTTTACGTAGGAAGCACCTGAACACTGTTAGTAAGTAGCTTATTTTTACATCTTCGTAAGATTTTTCAGTCCCGTGTTTTTTTCTGCATGTTTTTGTCGGTGAGAAGAGAAATTACACAGTAGTTACGCAAATTTACACGATCTCTATAAAAACGCATATTTTTACGTATATTCACAATAGGGTATTTGACTGCCTCATTAGTCTAGTGGTCCCAAGCGGAACCGCTACGCTGGAGGTCCTGGGTTCAACTTTCAGGTCGAGCAAAGTGTTATTGGGTTTTTCAATGAAATTCTCGGTAGCAGCTCGGAGTCTGGATTTGTGCCCGGATAATGGCAATAGGCTCGCCCCCTATTACATGGGACCTAAAAATACCGGCGAACTGTGGGTTCACCTCTGCCTAACCATTCGGGAAGAAGAGGCGTGATGGCTATTTGCCTGTAAATTTTTATGGCCTCATAAAAATGTAATACCATAAAATGGTGATGCTTTTTTTCAAAAATTACCCGCAGTTAAATTAAAACAATATGAAGTGATGATATATTGTGATGAAGATGAATATGAATATGAAGTGATGATGATGATAATTAATGATAATATTTCATATTTATGTACATCATTATCATAAGCTTGTCATGTCAAACGAAGGATTCATAACAAATGATATAATATAGGCGCCTCGATTTAGAAGTGCTTAGGCTAACATTAGTAATAGAAAAATCTAATGTTTTCTTGCCTTATTTAATGAAATATTGAGTTTGTTTAATGTAGCACTTAAGGCGAAATAACTCCCTTTGGGCGCTAGATTTATTATTTTCGCAACATCAAGCTATACAAATCCAGTACTTATAGAAATTAAATCTTAATAAGTACATAGGAGAAAAACAATATTTATAACATTGTATCCCTTATAATCATAATCATAATCATATATTTATTGCATTCATGTAGTACAAAGGTGTTACAAAAATGTAGATGTTTCATACATGACCCTGCTAGGGCACAACAATATGTACTTATTTATTATCATTAGTTTATAACATTAATTAATAATTTACTTTAACTAATTAACTAACTTCATCAATTAGAAATGATTATTATTTTTAAACAGTTGAATGGATTTTCCAGGATCCTAGCTTAGAACAATCAATTAAATCTCATTTCATGCTTTCAAAGCTAAATCAAAATCCGTCTATTTGTTTAGGAGCTACGACGCCACAGATAAACACATACTTAGATACATTATTTAAACTTATAACACCTCTCTTTAGGGTTGGGAAATTAAAAAGCCAAAAACCAAGCTTACGTTATTGTTTGTTACAGGCAGATGATCCAAAGCCTCCAGACCGGTTGTATCCAGTCCAGCATGCAGGTCTTCCTCGCAAGCTGAAAGTCTTCCCGCTGCCACTCATGGACTCAGACCATGAGCTCATGTTCAACGTGTCCTGGATACCTTCGATGGGTAAGGGCTTCCCCTAAAGAGGCAAAGGCGTACTTGAATTACACCCACAGTTCGCCGGTATGTTTAGGTCCTATGTTATAGGGGCAAGCCTATTGCCATTAACCGGCCACAAATCCAAACTCCAAGGTGCTACTGAGGATTTTGATAGAAAACCGGATAACACTACTCGACCTGGATATCCAACTCAGGACCTCTTGCGTAGCAGTCGCTCTTGGGACCACTAAACTTATGAGACAGTCATCATCATAATCTATACTAACTATACCAATCCAAACTAATGCTATAAAGAGGTAAAGTTAGTGAGGTTATAGGGGATAGTCTCTGGGTATACTGAACTGATTTTGAAAATTATTTAACCAATAGAAAACTACATTATTTCTGAGTGAAATAGGCTCTGTATCATCCCGAAAAATGAAAAGGAACGGATCGCCCACTCAGGCGAAGCCGCGGTCGGAAAGCTTGTAATAATATAAATTTATAACTGGCTAAATGTATAACTGTGACTGCCTCGTTGGTCTAGTGGTCCTAATCGCGACTGCTACGCTAGAGGTCTTGGGTTCGATCCCCAAGTCGAGCAAAGTGTTATTGAGTTTTTCTATGAAATTCTCAGTAGCAGCTCGGAGTCTGGATTTGTGCCCGGTGAATGGCAATAGGCTCGCCCCCTATTACATGGGACCAAAACATACCGGCGAACTGTGGGTGTACATTAAGTACACCTCTGCCTAACCCTTCGGGGAATACAGGCGTGATGGTATGTTATGTATGTAAATGTATAACTAAAGAATAAATCTTGTCTACCAAATAAGGTCACCTCGCTTATTCTGATACCAATGCAATAATATTCCATTAGCATTTCAACATTTTTAGCCATAGTATCTTTACCTAGTAATGTTTTAAAAAAAGGTACCTATTCTAATGAGCTAATGAGTATTTTTAGCACATTGTCAACACCGTGGTCAATAACCCCTAGCTTGGGACACCCACGCTTACCTATGTCAGAACAATCGTAAGAAGAAAAAAAAACGAAAGAAAGATTTCTTTAACCAACAGCACAGGAGACAGTAGACACGAGAAGGCAATGCAATCGAAGCGGCGGTAGCCTAATGGCTAGGGCGTCGGACTTGCGATCATGTGGTTGCCGGTTCGAACCCCACCCATTGCACTACCGACGTGAACCCACTCGTAACACAAGCATTTAGCTTAGCACGAGGGGTTAACAAGAATACCAGTAATGTGTGACCCACATAGTTAGTAAGCTTTTCTTTAAAAAAAAATGTTTAAATGTTTCACGGCTGGACCAAAGTCTGGACAAAAGCTGTACAAAGCATGGGTGTACATTAGTATACCTCTGCCTAAATACAGGCGTAATGAGTTGTTATGTTTTTTCTACATTATGTGGCATGATTAGATTTGTATCCAGTAAGTTATCAGATATTATTTTTAGTTTCCTTCTAAGAGTAGCGATTCAAATGTCAAAATATTGTACAAATCAGTAAAGTACTTATGTTAAAAGGCTCTGTCAGCACAACATCTCATAATTGTAATCAATAGTTTCAGAGAAAATCGTCGTTGCATTTTACTGAATGTGTACATTATTAGTGCTAATGACTCTACCTGTATGATGTTTTTTTTTTTACTTTATTTGGGAAACAAACAGATATATTATAACAAACAAAAGCATCTCATTTAAGTACACAATATCCAAAATAGTTTCCACAGAAAGTTTTACATTAAATAATGGCAGACAATGCGAATAACATAAATTTAACTTTTAAACAAAGTAGACAGAATATTTCTTATACAATTAATGAATTAATGAATGATATTGCAAGGGTAATAACAATAAAAAACTGAACTCATATTTAGATTACAACCAGATTCTTAGAAATACTGTTATCTATTTGGAATTTGACGGACTGATGAAGATAAAAATGATACTAGCAGAACAAAGCAATAATATAATAATCAAATCAAATCAAATCAAATCAAATGTTTTTATTTCAAATAAGCTTTCACAAGCGTTTATGAAACGTTATTGACTCTAGTTGCACGGTTCCAAAAAGTTGATCCCATGGAGAAGAATCCGGCAAGAAACTCCATGGACACTCTTTTAAAATATATTGTTTTAACATAATTAATAATACCTCCAGAATTACAATATGTAGTTACTGTAGTCCCATATGACTTCTTTAGCGCACTTTCGCTAAAGATCTTGGGTTTGATTCCCAGGTCCAGCAAAGTGTTATTAGGTTTTTCTATAGAATTCTCAGTAACAGCTCGAAGTATCTATGGATTTGTGCCCGGTTAATGGCAATAGGTTTCCCCCCCTATTCTAACCTAAACATACCAGCGAACCGATTACATACAATAAAATATTGGCAGACGGTGGGTTTAACCTTATCTTCGGGGAATACAAGCGTGTGATGTTCATGATGCATGAACATTACGTGCTTTTAAAAATTCGAAGTCTTAGATACACAGACGTATCCGAAGATTTAAAATTACGCCTTATCGAACCCACCACTAAAACGTGCAGAGACTGACAGCACGTTTGGCGAACAATGACGCTACTAGAACTACAGGGGTCTAGACAATGTCACATCTTCATTATCGATAACGAAGTTAGATATCCGAAATGTATGGATTTGACATAATTTCATCACGTGACATATCGAAAGATTATGCCAATTCCATACATTTCAGGGGGTCTAGCCAATGTCACATCTTCATTATCGATGACGAAGTTAGATGTCCAAAATGTATGGATTTGACATAATTTCATCACGTGACATATCGAAAGATTATGCCAATTGCATACATTTCAGTTTAATCTAACTTCGTTTTCGATAAGGAAGTGTAACATTGTCTAGGCCCCCAGATTTAATTAACGTCGTTATCGATATAAAAAATATAACATTGTCTAAGCCAAATGGTGTTGCCAGATACACAGGGTGTGTGTGCAGCCGCAACGAGGTAAATACGAGAGTGTGGCCGCACGCACACCGCGCGTAACCGCGAAACGCTTCTGTGGATTACGCATATTAACTCGATTTGTGTGAAGTAATTTTCTTAATGTATGTTTATAGTCATCATCTCGCCACTACTTTGTTTTTTCCGCGGATATTTGTTGAGTGTAGATAGTACTTAATGTCCTTTAATTTTGTTTGATAAGTACCGAGCGACACATAGTTTGGTCCCCGGTAGGTAACAAAAACAAATTGATTCGGCTACTTAAATAATGACTCTTACCTATATTATCCGCCCATTACCTACAAGTTTCTATAATACTATTTTATTCGCTTTCCGAACTATTTTCAATTGGTGTTTACTATTGGGTATATTTAAAAGATAACATTCGCGTCAGAGATACCGAAACTTGAATGAATCGATAAATAGATCTATTTGTAGCAAATGATTATAACTGTTGTTTAAAATTGGAACAAAACAGGCGTTTGGGCATCAATTAAAGTAACGAATTATTTTGATAATTTGCGTTTTTTTTGTTCTTTTTCTGAAATTCTAAGATGCAGCTTGGAGTTTGGATATGTGCCCGATAATGGGTCCTAAAACATACCGGCGAACTTTATCTGTCGGGTGTACAGTAAGTATACCTCTACCTAACCCTTCGAGGTAAACAGGCGTGATGTTTAAACACCAATCAATGACCCTATTGTAGTAAGACCAATCTGAAAGTTTGACGTAACTTATTTCCTACGTCGTGTAAAACCTTACTGTAATATGGACCAACATAATATCTAGATATCAAGATACAGTATTATGTTTAAACGTATACTCGGATCCATCATGAAAAGATATAAATTATCCGTTGCTTGCAAGAATGAAGTCTAGTTTAGACTTCGTTCTTGTGTACATCATTCATCGCTCAATCTTTCGTTGAACGAATGATGATTAGGGCTGGCAAGAAACTATTTAGAAAAAAACCGGCCAAGTGCGAGTCGGACTCGCGCACGGAGGGTTCCGTATCATTACGATTTATGACGTATTAAAAAAAACTATTTACTAGATCTCGTCCAAACCAATTTTTACATGGTAATGTACATCATATATTTTTTTCAGTTTTATCGTTCTCTTATTTTAGAAGTTGGGGGGGACAGGGGGGGACACACATTTTACCACTTTGGAAGTGATTCTCGCGCAAACTATTCAGTTTAGAAAAAAATTATATTAGTAACCTCAATATCATTTTTGAAGACCTATCCAAACCCATACGTGTGGGGTATCTAACCCCACACGTATGGGTTTGATGAAAAAAAAAATTTTTAGTTTCAGTTCCAAGTATGGGGAACACCCAAAATTTATTGTTTTTTTTTTCTATTTTTGTGTTAAAATCTTAATGCGGTTCATAGAATACATCTGCTTACCAAGTTTCAACAGCATACTTCTTATAGTTTCGAAAAAAAAAGGCTGTGACACGATCGGACAGACAGACAGACGGACATGACGAATCTATAAGGGTTCCGTTTTTTGCCATTTGGCTACGGAACCCTAAAAAAAACGGTAGACAAACTTACTATTTTTTAATTTTTACAAGAACTTAACTTACGTATATGATTTAAACATTTTACTCGACCTGGAAATGGAACATAAAAACACGGACTTACGACTCTTAATCAATGAGGCAGTGAAATACAATTGTAATATAAAACAAATTTCACTGTTTCCACGTAAATCATTTGACCGCCTCTCGCAAAAGCGATCGATTTATTTCTGAATCAAATTAGCAACCCTAATAAATAAACATTATTACTATGCCCCGAGTCTGGTCTGAGGCTTAAAAAAACAATCTATTTTATAAAAATAACGCACACGTAACAAAATGTAATCTAAATTGGTTTTGTGTGATTGTTTTTTATGTAAAGGTACAAAATACACGATCACAATAAGGGTACAGAAATATGTAATGTTATAAATGAAAAAGTATCTCTGTCTTACTGTGTGATCCTCATCATCATCTATGTCTTTCTAGTGCTGGACGTAGGCCTTTCATCAAAACTTAGGAGAGACTTTAGACCAAAATCTTCGACGATCAAGTTTTAATACTCAATTGTGAATAAGTTACTGTTATTGTTGATGTCGCAATTTCTACTACTACTACTACTACCTAGAATGTGTTATACGCGAAAAACTTGCGAAATACTAAGAAAACATTGAATTTCGCCCCCAAATCCAACGCTTTAGCCTAAGTCGGTTTATAAAAACAGAATATTTAAGGCTAAGGCTTGTTTTTGACACTTACGCAAAAATGGCGTAATATTTAATTACATAAATATTAAGAATATATGAATTAATATTATGATTACCGGATTTTATCGCGTTATAACTAGACATTAAATAATATTAACAGAACGCGATAAAATCCGTAAAAAAGAATATTAGTTATTTTAAGGTAGTTATTCTTTAACATTTCATTGTCAGTTTTCCTTGTTACCTTTTCCTTTAAGGAAAATTGTTAATATCGGTAATTAAAATGACGCCTTTGTTGGTACAGGTGGAGTGGCCAGAGACTACTCCCTCGAGGTCAGGAGTGTGACGGAGACAACAGACTGTCAGACGCCAATGTGCTATGAATACAACATTCCCGGGGTGAGTGAGATAGTATTATTTTGTTTATTTTATCCAAAACTAGGGTTGTCATCTCTAAAATCACCAGGACAAGCCTGAAAGGCCCGGGTTTTTGAGCTTAGACCGGACGTTTCAATAGAGATTTTTTTTTAAAGTTACTCAGTAAAATAATAAAAAAAAATATTGTTATATTGCCCGGCAGCGACAGACAAGCCAACTTTTCAATCCGGACCACAAATCAAACCCCGCCCAGACGGTCCCCGGAAGCTCTCTAAACTAGGACAAATCTGGGGAAACCTGGACGCATAGCAACCCTATCCAAAACGCATTTACTCAGAGCATAGAAGTGACGAGATCGCTTGCGCGATTCAGGCTTTGAACGACGTAGTTCCATGAAGCGACGCTACATGGCGCTGCACCCGTCTAGTCCCATATTATAGACACAAATGACAATGCTAAACTTGTTGTTACGGTTACCAAAACTAGAGATCTGGTGTTGGATCTTCGTTTGGCCTGGGAATCGAACCCAAGACCTCTACCTCATACCATCACGCCTGTATTCTCTGAGAAGGGTATCGCATAGGTGTACTTAATATATATAATATGTATGTGTATAAAACACCCACAGTTCGCCGGTATGTTTAGGTCCCATGTAAGAGGGGCGAGCCTATTGCCATTCACTGATCACATATCCAAACGCCGAGCTGCTACTGAGAATTTCATAGAAAAACCCAATAACACTTTGCTCGGCGTGGGGGTCGAACCCAGGACCTTTAGCGTAGCAGTAGCGCTTAGGACCACTAGACTAATGAGGAAGTTCTTTTATGACATTATAATTATAATTATAACTTTGATCCTCAACAGGAGGCAACGTGGTGGTTGATCCCAGCGTTCTCAAATTCTGTAGCAGAGACATGCGCAGTCCGTCCCGGATGTGCGTACACAGTGAAACTGATCGCACATCCTTGGGACGGACACACCTCCGCCAATCTACACGTGGAGCTAGATGGTATGTTGTGCACTTCGTAAAATTACCATCTTTAGGGTCCCAACTAGGGTTAGCAGAACAGAATGTTACAGTTTGTTCGAAATAAGTAAGCCGATCGGAAGTTGTCTGCAAGTGGTTTAGAAGTGATAAATTTTAATAGAAAGAGTCGGTGTAAAGATAATTTGAGTCGTATATGTTTCACATTTCTAATTATTCTGTTTACTAATTTCGATATTTATGTATTAAAACACTTATTTAAACGATTTTATCACCGCGGTAATTAGGAACGGCTAACTTCCTTCGAACGGCTTACTTATTTCGAACAAACTGTATCATATTATTATCTGTCATAATTATCTCAGCAACTAGAGAATTTAAACCATATTACAGCGTCTTTGTGACGCTGTTTTAGAATTAACGCGGCAGCTGTCATTCTGACATGTATTTTATCCAACTGAGATATGGTTTAATTTCCCTAGTTGCTCAGATAATTATGAACAGTCTGTTCGCTCTGATTGTATTTGATGGTGACTGTACATTCAAAAGGAACGTAGGAAAAGTGCCAAAGAAAACACTAACCACCAACTACCTTGTTGGTCGATACCAAATATCTACCAACGCTTATAATAACATCGACGGCTATGAGACCGACTGACAAGCGCCCATAACACCAACGTGTATAGCACGTTTATGATTGCACAAACCGAAAGTCAGGAGAATAAGACTGAGCTTCAGAAGTCTGACGCCCATAATTCCGATCCTGTAGGAATGACGCCCATAAGATCAACGCCTATAAGTTTGACGCTCATAAGACCAATGCCTACAGGACCAAAGCTCATAAGACCAACGCCGATAAGACCGAGGCCCATAATTCCGATACATTTAATCATTAATCATCATTAAAATGCATGTAAACGTATTGATCATTTTCTTTTACACAGTTTTAAGTCCGTTTGAGAGAGATCTATCACCAAGTAAGAAGGCTTCGTTCATCAAGTTACCATTACCATCTACTTAGATTTTGTTGCGATACATTCTGATTCATTCGTAGATCATCGTTACCATAATGTAATGGCCTTGAGACGAAGGTACACAGACAGAGTATTACAAACTCAATATTTTTTTCGTTTTTGTTGTTTACTGTGTTGCGTGGGATCAATGACAATACAGATATTTACTGAATTATTTAGCAATTCACTGATATCCAATGAGGTGTATACGATCCCATTTTGGCACGTGTCAAATCCGCTTGGTTACCTGACGCAAAGCACCTTATTTGGAGTATAGAAATTCCTTTTTTTGATGAGATAATTCGGCGAACGAACAGGCGATCCACCTGATGGTTAGAAGACATCATCGCCCATAGACATTTGCAAAACCAAAGGAGTTGCAGTTGCAGACGGGCGTGTGATATCTGCCAACCCGCAGTAGGCTAGGAGATGGACTAAAACCCGTTCCAAGCAGTGGAATGGTAAATGGGATGATGATGATGATTGTTACCATACTTAGAATGGTCATCGGCTAAGAGATAGGTAAAGAAGATATTATTTGTAGTGCTGTCTCGCTGTATTGAAATGACAAAGACAAGTATACATTTGAAATAAAATTATGTCATATTTGGCCGAATCCTCTATTTTACATCAAAATCTTCTATGGTAACGATTCAAGCCAAAGTTTTAACACTCAATCGTAAATAAGTTAATGTTGATATTGCAATTTCTATTGCCATGTACCTAGAATGTGTTGAAGCCGAATAATTTGCGAAAAACCAAGGAACAATTTAAATTCGCGTCCAGTGCTGATCGTTTAGCCTAATTAATAGAGATCGTGGGAGAGAAACGTTCCCCGTGAAGCACTTCATAACCTTGATAGTCATTTGTACAACTGCAATAAAATACTCATCCGATCAAAGCACTAAAAGATCAAATATAATCCACTTATTGGCTGCTTCTCATTAACTTAATAGCACAATGACGTAAATGTAATGTGAATTTGCGGAGGTGTACATTGTTCAGTAGAGCACGCGCAAATAGATCATGTGTCACTGCAAATAATAGATTTATGATTGAAATTAGCAAACTGCTTTGCTCTCATTTTAATAACCTAGATAAGCTTTTAGTTATAGCACTATATAACTTAATCGATTGTGTTACATTTCAAATTGTTTTGTTTCCATCAATCTTGTTTCATAGGAATTCCATTCTGAATTCTTTTCCACGGAAGCAACTTTTTGGAACCAAATAAAATGCTTGTAAAAGTTTATGTGGGACTTGCTGTGCCCGCGGTTCATCAGCCTTGGTCGCAGCCTAGTACCTCAAAGGGTTAGGCAAAGGCATACTCATGTACACCCACAGTTCGTTAGCATGTTTAAGTTCATCTATACTTTGTCCATTATGTGAACCGTTTTTTGACAGATGGAACTAGTGATTGCAGGAACGTAACAATGCGATTATCGACCCGATTATTGACACTTTGATTACTGTCTAGTAGTGATAATCGATTGTTAGGTTATCGAATCGAAAATGGTGCAATTGTATTAATTTTTGTATAATATTCATTTTCCATACATTTCTTTTCAAAAAGATTGTTTAATTTATATTTTATTGATATTAGAGTGGATGCCATGATGATTATAGAATTTAAGTACCAATTTGTATGTATTTGCTGGTGGTGTACTTTATGAATAAATAAATAAATAAATAAATGCCATTTTCCGATACTGATTCAAATGATTGCAGCGAATAAATTCGATTGCATCACTAGACACGGTAGAATGTGGTAGAATGTAACTAAATTTAATACTTTTTTTTGAAAAATCCGTTACATTAATGGTATTATAATGTCTGCAATGAATCATAATTAAGATAATTGAATAACATAAGATAGATAATACATTTATTTTGTTACGCATTTCAAAGTTAACTTTTACGTAATCTGGAACAGCTACGTTCTAAGGCATTCTAAGGCATCTGTCAAAAAACGGTTCACATAATGGACAAAGTATAATAGACGGCGAGCCTATTACCTGGCACAAATCCAAACACCAAGCTACTATTATGAATTTCATAAAAAAAACAATTACCTATACGTTACTCCTGACAATCGATCTCATCATCCCAGGACAGGCCATACCACGATGACGCAATCAATAGACTAATGAGGCCTTTCTTCCAAAGTCATCAAAAAAAGGCCATTTATAATGCCTTATAGAGAAATTGGTAAGTAGATACATCTCACTTAGGTACGCCTTTTACCCGTAGGGCTATTCAGAAACTACAGAACGCCATATGCTACGATTCTTTTGTTTCGTCCAAATTCTCTTTCATCTTGTCATACACACATGCTAGTTACGGGTACTACGCACCTGACCTTTTTGGAGGACGCCGCCGATAAGACTGGTGATGTCCTTCTAGGGTGACCTCTGCCGATGCTGCCGCTGAAATTCGCCCTATAGATCCCATTTGTTAATCGTATTTCATTCATTCTCTCAACATGCTCAAATAACTCCTAAATAACTTTCAAATGAAACAAAGTTATCAATAAACACGTGATTTCATTGCGTGGGTTTGAATTTATATGCGCACTTCGTAATGTTTGCGGTAAAAGAGAATAATTCGTGGATTAAAAGATTTTAAATATAAATGAAAGTAAATACATGAGTTTGTTCATTCATTCATTACACATTCAGGAAATGCCTTATATTATTTTGTTAGACATCTATCTAGCGCTCTATCTTGACACTAAAGAAGTGGCGGTAGCCTAATGGTTAGGGCGTTGGACTTGCGATCATGTGGTTGCCTGTTCGAAACCCACCCTTTGGACCACCGTACGTGAACGCACTCGTAATACACGCATTAAGCTTAGTACGAGGGGTTAACAAGAATACTAGTAATGTGCGACCCACATTGCTAAGTAAGCTTTTTTTTAATAATAAAATAGTCCTTTTAAAAGAGGGACTTTACTAATCTTCAAATACACTGTTAATAATATAACTATAGATCTTTCTAAGAAGAAAACTGTACGTTTTTTATAATACGTAAAATCTTAATGGACCGTCTGCCACCTGGGCAGGCAGAGGGTAGGGTGGGTATGTTGGTTTCTGACCGACTAAAACCAGTAATTCTCTATCCTTGCCCCATATAATTACGGCTATGTTGGATTAGGAACTAGTAGAACCCACTTGATAGGCCTAATTTCTCCTTCAGTCCCCTTCATTCTCCTTTTCCATTCCCCACCGTTTTCCTTGGCTCGGCAATGCATATGAAACTCCTTTGGTATTGTAGATGTCCATACGCGGCGATGACAACTTACGATCAGGTGGCTTGCCTGCTCGTTTGCTGAGTTATCTTATAAAAAAACCGAGACTATTGCAACTTAATTATGGCGACTAAAATTATTAGGTAATTCAACTAATGTGAGTTCAGTGGACGATATAGTTATACTAGCTTTCCACCTACGGCTTCGCCCGCGTGTCTTCTCGACTTTTCTGTACTATAATATGGATGGAAGACTGCCTCGTTGGTCTAGTGGTCCCAATCGCGACTGCTACGCTAGAGGTCTTGGGTTCGATCCCCAGGTCGAGCAAAGTGTTATTGGGTTTTTCTATGAAATTCTCAGTAGCAGCTCGGAGTCTGGATTTGTGCCCGGTGAATGGCAATAGCCTCGCCCCCTATTACATGGGACCTAAAACATACCGGCGAACTGTGGGTGTACCTACATTAAGTACACCTTTGCCTAACCCTTCGCGGAATACAGGCGTGATGGTATGTATGTATGTATGTATAATATGGATGTAGGTATTGTACATGTAAACCTTCCTCTTGAATCACTATATCTATTAAAAAAACGACATCAAAATCCGTTGCGTAGTTTTAAAGAGCTAAGCATACATAGGGACAAACACAGCGGGAAGCGACTTTGTTTTATACTATGTAGTGATATAACAAGAAATCGTGTACATAAAATCAATGCCTCTTCTTAAAATTAAACTAATATAAAAAAACAATGAACTGTCCTACACAAACAAAATATTTCAATGTAGCCTTTTTTGCAGAATGTGTGGTAGGAGTATGCTCTTGCGCACACTCGCCCCGCCTCCCGGTGCCGTCAGTGTCCGCGCAGACGATCACGATCCAGGGTGAAATGTTCGCCAACGTGACCTGGACTCTGCCCAAGCCATCGTACCCACAAAGGCTACCTTCCGCTACGCTGACCAAGCAAAGCTACATCGTCAGGTTAGTATTTTTTGTTATAGATTGGCTTGCGCTTGACCACAACTCGCCTGATGTTAAGCATCGATGTGGTCTACGATGGAGCGCGCTTGCCTAGAAGAAACCTTTTCACTCCCGTCTTGAAGATACCCAAATTCCGGCAGTTAATTGCATAGAGAATAGAGCTAAAATGAACAATTAAAGTAAAAGAGACAAAAGGATATTGAAATAAAACTACATTTTACGGATTTTATTGCGTTGTATTGATATTTTTAGTTTCCTTAAGTATTAAGTATTTAAGTGTTAGAAACCAGTAGACAAAAGGGTAATTTTAGCAACATAGCACGTATCATAATATGACTCATGGACACAAAGCTACGCAACGGTCCATTAAGGTCCAGTATAGTACCTATAGGATTAGGTTCGTAAAGGGCAAAGCGTAATAATGTACACCCACATATCCAAACTCCGAGTTGGTACCTACTGAGAATTTCATAGAAAATCCTAATAACACTGCTCTACCTGGAAATCGAACTTAGACCTGTAACGTAGCAGTAGCACGTCACTAGACTAATGAGGCAAATGGTAATATTTTTAACAGGAAAGGTTTCTGGATGTAAAAAGGTAGGTATTCGGAGCCCAAAAACATAGATGGTTGATGAAGATAAGACCTTTATTTTCCTCAATTGATGAAAATCTAATGTAAAACGGTAACGTGGGAAAACCGGCAGATGTTAGATAACTTAGTAGATTTACGTTGTTTTGATGTGTTTACGTAAAAAAAAATATAGGTAAGAAAATAGCACCATTCTATAATATTTAGCAAAGGTGTACAATTTTTTTTATAAAGCTTTAATATAATTTGTATTAGTAGGCTGCCTCGTTAGTCTAGTGGTCCCAATCGCGACTGCTACGCTAGAGGTCTTGGGTTCGATCCCCAGGTCGAGCAAAGTGTTATTGGGGTTTTCTATAAAATTCTCAGTAGCAGTTCGGAGTCTGGCTCGCCCCCTATTACATGGGACCTAAACAAGTAAACATACCGGCGTACTGCGGGTGTACATTAGTACACCTCTGCCTAACCCTTCGGGGAATACAGGCGTGATGGTATGTTATGTTATGTTTAAAATCTGTATTAGTAGGGTTGTTACAAGTGGAAAAATATGGGTAATTTCAGTTTTTCTTCTATCAAATAAAATAAAATTTCTGAAAAAATACATCTAGATTAATGTGTATTGTTTACAGATATAATAAAGTTACAGTTAACGTAATAACTTGTTACAAAGTCACCTCCATTTTACGGTAATTTGCCGAAGATGAGGCTTAATCCGAGAAGAAATTTCATTTTCGTAATAGTTAAAATAAGATCTCTATGGAAAATAATATTGAAAAGGTTTAAAAAATACCTGACGTGACAAATGCTGTCGTTTTTTTCAATTCATGCGATTAGAATATACAACGTAAATTTTTGTTTACACTAAAGCCGAAACATCTCAACTTTAATTTGATTTGAAAAGTAGCAAATCAATTCAAAATAAGAAAAAATAATAAAACTCACGTGGTGATAAGCTGAAAAGTTTGTCTTGTCTAATTACCAATTTACCTAAAAGTGGACGATTTTACGAAGTAGCGGCGCAGGCGAGTGTTTGAACTCCCCGTTCGGTGTTACTTGCGCCGATTTTCGTAGTAAAAATGAGTGTCCAACTTGAATAATTTTTATCATGTTTTGGGACAAAAATAAAACATAGGCTATAAACCATTGCAATCGATTTTGTTACTTATTCTGAACAACTTTCGGGTAAACAAAACTAACGTTGCATACCCGTCGGTGGATTAATCGGGCCGCAGCCCCACGGACAAAACAACCGCGTAGTTGAAAGACGGAAGGTCCTTCGGCTGGAGGGACATCACATCTCACCTCTCTACGCATTCATAGGTATTTAGTTCTTTCTTCTTATTCATACTTTTTTTACAGTCTTGGAAAGCAAATGGTATCAGACGCCCACCCAGCTCCATGGTTCGCAAACACCATAAGACGCCGCGTAGACGCTGATGGCTTGGTGTCTGAAGGCGACGCTCAACGTTGGCTGCTTCTGCCAGTGAGCGAGCGCAGTGCTGAGCGGAGCGGTGAGCGGAGCGGGAAGCGGGGAGAAAAACGACCAAAGAACGTTATACCCGATGTGAAATTGTTAGCTAGGGTGAACATGGTAGATGATAGAGGGTGTTTTGGACCAGCTGGCAATGCTACTGCTTTCGGTGAGTATTTCAGTATTTCATCATCGTTGACCATTATTTTGTATGGTCCTAAAAAAAAGTTGAACATAAATAGAGCGGAACAATAACTAACAAAATTAAAATTGCGTCGAAAAATTCATAAACAAGATATTAATTCTATAAATCATGTTTTGTTTATTGTTTCAATTTTCTAGACAAAGTTATTTAATGCTTAAATATAATAAAAAAAAACGAAGTAAGTAATTATGTTTTCTCTTTCTTGTAGATCCCGTGGCACCAATCACTAGTAAATTCTCTTTTGGAACTTACGTAAGTATTCGTTTTGAAAAAAAATTGATCTGATAACACTGAATTCTCCTTTTTTTTGTCATACCCTGATTGTAACACTATTTATCTATATTATAAAAATCGTACACCTTTTAAGCACAATGTGCGCGCGTACCGAGGATTGCAAGATTTGGCAAAATTGAATTTCAAATACAGAAAGAGTGTAGAAAAATATTTCGGTCAAATTCCGACCACCGGGCGAGCTCTAGTTTTATTGAAGAGTGAAATAACAAAAAAACAGAAATTGTTGTACTGATAATAAACCGTGCTTTGCCCACTGCTACTAAGAAGGAATTCTCTGTTCCGTGGCTACGCTAAAGGTCTTGAGTTCGATTCCCAATCAAACAGTAAAATTGGGTTTTTATATAAAATAGGTACCTACTTGGTGACTCGAAGTTTGATTTTTTGGAGTAGAGAGTGCCATTTACCAGGTACTTTTCCAAACTCCGAACTGCTACTGAGAATTTCATAGAAAATCCTCGACCTCAACATGGCTCGACCTAGGCTTCTTAGCGTAGGCACGCTTAGAACCACTAGACTAATAAGGCAGTTAGGGATGTTTTATACATAGAACAATTTATCACCAGGCAATCCTGGCAGCATTAGGGGGCGCGTGGATAATGGGTGCAGTGTTCGCGTTGAGCGCGCGCGTAGTCAAACGCGTGTTGAAGTCGTTCCGCCCCGCTCCCGTATCCGCCCCGCTCGAGCCACTCAGTCGCCGCCCCGCGTGGTTCCCGCTGCAGCTGCGTACGTGAGTAGTAGATTATAAGTTTCATTCTGTTAAGGGGATGGTTCCCCATTGAAATTTGTGTAAAAAATATATTTAACGTTAATGGATCGTGCCCAATCATTTTTTTTGTTATTTGTTGGACAAACTAATTATATCACAATAACAAAAGCTGTTCAGGATTGTATTTTTTAATAACGTATGGTTTTTAATTGTTGGCAACTTATTATAAATATTAGTTTTTTGTGTTATTGGGACATTGCCTTCCGGCTGGCAACTCAACCACTTATTTCTTTTTTGCTGTAATTTTTTTTCTTCTTCACCTAACAAACCGCCATTACGCTTCATATTTAAAATTATTTATTTAACCTATTCGTCTCTACATCGTTTTCATTACGAGCCCAAACACCAACACTGCTGCACGTACAAAAGCTTAAAATAGTATGTTTTTATACATTATTAATTATTGTGGTTTTCACAAGTAGTTATAGATAGTAATAATCTTTTACAGGTTTAGAGTATCCAATACTTATATCTTTATAAAATACTGAAGTAGTTTGAGTGTAATAAAAAAATTACAATATTTATGGTCAGTAGTTTCGTAGGTCGAAATCGTCCGTAAAATAAAGTTATTATTAAGATATTCTGATACAGTTTTTAGTAAAATTCTAATAGGTAGGTATATAGGTAAAGTAAGGTCAATTTTTTTGTTGTAAACTTTATTATAGTTTCCACTCGAGCGAAAATAGATTATAGTTACCTAAGAGATTTCTAAATTGAATGCGAAAGTACACAAGTTTTTTTTTAATAAATGGTTGAGACTAATGGTTTTGGGCATACTCCTTTGATATCTCGGAGAAATAATTCTATTTCGTACATGTTACTTACCGAAGTAACTTATTTACCTACGTATCGAGTTACTTTCCTTGACAAAATGAGTTACAATTTTATTACCGTTACAACATCGAAATGAAAAGATCATCAACTACTCCTCTGCCTTATGCTGTGTCAACCATTTTCAGCAGGCAATTTTTTGTTCTGGTTTTTGTCAGAAATATTTTTTTTCTTTCTTCGATCTGAAAATACACGAAAAAGTTAAGTTTGAGTTTTATGAGCAAAAGAAAATTATCTACGTCTAGAAAATTGCTAAAATGTTATTCATTGGAACGTACAAAAACTCTATTACTGGACGTTTACCCTACCTGACTACGGATGTGGATCGAAATCGAGGTTTTACACACAGGTCTCTATCTAATAAAAAAATATGAAACGGGCCTCTGTTTCCTAGTTACTATAAAATAGAAAATATGTTTTGTCTCATAAAGCCTTAGTAACCTAAGTACTTCATATTTCGGGTTTATTCCAGGTATATTTAGGTATTTCTAAATCCCAGGCACCTATATTAAGTTATTTCTGGATATTTCAATAAACACGCTGCCTGTAAACGCCCTTAAGCCCTGTTTAGTCGAAATAACTGTTAAAAATAACTCCGAGTTTCTTAGATATTAATGAATATATAATTAAACAGTACCGACTACGATAACTTTCTGAGCTCTTTGTGAAAACAGTTGGTATTTATAAACAAGTTCATCATCATCAACCCATTACATTGTCCCACTGCTGGGCACGGGTCTCCTCTCAGTACGAGAGAGATTAGGCTATAGTCCGCCACGCTAGCCTACTGCGGGTTGGCAGACCTCACACGCCGTCAAGAAACTGTCTCAGGCATGCAGGTTTCCTCACGATGCTTTCCTTCACCGTTAAAGCGCGTGATAATTAATTGTTCAAATCAAATCAAATGTTTTTATTTCAAATAAGCTTTTACAAGCGTTTATGAAACGTTATTGACTCTAGTTGCACGGTTCCAAAAGGTTGATCCTATGGAGAAGAATCCGGCAAGAAACTCCATGGACACTCTTTTAAAATAAAAGATGTTACATTATTCACTTTACACTATGGCGATAACAGGATGTGAGTACATCGGAGGTTTATGTCATAATTAGCCTGAAGTCAGGATTAAAATTAGAATAAGGTTCTCAGCATCTGAGAACTCAATGTCAATCTAAAACAGATAACATATGTGAAATAATACACATCATCAAAATATATTAACTATAAACTACTTAGACATAAATGGCTACAATGTACTCACATTTACAGTTCCTGTTTGTGTGTTAATATGCACAGGACTTCGAAAAGTTAGAGGTGCGTGCCTTGGATTCGAACTCGAGACCTTTGACTTTGTAGTCCAACGGTCATATATTTTTTTAAATATATCAATGCTACCATCGCGCCAGTATTCCTCGAAGGGATAGGCAGAGGTGTACATTACATACACTGATATTATTTATTTATGCTGTAAAGTATTCAAAACATCGGAAATATCAATAGAACGCGATAAAATCCGTAAAAAGAGTTTTATTTCAAAGATGATAGAATTCATAATATCCTAACAAAGTTACCAATATTGGTACATTTAATGTTAATATCTATGTACGCGAAAGTTTATGCGTGAATTTATATTAATTTTGTTGGGTTCCTAATATATTTTTATCAAAAGAACCTAACATACGTGTGCGTTCGCGCAGCGGAATGTTGTTGAATTTAAAGATTTTAAGTATGCAGATATTTAGTGTATGACGTCGTATAATTGTGTATGGTAAAAAAAAAATTTGTGCACGCAGCCATTGTGGAGAAATTCATCAAAAACTGATTCCGCTGGGCGAACGTTGTCCTGGCGGAACTTTTTTTAATCCATACACTTTAGAAGAAAAAAGATGTGTCCAATAATTAGTGTGTATTTGTGTGTAATTGTGTATGTATGAATAACATTAGTGCATGCATAAACTTCGGAGAAATTCAAGTTTCCGCTACGCGAACGTTTGGCCATTAGCTAGTTTTCATATAAAGCGCTTACATAGAGAGCTGTAGAATTTTACATACATTGTTTTGAATTTGTTTATATTTGTTTAAAAAACAGATTTAGAAAAAAACGTAGGGCTTAAAAGATAAAAATATAAACGTAAAATACGCTTATTAGGTCTTAGTTCTTAAAGTATGCACTTTGGGGTCTAGATTTTCACGTTTATACAAACCTTGTAGGTATCTGCAACATGTTGCCAAGTATCAATGATGTTCCGTTAGTAATTAAAGAGTTATAGGACAATTTACCATGAATAGATCACTGTTTACAAAACAGTCAAATATCACGACGTTCTAAAGGAATTGCATGGTAAAATGTATGCCAATAATTAGTGTATTCATTCAACTATTCACATGCAAAATTTCATGTCATTAAATTCAGTAATTAAAGAAAAACAATTATAATACTGACGAAGCATCGAAAACCTACATAACCCGACCAAGTTCAGATGGCTACAAAAAAGCGGCCGTGCCATATATCTAAGAAACGTTCTTAACCTTCCAATATAGTATTTATTAATACGGTACAGTTGCGTACACTAGCGTTGCGGGCCGCGGCTAATGAAAACATATTGCCCTCTCTTTTCTTCAAGGATGAAGTACCGTTTTTTTTTTTAATAAAAAAAAAAGCTAGTTTCAAGCGAGAAGCCGCCTATCGCTAGTTGCGCGCAGCGCGTTGTCTATTTTTCACACTAGAATATTTTTGATCAATTCATAACTACAATACTTAGACTATTTAACCAAAGGACTAGCCTTAAGCGTACCGCTTAGAACAAAATAATTCTACTACTTGGGGTGCGGGGGAACACGCTCACATACATAAGTCACAGTACAGTACAACGGTATACATCAATTAAAAAATCGATTCAAGAAGTAGTTTTTTTTAGTTATTAGATTTGTTTGATCCACTAAACTTGCAAAGGGGAACGCTCGTGCATGCCTAGTCCATTGGTTAAATAGTGTAGTAATAAGTTAAAATATGATAAATATTTACCTAAACAGTAGTAGGTACTTACATGTGGTAATTATTTAATTTCCTTATGGGGTCTATAGTTAGAATCCTGATCCGTGAAATCTTCAATAGAAATTAGCTGTATGAATTTTATTTGTCTTATAATATAACTAGATTATATCTCAAGTCTCAAGCGCATACTTAAATAAAGTACCTACGTAAATAGTACCTACTTTCTGTCATAGTCAAATACATTTAAAAAAGTAGGTGTACAATAATAAATGACCTATAAATTATATCGAAACAACAATTGTGTTATCACCTATACCAATTCAATCCCGGTATTATACTGTAAATTTTGGGATGTTACCTAAATATATTGCACGGCCGCTTTTTTGTAGCTATCCGAACTTGGTCGGGTTATGTAGGTTTTCGATGCTTCGTCAGTATTATAATTGTTTTTCTTTAATTACTGAATTTAATGACATGAAATTTTGCATGTGAATAGTTGAATGAATACACTAATTATTGGCATACATTTTACCATGCAATGCCTTTAGAACGTCGTGATATTTGACTGCTTTGAAAACAGTGATCTATTCATGGTAAATTGTCCTATAACTCTTTAATTACTAACGGAACATCATTGATACTTGGCAACATGTTGCAGACACTTACAAGGTTTGTATAAACGTGAAAATCTAGACCCCAAAGTGCATACTTTAAGAACTAAGACCTAATAAGCGTATTTTACGTTTATATTTTTATCTTTTAAGCCCTACGCTTTTTTCTAAATCTGTTTTTTAAACAAATATAAACAAATTCAAAACAATGTATGTAAAATTCTACAGCTCTCTATGTAAGCGCTTTATATGAAAACTAGCTAATGGCCAAACGTTCGCGTAGCGGAAACTTGAATTTCTCCGAAGTTTATGCATGCACTAATGTTATTCATACATACACAATTACACACAAATACACACTAATTATTGGACACATCTTTTTTCTTCTAAAGTGTATGGATTAAAAAAAGTTCCGCCAGGACAACGTTCGCCCAGCGGAATCAGTTTTTGATGAATTTCTCCACAATGGCCGCGTGCACAAATTTTTTTTTACCATACACAATTATACGACGTCATACACTAAATATCTGCATACTTAAAATCTATAAATTCAACAACATTCCGCTGCGCGAACGCACACCTAACATACATTGGCAAACATAGTTTCTTGACCTTTCCCTCATTTTATTCGAATGGAAAGCCTCTTAAATGTATTTTACCCTCTAAGGCACGAAACTAATAAACTATTTACGACTTTATTACAGCGCCACAAAGTTACAAGTGCCTGATAAAATATTAGTAGCAACTCACAGTGGGCAGAATGCTTTAATAAAGCCCGCAGGCGTTAGTAAGAACATTCGCCTTTCGTCTTACAATTATAAGAACTTACTCAAATAAGTAACTTAGGATATTATAACAGTTGTTACATTCATTGTAAGGTCCTAATCAACAATGGTTTAAGTTTTATTGAGAACATTATAATTAAGTATTAAGTATAATATTAAACAATAAGTTTATATTACTTATATTCTTGACTGACTGCCTCATTAGTCTAGTGGTCCTAAGCGCGACTGCTACGCTTGAGGTCCTGGGTTCGATACCCAGGTCGAGCAAAGTGTTATTGGGGTTTTCTATGAAATTCTCAGTAGCAGCTCGGAGTCTGGATTTGTGCCCGGTTAATGGCAATAGGCTCGCCCCCTATTACATGGGACCTAAACATACCGGCGAAATGTGGGTGTACATTACTACACCTCTGCCTAACCCTTCGGGGAAAACAGGCGTGATGGTATGTTATACTTATATTGTTGGTTTTCTTTAGATAAACTTGAAATAGAGTTAAGTTTGACATTAGGTAATATTTTTTCTGTCTTACAAGTCTAGTGGTTGCAAGCGCAACTGCTATAAAGAATTCAATTCTCAGATTGAGCAAGTAATTGAGTTTCGGCAAATCAGATTTAGGCTTGTAGATCAACCGATCTGCACGGTGAAGCTGGGCTTGCCACGGTCGGTGTGTGGATGGGTGGTCATTCTTGACTGGCGAGCATAATACAGGTGTTCCTTGATAATGCGACACCCTGCTGAAGTATGTTAAAATATAATGTGAGTGTGGTAGTTTTTTACGTAATCATGTATTTCTGTAATGTATGTATTCTATACAAGGTACTATGTAGGTAACTGTTTTTCTTTTAGTCAATAACCGCTGAATTAAATTTAAATATTTTCCATCAAAAATCTCTTGGCTTTACTTATGCGAAATTATTGTGATAATTCTTACAACACTTTAACAGTAATCGGTAACTGTAAAACGGACTAGTTTTCGAAAAAAAATATCGTAATAAACTTCTATGTAAGGTAAAAAACGAATATTTAAGGTTAAGTACTGTGAAGCAAGAAATTGAAAACAAACGGAACTAATTTGAAAGTTAAGTTCAATATAACAAGCACCTGACAAAACTGTGAAACAAACGTAATGGAGTTTTGTCAGCGAGATTTAATTGATTCTGACAATGTTACGTCTACGTAGGAAATGTGGGAATGGGAAAACTTTATAGGTAATATTTAAAAAAAACAAAAAACGTTCAAAAGGCTGGCGACCTACTGAGAGTGGCTGCGGAGTGACATGCTGGGGTGTGTGGGATTTTTCCCGTACTAAACCAAGTGGTATATCTTTACCAAAATATTTGGAAGGATTTAGGAACTAGTTCATTCTTCCTCTGCCACACCTAAGAAGCGTTGCCAGGCGTCCGGATAAAGCCGGGCATAGATATGCTTTTTGATTGCGTGTCCGGCCAAAATAAACAGTGTCCGGCTTGTCCGGCTTTTGTTAGGCTTTTTATCGGCTTCACAAACGAGTGAGCGCCGAGCGTCGCCGAACGAATGCGAGTCGACTGTCGGTGGCTCCCGCAGGCAGTCCGCAGTCCTCTGCCCTCCCCTGCGCCGTGCCGACAGATGGTGTCCAGCATTTTTACCCAAATGTCCGGCCAAACTGGCTGGTCTGTCCGGCTATTAGGTTTGGCAACCTGGCAACACTACACCTAAGTAAGCCAGTCACATGGACTCCCTTACCCCATCTCTGAAGCGCAAGTCACACAGCCAGCTAACAAGCGAGCGAGCGAGCCTTGCGAGCATCGTTTCACATCACGGAGGAGAGTATTCTTGTATTTTCTATTCTCGTATGTTTCACATCTTTTCTTAATTCGCGTCACACCCAAACAACAGAGATATGCTATGTCAGCGATGAGAACGATACACTCGCTCGCTCGCTAGCTGACGTAGAGGCCTGCGCGTGAGTGGGCGATCGGTAATAATCCCACTCAGTAACCGGCAGTTTCAATGTTGTTTTACCGTAAATTACCATTAACTGCCTCATTCGCCGGTATGTTTAGGTCCCATGTAATAAGGGGCGAGCCTATTGCCATTCACAAGGCATATATCCAGACTCCGAGGTGCTACTGAGAATTTCATAGAAAGACCCAATAACACTGCTCGACCTGTGCATCGAACCCCGGTTCTCTAGCGTAGTAGTCGCGCTTAGGACCACTAGACTAATGAGGCAGTAGAATATTGATAGGTTATCATTAATAAATGTAATTTATTGATCTTCTGAGAAATGAATGGTTAATTTGTGTACTTTTGCATACCAATTTCATTGACAGTGATAGCAGACAGGTGTAGCTAACAATCTGACATTAGAAATCGATGACTCGTTAGTGCTATTCATAAGCTTACTATCAATGCAGACAGTATTGACCAATAACACTATTTGAGCTGTAAAACTAGGACCGCAGTAGCTGCGCTAATGACCCCTAGACCAATGCACGAATGAGATTAAACAGACTTCAAAAACATCTTACAACAATATCTTGCCGAGTATTCCGATTTGGAGGGTAACAACATCATCATAAACCCATTTACTTACTGCTTAGCTGGGCACTGGACTCCTCTAGAATTGAGACAAGTTAGGCTATGTTCACAAAGATATTTCTTTTCATAGTGAAAGAAAAATTCGATCTCAGGCAGGGTTTGAACCTGCGTCCCTCTGGTTAAGTACACCAGACGCTTTTTCTTCCACTATGAAATTTTCTTTATTAGAAAATTCATTGTGATCATTTCGCAATATTTAATGCTAAAAACTAATAAAAAATAAGCAAGTTAGGCTATGTCCACCACGCTCGCATACTGCAGGTTAGCAGACTTCACACACCATCTATAAAATTTATTTATCCTGACGATGTTTTCCTTCCGCGTTTTAAGCGAGTAATAATTAATAATGAATATTCTTATGATTACGTAAAGTCAGAGGTGCGAATATGGTGTTCGAACTCGAGACCTACTACTTGGCAGTTCGATGGTCACATCACTAGGATACCACTGCTCACTTAAGGGTAACATATAGCCAGAGAAATTACTGGACATGTGAGTCGTAACATAACAATGAGGTCTTATGATGATAACGAGGGAGTGATACCACTAGGCTGCCGATTACCAATAGGCGTCCCAAATCAAATCAAATCAAATGTTTTTATTTCAAATAAGCTTTTACAAGCGTTTATGAAACGTTATTGACTCTAGTTGCACGGTTCCAAAAAGTCCCGTTTGTTTATTTGTCATCTTATTACAAGCTACCTCATTAGTGTAAGGATTCTAAATGCGATTGCCAAGCCCGCGGTTCTAGGTTTGACTGCCAAGTGCCAAGTCGAGCAGTGTTATTGAGTTTTTATATTAAATTCTCAGTAACAACTCGGACTTTGGATTTGTGCTTGGTTAATCGCTATAGGTTCGCCTTTTATAACAAGGAACCTACACATAGGGTGCTGTAGCTGTAGTTACATTAAGTACTTCTCTGCCTAATCCTTTGGGGAATACAGGCGTGATGTTACAATTATTACACAAAAACACTGTCCTACAAGTCTATTATTGCTTCCCTGCTATTGGCCAAAGTACTTTCCTTCCTTATGGCAGCCATTATTATTCAGAACGGGCTCGGTGACTCACTCTTACATAAACCGGTGTAAGAGATTTCTAGAAATGTTTACTATTTTGATGCTTTCTGAATACAAATTACTAATTGTAACTTCAGTTGTCTAGACTTGTGGTTTCGTCGACATGATATGTTATGGCCGAATAATTTGCGAAGAACCAAGAAAAATTGGAATTGGAAAAATAGTAGACACGTGTTTCGTGTTTCGCGTAGATATACTAAAACCACGGAAGAGATAAATAAGACGGCCATTCCAACCTTATTTATCTCTTCCGTGACTAAAACTGACCTTGTATAAACCAAACTCAAATAATTCTACAGTCAAAGGATTTGTCAATTAGATTTTGTTTTACGGTAGGTAAAGGTAAATACGAACATCCTTGATGTGGTTATTTTCCGAACGAAATTTAATTTCACGAATGTAGGTATTTCCTAGGAAGGCGATAATTGTTTTATTTTATTAGACATCAAATGGAGAGAATGTATGAAAGTCATTGGATAAATAATAATTTGAAGCCGCATTCGAATATTTTTTGCATGTGGTGACATATCTATCCCGTTAGTCTAGTGCTCCTAAGCGCGACTGCTACGCTAGAGGTCCTAAGTTCGATTCCCAGGTTGAGAAAGTCGCGCAGTGTTATTGGGTTTCAACTATAAAGTTCTCAGGGGCAGCTCGGAGTCTGGATCTGTGCCCGGTTAATGGCAATAGGCTCGCGTGTATTACATGGGACCTAAATATACCGAATACCGCGAAATGTGGATGTACATTAGTACACCTCTGCCTAACCCTTCGGGGAATACAGGCGTGATGGTATGTTTAATGTTAATTTATATAATTATAGTTTAAACAATGTAAGCACAGGCTCCTTTGATTAGATTTCTCTCTTTATCGGGCCAACTATGTCACTAAACATTGCAACAATGTTGCATTTAGTTAACAGTAACAGATTACAAATTGTGTGCGTATTGTCCTGCGTTTTCCATGTCTTTGAATGGAGTCAAAGTAGCTATTTTACAAAAGGGAATATATTTTGTTAGATGAAAAGGTATTTTCTGGAACCATCAATTAAAATATCATTGAATAATCTGTATAATTAGTTTTACACTGTTTTATGTCTTATCTGTTTAAGCTGTGTTGCTGCTTTGTTTGTGTATTTCACACTGTTTTGTTTATTTCATTGGCGTTCATTTAGTGTATGAACGAAACGAGACAAGTATTTGCACATGGAATTATGGAATAGAAACACTTGCAACGGTGCAGGTAAACATCGTGATGAAACGTGCAAACCTCAAAATAGGACTTCAAAGAGGTCTTGTATGAATTTCAAAATCTCATTAGAACTTGGTATTAAATCATTTCAATTCACTCCCCCTTCATAAGGATTGTACTCAGCAGAAAATTAGCCCTTTATTGGGAAATTCTTTGGAAGGGTTTTTGCCGGCACGATAATCTGCATTACGTTATAGTTCAAAACTATCGAATACACACTACCTCATTGGTTGGCCTGAGGTTCGATCCAAGTTGAGCGAAGTGTAATCAGAGTTTACTGTGAAATTCCGAGAGCTGGAAGATGAAAATACGAGCTCTTAAAATATTACATGGGACCTAAATCACTATACTGGCGATCATTCTTTCAGTCATACTATGTGTATAGGTAGGTACTTACAAACATGTTTTCAGGTCATATTTTCCTGTAAACCCAATACTTCGAAGATACTAGCGTGATGATATTTTATGTTGTATGTATTCAATCTTGAAATCATTCATTTTTAAATTTATTCTTATTCTTTACATATTGTGTAAGGTTCACGTACGTAGGCGCCGCAATTTATATTAGCAAGTTTGATTTAAGATGTAAAATAGCATAATCTTTAGCTAACACTATCACTTGTCACGCTTCCACATACCTAACGTATTTATTAGCAACGAGACAGTTACAAATGAAACATCAAACTACTCCACATTGAAAGACTGATTGACATTCAATTTGTACAAGTACAGTCACCACCAAATATCGGAGCAAACAGACTATTTATAATTATCTGAGCAACTAGAGAAATGAAACCATATCTCAGCGATACAAAAGATGTTTTAGAACGAACACTACATAGTCAGCTGTCAATCTGACATGTATTTTATCTGATTGAGATAAAGTTAAATCTAGTTGCTCAGATAAATATGAGCAGTCTGTTCGCTCCGATATATTTGATCGCGACTGTATCTACCTCTTTAGATCTCAAGCGTAGATCTAGCTACTTAGTACGATTCAGGATGCCTGTCAATTCAGCAATGATGAAGGTTTTGTATTTATAGATTATAGAACCAAAGATATTTAAAATGGTTATAGAGCAGACATTGGGAAAATGTTGATACAATTTTTTATCCCTATTTTATTTATTTTTTTAGCAAAAGAAGTATGCAAGAATCGTAGTAGCACCAATCGTAGTTTTCTCGTTCTCAGGCTGACAGAGACAGATTACTATTTTCTTCCTAAGGTCCAGTCTATCTCTAGTTATATTTAAATGTCTGCGTAGAATATAAAATCACACATATTATAAAACCAAATTCCCCGCCGCGTCTGTCTATCTATCTGTTCGCGATAAACTCAAAAACTACTAAATATAACGGCAAACTATGTGTGTTGCACACCTCTGCCTAACCTATGAGGGGAATATAGGGGCATTGGTATGTTATGTTAAAAGTAAATAAAGCAATATACGAAGCATAAATAAAATACAAATAAGATTATACTCTCGTAGTTCCGAACGTCGAGATCAAATTGACATCTAAACTTCACTTGCTATGCAAAAATAACTTCTAAAACAAATAGTGTAAGTCGGAAGGTAATTTTAGCCAGGCTCTCTCATTCAGGGGTCGGTAATCTCGAATATCAAAAGGGTATGTATTGCTTTGAATAGTGACAAATCTGATGGAAAAGGGGCCCTGTCTGACCGTGAACTCTAAGTTTGTAACAAAGGTGATCTCTGATATCTGCCGATATGTTGATAAAAGTAAGCATGAGTATTGTTACGAATCAGCAAACAATTTTCTTAGTCATTAAAGTCAATTAAGTAAGTATTAAGTTTTTTTAATGAAGGAAAAATTGGACTGCGGACAGGAACCGAACCTGCGTCTTCTGGTTAGGTACACCAGACGCTATGACCACTAAGCCACCGCGAGTCCCACCCGCCAGGTCGAATTTTGCATTCACATTTTTAATTTATGTATTGCAGGTAACGTCAATTAACTATTGTTAATAAGACCATGATGATGATTCCAGTTTGACCAAATGCTGCTAAATATCAGTATTTTACAAGAAACAACTGCCACCAAACCTAAAATTATAAATATAATATAAATATAAAATATTTATTGAATCATTGTTACAGCGAGCCTTAGGATTAGGTTAACAACAATGTTACATCTGTAACTAGTAAAAAGATACATAAATTGATGCGAACGGTGGTCCCCAAACTAGGCAACGCCTCCCTCTGGGGGGCCTGAGTTGTGAAAACATTATACATGTGCATATTACCGCTGGAGTTAGTACGACTAAGTTACACGTAAAATAATAAACATTGTATCGTACATAAAATAAAACAATCTTATTAAAAACTTTCTAAGAAAAGTAAACTTTAGTGTTAAAATTAAAATTAAAAGAACAAAAACAAACTATAATAATGTAATTGAGTGAGTGCGTGTGTGTGTGTGTGCGTTTGTCAGTTTGTGTGTGTGTGTGTGTTATGAAGCAATTATTTTCTCCGATTCATCAATTCATCAATTCTAATACTTATTCGAAGGAGAGACTGGTTGGTGGGCTTAATGACGTTGTGGGCTTTTGACTACCACTAACAATTGTCATAGATGTTCGTATGTACCTGGACTGACTGCTTTATTTGCTCTCCGAGGCACAGAAGGGCAATGCTTTACCAATGATCACCCATCCATGAACTGAACGCGGCAAGCTCAGCTTAACAAAATAGCTCAAATAGCTACAAAAACAAGCAACAAAAACCCGTCTTGATAGTATACATTTTTTTCTAATTCTCCAAAACGGCATAAGAGGACTAAAAATCATACAAATCTCAGCATTCTAACCTCCAAGGAAATCAGAGACTTTGAAGCTTTTCTAAAAAGATTGACATGAAAATCTAGGCATGAACTGTCTCCTAAAATTCCCATTTCAATCAGTTATGTCTCAATCCAGACTTCGCTTTTGGAGTAAATGTAACCAAAAACATAATTAGATACAGCTTTCAAAGAAAACTTTCCTATTTCGTTACGTATATTTACTAACGGAACATAACAGTATTTGTCGAAAGTTTCATTCGCCTTTAGATCAGCCCCAACCTCAATCAATGTTTTTGACAGAATTATAATCGAATCCTGATGTAAACTTTGTTAATAATTTATTTCAAACGCGGTAGCGTTTCTTTGGTTGGCTTGTAACCACAAATATACAGTATTAACCCTGAATTCAATTACCTCTTAGGGACGTGAAAAGGCGATATTGTGCTACATAACTTTTTTATTTCACTTAAAATTAGACTGCCTCATTAGTCTAGTGGTCCCAAGCGCGATTGTTTCGCTAGAGGTCCTGGGTTCGATTGCCAGGTCGAACGAAATTGTTATTGTGTTCTTGTATGAAATTCTCAGCAGCAGTTCGGAGTCTGGATTTGCGCCCGGTCAATCAGCTCAGTTCATTTAAGTAGACAGCTGTCACTGTCTATACTTCGCCTTTGACTTGATTCCCACTTTCTCCTTTACTTGACATAAAAGCTAAATCTAGGTACCCGGGCTGCTACCGAGAATTCCATAGTTAAAACTCAATAACAATTTGCTCGACCTGGAAATCGAACCCAGGACCTCAAGCGAAGCATTCCCGCTTAGGACCACTAGACCAATAAGCTATTAAAACCAGAAAATTTCTATTCATGAGTCAAATACATAACAATAACCTAAGCGTATGAGAATATTTTCGTAGAAAGTGAATTTTAAATAAGCTTGACATACAAACAAACGATTGTATCGGACGGAGAACCGAACCTGTTGCATCGAACAATGGGCTTATAGTTTCCGCTGAACTAAAGATCCATATCTTTTATGTAACTTGTTACAGAAACGAGAAACAAGATGCTTGGAGTGAACGAGAGTGGTAATTTAATATACCATCACGCCTATATGTCCTAATAGGTTAGGCGGGAAACAATACTGGTTCATACTCTCCTTCTTACTTTTCTCCTTGCCGCTTCCTTTTCCCGGCAACGCGACGCGCACCACTTTGGTGTTTCAGATGTCCATGGGCGGCGACGACTACTTACCATCAGGTACCTCGCCCGCTTGTTATAAATAAAAAAAAATAAGGAAAAGGGAGGGGTAGGAGAAAAGGAGCAGGAAGAGGACTGAGGGAGGAGTTGGGCCTCCGGTGCTCTACACTCACCGCACAAAACGCAACAGTAGGTATCCATACTGCTACTTCACGTCGATATTCTATGAGAGGGTAGTGCTTCCCCGGTCGTGCTAACTCATTCATGCATGTTAGTGAAATAGAAGCCCAAATTAACCCATAATCTTGTATGTATCAATACAATCATGTAGGTACTCGAGACAGCAAGGTAAATACATACAAACAGGGCTTTAAGTTTACACAAAGTATTGAAAGAAAATATTTACTGAACGCATGAACAACGTTATGTTTGACATGATAATATTAACGATAAATATTTGTATTAGATCCATCGGTTTTTGTAAAATAAGAGGAGCAGAAGGTTCACTGCCTCATTAGTCTAGTGGTCCTAAGCGTGAATGCTACGCTAGAGTTCCTGGGTTCGCTCCCGAAATAGGTCGAGCAAAGTGTTATTGGGTTTTTCTATGAAATTCTCAGTAGCAGCTCAGTCTGGATTTGTACACGGTAAATGGCAATAGGCTCGCCCCTTATTACATGGGACGTAAACATATAGGCGGAATACCATCACGCCTATATTCCCCGAAGGGCTGCAGAAGTGTACTTAATGTACATCCACAGTTCGCGGGTATGTTTAGGTCTCATGTAATAGGGGGCGAGCTTATTGCCATTCACCGGGTGCATATCCAAAGTCCGAGCTGCCACTGAGAATTTCATAGAAAAACCCGAAAACGCTGCACAACATGGGAATCGAACCCAAGTCCTCTAGCTAAACAATCGCAGTTGGGACCAGTATTAAGTGATCAATGAGACTCTAGTGGTTGCAAGCGCTACTGCTACGCTGGAGGTCTTGAGTCGATTCCCAGGTGGAGCAGTGTTATTCTATGAAATTCTCAATAGCAGCTTGGAATCTAGATTTGTGTCCGGTGAATGGCAAATAGGCCCCAATAACATGACCTTAAAATACCGACAAATGGTGAATACAGACGTGGTGTTTATATATTTTAAAACATCATTTTCAATTTCGTTGTGCCTTATAAAGTTATTTTGCAAAGTGTAATAAGAGGTTTGAGAAAGGTTCATGACTCCATAGAGCACTGCCCCGCAATCATGTGATGTAACATACCGACACCGTTAGTTTGGGCCACGAACTAAGCGGAGCGTAGAGCGGAGCGATTTAATAGAAAAATTATTATACCATCATACCACATGCCTGTGTTTTTAACCCCGACTCAAAAACGAGGGGCGGTTATAAATTTGACGTGTATGTGTGTGTGTGTGTGTGTGTGTGTGTGTGTGTGTGTGTGTCTGTCTGTCTGTCTGTTGCATCGTAGCTCCCGAATGGATGGACTGATTTGGATTTATTTTTTTTGTTTGAAAGGTGAACTAGTCGGGTGTGTTCATAGCTATGTTTGATGAAAATCGGTCGAGATATAAAGCAATTGCCGGTGTTTTTTTTAAATTTTATTGCAGGGATTTTTTCATTATTTTTAACATGCGGCTATCATTGACTTAGAGTTCTTACACCGAAAAAACATTTGTACACACTATTAGGTCACATGGCTTTTTTTACGAACTTCAAAAAAAACGAGGCGGTTCTGAATTAGTTGTATTTTTTAAAATATTTGTTACCTCATAAGTCATTTTATGAACCGATGAGGAATATTCTTTTGTTGTTTGGAAGGCTATAGGCACTTAACATTTAGTCCCGTTTCAATGAAGTGTAGATGAGTGTTCCGTCAAGATGTCATCACTAAAATCTGCAGTTTCACAAAAAAGTGCTTCTGATGGGAAACAACACAAGTCGTCACAACATACTGCCTCACAGAAATATTTATTTACTTATTCCACATACTATATTTACAGGATAACCCCAATACAATAGTGGTTTACAAATCTAGACTTAAAAAAAATGCAAAGCAATAAGATAAAGAATATTATAATATTTAAATATAACCAGCTGTTGCTAGTATAAACATTATCTTATTGTTATTGCATTATATTTTTTTAAGTTTAGATTTTCAAACCACTATTGTATTGGGGTATAAAATGTATGAAACAGATACATTTCTGATGCATCACGACATAACACCTCAGAAATGTGAATGCAGCTTTATGCAACAGCGAGAGCTTGCTTGTCAATTTTGTTATTCCCCGCAATAGCCGCTGACTTCGTGGCCACACATGATCGCGCGGCTAATTTCCTCGCTAAACTAACTGCCCGTCCCGACAGATTATAATGTCTGTAATAGTCTTTTATAGCTGGTTTTATCATAACGTTATTACACTTATCGCATACGTCTTTATAAATGTTTCAAGAAAACACTATGCGCCGTAATAACTCTTGTATTTTAAGTGTCATATAAGTCTTCTTTTAAGTAATGTTTTAGCACTATGTAGAAAGAAAGAAGGAAAAAATTATTTTGCAAATATGGGTACAATATGAAGCTACACATGAATAAAGTTCAGCCATATTTTACCAATAGGCATGCAAAAATAAAATATTAATTAGCGTTTAATGCTCATTAATAATCTAAGTACTTAACATAACATATATCATCACACCAGTATCCCCGAAGACTTAGGCAGAGGGGTGCTTATGTACAGCCATGGTTCCCCGATATGTTTTAAAATCACATAATAAAGTTATAAGTAATAGGGACCGGGCACAAATCTAAAAACCAATCTTTTACTGAAAATTAAGGAAGTAACTATAAGCCACATGCTACGACTCTCTTTCAGTTCTTCCACATTCATACATCTTTTCATACACACGCGCCGCCATTTTTAATAAAGTATTTTTATTGAGTTATGATAATATAATTATGTTTATATTTAAAACTGACTGCCTTGTTAGTCTAGTGGTCCCAAGCGCGACTGCTACGCAAGAGGTCCTGGGTTCGATTCCCAGGTTGAGCAGTGTTATTGAGTTTTTTGAAATTCCCAGTAGCAGCTCGGAGTCAGGATTTGTGCCCGGTTAATGGCAATAGGCTCGCCCCCTATTACATGGGACCTAAACATACCGGCGAAATGTGGGTGTACATAGAATAGAATAGAATAGATTTATTACCATACAGAGTTTCGTTACAGTATACCAGTAATAAAGAGTAATACAGGATAACAAAGGTAAGGCAAGTTTATTTACTTGCTAAAGGATATAATATCAAAACTTATTATATTTATATTAAGTGATGTTACAATTAGGTATGCAAGTTTACTCACTTTACAAAAATAATTGTTAGTGACGGTATACCGAAGATAAAGTTTTTACCTCCCGTGCTAGTCAAGACTGTGTTACGGCAAGGTAAGATTCTCACTGTAGGAATACCAATCTTAGCATAATAGACAGAAGACATATTTTTCACTGATGACACTTATTCTTGCAGTTAATAATGTATGCTAATGACTTAACATAAACAAGTAGTATACGCAAAATAATCAGACAAAGCACTTTAGCAGCGTATTTACAAATTAAATTCATGTGACTAATAATTTATATTATTTCTATGATAGATATAGGTATATTATAATGTATTATAAATAAATATGAATCGACTTACTTATATGTTATATTAATTATAAAAGTACAAAGTATGTTTGTATAATATATATAATTATAAGGGGATAAAATAAATAAAATAGATATTTTTTTATATACATGGAATACATACATTACATTTCATGCGCATATTTTAATAAATTCTTCAGTCCGTTCATAATCTAAGTTACATAAAAACTCATTCAGTGCCCTTCTGCAAACAAATCTCGGCATATCTTTTATGGGTTTAATTTTGCTTATACGGTTGTACAGTAGTGGAGCCAAAAAGTAAGAGAAACATTGTGCAAAAGTGGTATTACATGCTGGGACTTCATATACCTCATGTGACCTTCTAATTGATTTGTTAGTAGGTCTTTCAAGTATATGTTGTCTAAGAACTATGTTTTGAAGGAAGAGTTGTCGAATGTTCAGGACTTCGAACTCTCTGTACAACGCAGTCGTTGGATATCTAAATTTTTTGAAATTTATGACCTTTAATATACATCGGTGCGCCCTTTCTATTTTTATAAGCGTGCTTTTCCTAGCACCACCCCAAGCAGAGATGCCATAAGTTGCAATCGATTGACAGAGTGTAAAGTAAACAGTTTTATTTGTTGCTTTATCTTTTAAATTTCTAATTTTTTTGAAAATTGGTATGAGTTTACGTATTCGTGATTTTAGATTATTGATATGCTGCTTCCAATTTAAGTTTTTATCAATTTCAATGCCAAGATATTTAATACAATTTGTTGCAAATAAGTAAGAACATTTACAATTCCCAGTACTGGAACAATTTGAGGAATGAGCTTTTAGAGTAAAATCAGAACATGGTTGTAAATTATCTTTTATACTAAATGTTATATATTTAGTTTTTACAATATTTAAACTAAGCAAATTGTAATCAAGCCATTTAATAATTTTTCGGATTCCCTTCTCTGCTGTCGATTTGACATCGCTCCATGTTTTATGCTGGAATATGATTACAGTATCGTCAGCAAAGGTTATAACTTTCGAATTTGGTATATCAATATTACATAGATTATTTAGGTATATTATGAACAACGTAGGCCCAAGTACTGAACCTTGTGGAACACCGAAATTTACATTTAGTTTAGAACTTTGAATATTTTCTATCCTTACAGATTGCGTTCTGTTGCTTAGATAGTCCTTAAAAAGATCAAGTGGTACTCCCCGAATACCTATAGCTTCTAGTTTACATATCAGTAGAGGAATTGAGACAGTATCAAAAGCTTTAGCCAAATCTAAAAAAACACCAACACATTTTTTCTTGCTGTCCAGATTACCAGTTACCGTGGTAACTAAATCCTCAACTGCATCTATAGTCGATTTTCTCTTCCTAAAACCAAATTGGTTTTTAGAAAGGATATTATTTTTGTCTAGGTAACTCACAAGCCTATTATTTATTAGTTTTTCCAGAATTTTACCCACAGTAGGCAGAAGTGATATTGGACGATAATTAGTGATACTGTCTCTCTCCCCCGACTTAAACACTGGTATGACGATGGAGTCTTTCAACAAATTTGGAAACCTTCCCGAAGAAAAACATAAATTAAATATATGCGTTAAAGGTTTAATAAAAATATTTATACTTTTTTTAATAAGCTCAGATGATATACCATCCCAACCAGTAGACTTGGTATTTTTCAATGACATAACAACTGAATATACTTCTGTTTCATCAGTTTCCAAAAGCATAAATGAGTTAATAGGGCGGTGTTCACAATTAAATTTTTGCACTAGATTACTTTCTGTCAGATTTAACCTCTGAAGAATATTAGTAGATAATTTAGAAGCTATATTTACAAAATAATCATTTACAAAATCTACAGATTCTTGAGGTGTTTGCTTTATTTTTAATAATTCAGATGGCGCTTTTGATTTATCAGAAATATTTAAATTACATACTCGCTTTATTACATTCCATGTTCTTTTTATGTCACTCCTACCGGCATTTAGGTCTGCTTTATCATGTTCAGTTTTCAAGTTATGCAGAATATTATTACAATGATTTCTGTAGCGTCTATAAGTGAGTTCCAGATTTTTATCATTAGGTGACTTTAAATGTCTTCTATGTAACGTATCTCTAAATCGAATGCAACGCAGCAGACCTGGCGTTACCCATGGTTGGAGTATTTGCCGTCTGTTTGGCGCAGTAATTTGGTTGCTGCATTTTTTAATAATATCAGATAGCGTCTCAATAAATAATTCAGTCGCTTTATTGGGATCTTCTAAGGATGTTATTTCAGCCCAGTCAAAGTTATTTATTAAGTTAAAAGCTTTTTCATAATTAAGTTTATGCAAAGTCTTTTTTTGTTTGTTATATCTACGTTGCTGTGCTAAGGGTATGTTAAAGTAAATACTACTATGGTCAGTAATTGATGAATTACAAACCACAGTTAGCATTCTCGAGTTAGACTTTACAAAGCAATGATCAATGCACCTATTTAGACGCGTAGGAAGTAAATGACTAGGTAGAAGACAGTAAGTAGCTAAAAGATTCAAGTACTCATCCGATTTTAAGTCAGTAGTGTTGCTACTTATATCAATATTTAAATCTCCAGTTAGGAAAATATTAGGTATGTGTTTTACTTCTATTAGTAGTTCTTCCAAAGAATCAAGAAAATTGCTGATTGAGGCAAAAGACGGCGATCTGTACATGCAGATAAAGGCATGGCTTTTATTAATTTTAATGACTAAACAATCGGCATTTATAAGATTCGGTTCGTATACTATGACACCTGCTAAATGACTCTTTACATATACGACCACACCACTGTTTTGATTAGTGTGTTGGTTAGTATGAAATGCATCATATTGCTCCAGATTTGGTATTAAGTTTGAATTTTGTAGCCAACATTCCGTAAGGATAATTATGTCATAGTCCAAGTTACTCCTTGCAATAAATACTTTAAAGTCATCAAAATTTTTATGTATACTTCTTATATTTTGTACAATTATTCTAAGGGAGAATTTTGTATCAAGTCTGTATTGCGGAAGCGCTTCTGGATCCTCAACCAAAAACGAATCACCGACGTTGATATTTTTATCAACCTCAGTGACTACCTCGTCTATATTGTTAGCCATAAAAGCAGACTATACTGTATAATGCGGTATTATAAAATTTTTGGTTGAAGATTTGAGTTTCTGGAGTTTGTAATTTTCTTATCGGACATGAAGTTTTAAACATAGCAAAATAAATTTTGTTTATATAGAATTTATATACATATGAAATATAGTAATTAGATAATAAAAACAATATAATATAGTATAGAATACAAGATATGATTGCTGATGCTAATACTTTGACACCTAGTCGCGGCCCACTGTTATTTTTCTTTTGGAATGTAAAATATGTAAATAGTGTAAAAATTGTTGATGTGCATCTGATATTTTTATATGAAAATAGACTAAAACTACAAAAATAACTTATACTAAAAAAGACTGTAAATGATGTTAAAAGACATGAAAACCTTACATCGTCCTTCACGACAATTAGTCATTCAGTGGCATAGTTTGTAATTTGACTTAAATTCCTGATCACAATGGCGGGCTGTCCATCATCCTTACGTAGCAAGATATTTCCTCTTGAAGTCCAACAGTATTTAAACATCCCATTTTTTACCAGGTCACGAGCAGCTTTCAAGTTTTTTTTTGACGAAGAAGTTAAAGATTCTGAAATATATACTCGTGAAGAATTGCCAGAAAAACCTAAGATGTCAGTCGCCAATGGTTTACCTTTGTTTTCAGAGTTATATTTTTTCGCTGCTTTGAGTAGTAATTCTTTACTCTTGGTGTCTTGGTACTCGATAACAATAGGTCCATTATTTCTGCCTCTTCTAAATATAGTTGCATTATCATTAATAATTGGTATCTTTAAGTTTTTGTACACATTTTCAACAATATCTTGGACATCCTCTTCGTCATTCCGTGGAATATTTCTTATTTCCACCGTATTTTTCAGAATTTGTTTTTCCAAGACGTTTAACTGAGCTTCAAGTTGATTAATACGTTCAACAGTTGCGTCGTGTTTAGTTTCAAGGGCCAACACCCTATTATTAACTTCCATGACATTTTTAGCATTAACTTCAAGTTGTTTTTTTATCTCGGCATTAGACTCAAGTATTTCCCTGTTCTGTTGTTTGATAACAGCAATCTCAGCAGTCATGATTTCTTTGAAAGACTGCAAAAGGTCTTCTTTTAAATCCGCTAGTTGTTGTTGTTCAGGATTTTTTCTTTTTCTTATATTGATATGTCTAATAATTTCTTGCTCTTGGGGTTCACTTTCAATGGACAGATCCGGTTGAGACATAAACTTTACTGGTTGCGGTGAACGCTGCATTTTGTCTGAATTCCGTGCGTATACTATGATTGACTCGAAGAAACTTAAAGTACTAATGATATATGTAGCTTATGGACAACTAACAAAATTAAACTTTAATGCTTTTGTAGTAGACTTTAATTTCAAAAAAGATTCAAAAAAGAAAAAAAGATTTATAAAACGCGTGTTACTTCGACGGTGACACAGACGAGAATGGACATTACTACACCTTTGCCTAACCTTTCGGGGAATACAGGCGTGATGGTATGTTTATGTTATGTTTATATTTGTATACCTACCGTGAAATTTTAATCACATGTACGTCGGCCAGCACATCAAATTACCACAAAATGTCAAACTTTCTCAGTTGATTTTGAACTTTATCATCAACAAATTAAGGTTTAAAATCAATTGGAAAAATTTGTCAGTTTTGCATACCTTGACGTAATGGCGACTGTACATTTTGTTACTCACATAATGTTGTTTGATTAGTGATCACTGTTTATTTGAGAAATAAATATTTACACCATTCGTAATGGTCTGATAAATAACAAGAAGAACAGTTTTTTGATATGTTATATTTACCTCGAAGATTTTACCGTCAAAAATTACTCAATTTTAATGAAAGTACTTCACCGGAATAAAGTAATGCATAATGGATTGGACTTTTCAGGATTTTCTTAGAACTGAACTGTCAAATTCGTCTGATTACATACATACATACATATTGTCACGCCTGTCTCCCATGGGGGTAGGCAGAGACTATAGATTTCCACTTGCTACGATCCTGGCACACTACTTTCGCTTCATCTACATTCATTAATCTCTTCATGCATGACCGTCGGTTTAATTTCTGATTAATCGTCTGATTAATTTATTTAATTTAGTAACTGCTTCTTGTGTCTTGCGGCCGCTACTGACCCACACTGCGTCTGCCCTAACGGCCATCAGTAATTCGCTCAATGATTTTTATTTTATTTTTATTTATTTATTTAATATTTAACAATAAACTTAAAGTATAAAACAGCATGTACCTAGTGCAAAACTTAATATGTTACTGAAATTACACAATAGACAAGGGTTAAGTCTTTGCTTCCCAAAATAGAACCGTAAGGTTCTGTGTTATGGGATAAGCAATCGCTCTTCCCGCATAGTTAACGAAAAATATTATACATACTGAATATAGAGAGAAAAACCTGTATATGAGTGTGTGTGTGTGTGTGTGTGTGTGTGTGTGTGTGTGTGTGTGTGTGCGTGTGCGTGTGCGTGTGCGTGTGCGTGTGCGTGTGTGTGTGTGCGTGTGCGTGTGCGTGTGCGTGTGCGTGCGTGTGTGTGTGTGCGTGTGTGTGCGTGTGTTTGGTGTGTGTGTGTGTGTGTGTGTGTGTGTGTGTGTGTGTGTGTGTGTGTGTGTGTGTGTGTGTGTGTGTGTGTGTGTGTGTGTGTGTGTGTGTGTGTGGTGTGTGTGAATGATAAATTAATGATACTTAACCGACCTTAACCTTTTTGTACAAAAAAAGCTAGATTGATGATCCTTGGTTGATGCCTAGCACTGATTTATGATAAATTCTTTGACACACAGTAGCTCATTGGTGTCAATAGTCATTATGAGTTTGCATAAACCCAATAAATTATTGTCGGTCGCCATTGCATAAGTCCTTAATCTTCGGCGTCTATGTAGAAATTGGTAGTACATAATTACTTATTTTTACTTTCAATGAAAACACAAACAAATTTCAATTAATGACAGTAATTATAATAATTAAAATATACTACTTAATAATAATAATTATTGTAATTATTTGAATCCCCAAAATATGACCTTAATTGACCCGAAGTCGTGACTAAGTTAATACTGCGAAATTTCGGACTTGACGTGACCTAGGAATCTAACTCAGTACTTTTCAATTCTCTGTCACGCTAGGATAATAAAATTGACGTAGTAATTATATTCTTTAGCTCAAGTTGAATGCTTCACTGCCTTAAAGCTAATCGTCTGCTTTGGGCGCCAAATTAAAAAGATTTTTGGATTTTTCGGAAATGGTACGTTTATAACAGCTTTCCGCCTACGGCTTCGCCCTCGTGGTTTCTCGGCTTTTCTGCATTTAAAAGGAATATTTTTCCCGTTTTTGCAACTTTTTTCATTTATGCTCCGCTCCTATTTGTCTTAGCGTAATGATATATACCTTATAGCCTTCCTCGATAAATGGGCTATCTAACACCGAAAGATTTTTTCAAATCGGACTAGTAGTTCCTGAGATTAGCGCGTTCAAGCAAACAAACAAACTCTTCAGCTTTATAATATTAGCATAGATTCTAGGTTCCTGGCAGAAATTGCGACATCAAATGTCATGTATTCATAGCTGAGTACTAAAACTTTTTCTTAACATACTATCACACCTATATTCCCTGAAGGGTTAGACAGAGTTGTACTAATGTACACTCACACTTCACATGTTTACGTCCCATGAAGTAGACGGCGAGAATATTGCCGGCCACAAATCCAGACTACGAGCTGCTACTGAGAATTTCATAGAAAATATCAATAACACTACGCCTCTAACTCTAAACAATCCACATTGTCCCGTTTAGAGCGCCAAATTGCGACATCCCCCATAAAATATTCACAACTCATAACGGTCGACTGCCTCGTTGGTCTAGTGGTCCCAATCGCGACTGCTACGCTAGAGGTCTTGGGTTCGATCCCCAGGTCGAGCAAAGTGTTATGAGTTTTTCTATGAATTTCTCAGTAGCAGCTCGGAGTCTGGATTTGTGCCCGGTGAATGGCAATAGGCTCGCCCCCTATTACATGGGACCCAAACATACCGGCGAACTGTGGGTGTACATTAAGTGCACCTCTGCCACACCCTTCGGGGAATACAGGCGTGATGGTATGTTATGTTATGTTATGTTATAACAGTCAAACTTATAGAAGCAGATAGTACTTTTTGTAAATTTAGGATTTTGTCAAAATGATCAATCTACACTTCTATTTGCTACAGAAAAGGTGTCAGTTTATTTCTCCCACAATCGCTTGAGAGTGAAAGGAACTTTATAGTTTTCACAATTCACGTCTATAAACTGGTGGCTTAATTTGAACTTAAATGCTATAATCGCATGTTATGCAACGTCTTGATCCTAGATGTGTCTTATGTATTCTATTTTACATTCTATCGTTTATCGTTTATTAGCGATTTGCATCAGCACTTCAACCTATTTGTTATCGTTGCTCGCTGTTGGGCATCAAACTGCAAATCAAACCTATGACCCGTGGCGCACAAGCCGACTCTCCAATTGAATTATCGATGTAAATATTTAAATGAGACTATCTTTTATGGATTTTATTGCGGTATATTGATATCTAACAGCCTCATTTGTCTAACGGTCTTAAGCGCGACTGCTACGCTAGAGGTCTTGTCTTGCGGTAGACTCCCAGATAGAGCAGTGTTATTAAGCTTAGCATAACATAGCATCACGCCTGAATTCCCCGCAGCGTTAGACAGTGTACATCCACATATGGATAGGTCTCATGTGGTAGGTGGCCAGCCTACTTCCATTAAGCGGGCACAATTCGAAACTCGGAGCTGCTACTGAGAATTTCGTAGAAAAACCCAAGACCTCTAGCGTAGCAGTAATTTTTAGGACCACAAAACCAATAAGGCAGTTATTACAATTAAGTGTCTTAACTTTATAAATGAACATGCCTAAACAAAATTTAAGAAAATTTCCCCAAATAAAGGTACTAAAAGTACTTACCAAGTATAAAGGAATTAACGTAATTGGTTCCGTTAAGTACCATTCAAAATTATAATAAAAATACCTGCCTTGATAACTAAGAGAATAATATATTGGCCGATGGGAAAGTAGAAATTTATATAATGGAAAGCTAAGTTACAAGTAGGTATTGTTCGTTACGGACTAATTGAGATTCTTATAAGCCTTATGGCCCATTTCCCTGAACCACTCTTAAATTCTTCTATTGAGTAGTTTATGTGGCGTGTAGGCAATTACCTAATAAGGTTTATTATGTTTCTGAGGCAATCTCATTAGTCCGGTGGTCCTAACCGCGATCGCTACGCTAGAGATCCTTGGTTCGATCCGCAGGTCGAGCAAAGAGTTGAGTTTTTCTATGATATTCTAAGTAGCAGCTCTGTCTGCATTTGTGACCGGTTACGGTTAAAGAGGTTAGGCGCAAAATTCCATTTTTTATTGGTTTTTGGCAATTTTTTCGGCTGTATCACATTCAAGGTGGCTGTAGAAATAGCGACGTCAACAACAACAACTCTTTGCTTCACCTGGGTATCGAATCTAGGAACACTAGCGTAGGTAGCAGTACAAACAGTCGTGCTTAGGACCACTAGACTAATGAGGCAGAAGGTTCATGAGGTAATTTATTCTTCAGTGGACGTTTTATTCTTAAGGACACGTTAAAAAATACAGTTGTATTGATATCACCGCTATTGTTACGGAATATGGGCGGTCTAAAAGCAAATTGTATCCATTTTTTTTAAACAAAAATTTTACTAGCAACGTGGGTCACACATTACTAGTATTCTTGTTAACCCCTCTTACAAAAAACTCGTACCTAAATGCTTGTATTATGAGTGGGTTCCCGTCGGTAATGCAATGGGTGGGTTTCGAACCAGCAACCACATCGGATCGCAAGTCCGATGCCCTAGCCATTAGGCTACCGCCGCTTATCGATTATACTTAGCTATATTTTTTTAAAGCTTACTATCAATGTGGTTCGCACATTACTAGTAATCTTGTTAACCCCTCGTACTAAGCTAAAATGCTTTTATTACGAGTGGGTTCACGCAGCTTCGTGTGTCCTCGTGTGCTCCATACTAGTACTGCAGTTGTTAATTCAAAGGTTAATGCCTAATATGAGGTGGGTTATTCTCAGTTACGTCACATAATAAAATGGAAAAGTGTCTTTTAGTCCTTGATGGTAATCTTATTACCGCTCCAGTTTAGCAATACAAAGCGGACTGACTCATAGTTTGTACACAGGGCGACAGGTTACTCTACACATTGTTTACTGTTTATTTTACAAGGAAATTTTCTTTCAATATAAAATTCAAATCACATCAGTGATCACCATCACGATCATCATCACGATCACAGCAGTGATAGCCTAGTGATATGACCATTGGACTGCCAAGTCAAAGGTCTCGAGTACGAATCCAAGGCACGCACCTCTGACTTTTCGAAGTCATGTAATTATCACGCGCTTAAACGGTGAAGGAAAACATCGTGAGGAAACCTGCATGCCTGAGAGATTTTCTTGACGGCATGTGAAGTCTGCCAACCCGCAGTAGGCTAGCGTGGCGGACTATAGCCTAATCCCTCTCGTACTGAGAGGAGACCCGTGCCCAGCAGTGGGACAATGTAATGGGTTGATGATGATGATGAGAAAATTCAAACGTAGTGTAGGACGCCCACCCGCAAGATGGAGTGATGATTTGCGAAAGCTTGCTGGCACAAGCTGAATGCGAAAAGCGGAGGACAGGGTGAAACGGCGCACGCTGGGGAGGCCTACGCCCAGCAGTGGACTAATATAGGCTGATGATGATGATGATGATGATGATGATAAGAAAATTAATATCTACACATTTTTTTATGGGATCACTCGGCAAATGAGCAGGCGAGCTACCTTATGGTAAGTAGTCATCGCCGCCCATGGACATCTGCAATATCAAAGGAGTTGCAGATGCATTGCCGAGCCTATTTATGGAGGAGGGAAGGGAAGGAGGAAGGAGAAGGGGTCTGAGGGAGGTATCCGGCGCTCCACACTCACCGTACGAAACACAGCAGTATACATACTGCCACGAGACGTCGATATTCTGTGGGAGTTTTTAAAGCTGATCTCGAATTGCCTTCCATATAATAAGAGGCCATTATAAACTGGATTTGTACAGCTCGAAATGTAGCCGTGATTACCTTAGGTAGATTGTTATCAGATTTTTGCAACATTACGGTCATAATCATTCGTGCAATCTTAGATAAACAAAAATGTTGATGGTACAGAAATCTCACGAGTTTTGTAAGATTAGATTTTTAAGGAAGATGTAATCATGTTTTATCTTTGTATTTTGTAATAGGTATGTAACATACATCAACCTTGTATCCCTAAGAGCTAGGAAGAGATATAATAAAGTGAACTGAGCTGTACAAATGATTTAAATGGACAAAGTCACACTGACGTCCCAAAGGGCTTCAATATCATGTGACTTTCTTTAGGGGCTTGCAAAGCGGGTGTTACCCCGAAGCAGTAGTAAATAGAAGCAACATCTGAAATGGTTTATAGAAGAAAGATTTTGACCGGTGTCAACTGAAGACTGACATCAGTCATAATGTAGGCACCACAATCATTCCCGTTGATTACCTCACTGAGGTCAGACGGAAAACATTCCGTGACAAATACATACATAACACTGTCTATATTCAGTGGCGTAGCTACCGGTGGGCAAGACGGGGCAGCGCCCCGAGGCCCCCAAGCTCAAGGGGCCCCTCGGACTCTCCCCGCAACGAACGAACGAATCTGGATAACGACAAATCTGGAGTACGTCGAATTTTGAAAACGACAAATACGAAACAAACGATTTTAAATAGTTTAGGTGGGGCCCTAGTTCATGTTTTGCCCCAGGGCCTTTGGTTACCGAGCTATGCCAGTGGATATATTAGACATATTATGAGTCGATTGTAGTATAGATAGAGGATAATTTCCTCATCATTAAACTGGGTTCATAAGGTACGATATTAACGTCCGCTTTAGAGTTTAAATGTATTATTATGACATTTTAAGTTGTCACACCCATCTTTCACACTGCCGTCATCACGCCTTGGACTTGACTGTCGTAATCTTAACTCGTTTTGCTGAGCAAACTGCACTTAAATTTATTACGCAAGTACAAGGTCATCGCATACAGTTTCATGTGTCTTGTAAGCTGACAGGACCTGTCCTGTCAGCTTACACGATGCGCAGCATGCAGGTATAATGACGAACCCAGGTTTGAGCAAGGATCCAAAGATTTTACTGTTTGGATCTATATCATACTGTTGTTTTGTGAACCTCATGCGCTTGCATATATTTGAATAAACTAAAACAGCTATCAGAAGGTCGATCCACTTCACCATTATCCTGCCCTTTTCCCAATTTATTTGAGGTCGGTGCAGCGTGTTCTTTTATTTCTTTCATTTCTTTCCCTTTCGTTGATCCACTTATTAACTTAATTAATAAGGTATATCAAACATTGCCTGCAATATATCTACTAATAAATACTAAATTCTGACACCAAGGATCATCAACGTTCAAATTTGAAGGAGAAGTCTGTGAATTAAAAAGCTTAAGTTACAGCTAAGTCACGTTTTCGATGAACCTAGTCTACATAATTATTTATGGATTCAACTACGAGTGAGTGTCGTCACTTACTCAAATAAGTACATATTTGCTGTTATTAAATATTTAAGACGAAAGTCAGTGTGATCTTCTGGAAATTTATGTCTTATTTGACCGTTGTTCATTTTTCACACCACGCATGACGCCTTGGACTTGACCGCCCGGAACTCGTTTTACTGAACAAACTGCACTTAAAATAATAACGCAGGTACAAGGTCACCACGCACAGTTTCACGCCGTGACCAAAACAATATCCAATAGGTAAACTAACATAGGCTAGGTATGCAAGTTTCTGAATGAATCCTATCAGCTATGGCTATTTCCTGACGTAATGAACTATCGCTTAATACAATTATATTTTATTCTGAAAGACTTCGTGCCAAGATATAGAGCATGGTGTTTAAAAATTGAAACAAAATAAACCAAAGAATTATGTCTTCTATTACGATTGAACGTCTCTGTCTCAGATCAAATAAAAAGTTAAGATAGAACTTTGGGGACAAAGAAGTGAGGCCGGCTAAAACTACGCCTTGCCGTGTGCAAACACAATGACACGCACACACGTATACCGAAACTATGCCTTATCTTGTCAGTCGAGCTTTCGATAGCTCGACTAGCAAAGATAGCAAGGCGTAGTTTTAGCCGGCCTCACTTCTTTGTTCGCAAAGTTCCATCTTAACTTTTTATTTGATCTGAGGTCTGTGTCAGCTCGGAGTTAGAATTTGTAAATATATCGGCGAACTGTGAGTATGTATTGACCTACGCTACTGATTACCTCGTCGGAGAAAATGGGTTTTATGTTATGTTATGTTTTGTTCACTAAGGACAGGCCACGGTTTCATTCCCATCCCAAGGGACTGTTTGAGATAAAAGGTATTCTAAGTCCTTCTCCAACGTCTAATCTCCCTGTCACCAAACTTAAACAAAATTGTTTCAGTAGTAGGCGTTAGAAGAGGCGTAGATATGTGAAATTGTCAGGCTTTTTGGATGTAACGATAAACTCTTCTTGATAAGTTCCTCGGATGGAATCAATTTTTATAACTTGGATTTTTATCACTTTTAGTGATGAACTTTTGCTTGGGAGAGCACTCAAATTCTTTCAACTGTATGTCTGTAAGTACGTTTAAAGGTTAGTCAAGTTCACAAACTTAACAGACACACAGACAACAGAAATTCTTTAGTTATTTGCTCTTCAATTCAGTTATATTTATTACTTTAGTTTATCCAATAAACTCAACCTAGTTTTAGTAATTATTAGACTGTAGAAAGTTCTTTATAGTTATAAAATGTAATAACGCTTAGGTACGAGTTGTACCCAATTTAAATATTCCTTCGAAACATAATTAGATCTTGTTTATTTTCACATTTCTAATGGAACAGTATATTTTTATATTTTTGCACACACGCCGACATGTAATATTGTGTTATTACAAAATATGACGATTTAAGGAATAAGTATACCTATTAGTCTAGTGATACACTTCGCTAGAGGTCCTGGACTCAATTCCTAGGTCGTTATACTTTGTTATGTAAATTTCCGTAGCAGTTTGAATTTTAGAAAAGTGATTCTGGACCTCTATTTTAACATGGTTCCTAAAAAATCTTCAGCGAGCTCTGGGTGTACATTCGTGCACCTCTGCATTACTCTTAAAAAAAAGATGAAAAGAAAAAAAGAATTGAACAATATTTAGTTCGAACCGAGCAGGAGGATCAAAAAGGCTAATATTTGCAATTCCTTTGGAATCAATTCATATTTAGAACCCATAGCAACTGGGTTAAAATATGGCCGCTTTTGGTAAATCATAATATAATTCATATTAAAAAAAAAAATTGCTACGAATTGTTCAATGTGACCTTTCTACCATGAGATCCTCCAATTTCCTCCATCATAATTATGTGGATCATAATTATGATAATTCACTTAAAACTCCCCCTTAGTTTTAGGAGAAATAAAAATAGATCTCACTCAATTCTAAGTGTCTTACACACGGAAGAGATAAATAAGGTTGGAATGGCCATGTGGGCGGGGCAGGCGCGCCACAGTTATAATTAGACAATCATAACTCGACCGAATCATACATGCGCCGCGTTTAGTGTGCTTAGGACTATTTCAGAAAACAGAGCTCCGCTTTAAAATGCCGTGTTGTGTTATTCTTACGTGATAGACAAAAAGTCAGACCTCCAGTATATAGCGAGGAGGTATATCTTTCCATCTGTAAGTCAAAAATAGCATTTATTTACACAATAATTGATAAAAACATAAAAATATACTGATCACTATGAAATTCCAAACATCATTCATATTATTGCAACAAGTTACAAATAAAATACATTGCCCGATATGTTCTCGTTTAATCAACGCGATGACCTAGTCCGCTTGCAAGGTACTGCATGCATTGCGTTCTTTACACCTCAAACATGGCCGTTGTTCGTCGTTGGCCGGGGTTGGCCGTGAGTGGTGTACGGCGTACATCTATCGATATCGAGGTGACCGTGAAGTTAAATAAAAGCATAGAATTCTCAACTATATTTACGTTTAACAAAAATTCTTTATGAAATATTATATATTTAATTGATGAGAGTATATTTTTAGTAAGATGTATTTTATTATACGAATGATTGAATGAATGAAGATAAAGCGGCATGTAGACCATTTAATTTTACTTAGATTTTAATACTGAATCGATACAATATAGTCTAGTCAAATCTAAGTCAAATACTATACCTACCTATTTTATATATATTTTAATATTTGATTCTATTCGACATATTATGCAATTATTATTAATTTATATAATTATTTATATATATAATTTATATATATAATTATTATTTTTGTTGTGGTAGGGCCACGCTGTTCGCAGCATGAATGGGCCGGCTTGACCGGGGAAGTACCACACTCTCGCAAAAGACCGACGTCCGAGTAGTAGCGTTTCGCTACTGCGCTTCGTTCGGTGAGCGAGAGGGCCGGAGGCCCAATTCCTCCCTCAATCCCCTTCCTTCTCCTTTTCTCCTTCCCCTCCCTTTCCCTAAATAAGCTCGGCAACGCATCTGCAACTTCTCTGGTTTTGCAGATGTCCATGGGCGGCGATGACTATCTACCATCAGGTAGCTCGCCTGCTCGTTTGCAGAGTTATACCATAAAAAAAAAAAAATATAATAATGTTATGTTATAACTCTATTATATTATGTTAGGTTTCCCCCAATTGCTTAATGATTACGTTTTGTTCCAAAGACAGTAATTCTTTTAAATTAATTAATATTAAATGAAAATAGTTCTTGATTTTTATGTTCCCCTTTTCCCCATTCAATATAAAAATACATAACAGACTGAGAATTTATCGATAAAAATATCGATAAATTCTCAGTCGGCTTTTCAAGCACTAGCGTATGCTTGTTGCGTGTGTGTGTCTAATGCCTACGGGAGCTTGGTGCTGGTGTGTGAACAAATTGCTGCCCACAGATTTATGTGTGTGTGATTTCATTGTGTGCGAAAAACTTGTAAAGATAATGTTTCGTATGTTTGAGAATTGAAATAGTGGGAGTAAAGCGGCGACACTGGTCTTAGTACAAAATAGCAGCGAGGGCCATTCCAATCTTATTTATCTCTTCCGTGGTCTTACAAAATTATAACTAAAAAATCATACATTAATAAAAAACGTACTGCAAATGTCTGGCCTAGATACTCGTACAAACGGCTACAGGTCAACCAATAAAAATACAGTTTAAGCTGATCTGGCATTGTATACGCGTCCCGTACAAGAAGAGGCCACCGTAAACTGGATTTGTAAAGCTTAATGTGTAGCCGTGCGTACCATAGATGTAGTTAGCGAATCGAAAAAGAAAGTCATTATTTATATACTTACGACAATACAGCTGATTAGGATCCAAGCAGGTTTGTGTTTCTGATAATTTTGATAGACACTATGGTTTAGCCTTTCACTGGCATTCGAATAAATAAACATACATACCATCACGCGTGTGATCCCCGAAAGGTTAGGCAGAAGTGTAATATACACCCTCACTTCGACGGTATGTTTAGGTCCCATATAATAGGGGGCGAGGTCACCGTGTTGCTACTGAGAATTCCAAAGAAAAACTCAATAACACTGCTTGACCTGGGAAATGATCCCAAGAGCTCCAGCGTAGCACTCGCGCTTAAGACCGCTAGACTAACGAGGGATTCGAACACGAATCATAGGAAAAGCATTAAGTATTCGATGATTACTTGTTGTTGCTCTAGTTGTCATAAACGTAACTGCTACACCAGAGGTTCATGGGTTCAGTTCCCAGGAGCAAAGTATTACTAGGTTTTTCTATAAAATTTTCAGTAGCAGCTCTGAGTTTGGATTTATGCACGGTTAATGGCAATAGGAGCTATTACATGGATCCTAAACATACCGGTGAAAGGTGGATGATTTATTAGTACACCTCTGCCTAACCCTTCGGGGAATACAGGCGTGATGATAGTAGTCGTTGCCCGTCGTTTCACTCTCGTCCAAAAAGGATTTATTTACCAAAACTCAGCTTTTACGTGGCGTATCAAGATGACACATGCCCCAGATTTAAAAATGACTGTGAAAACCGCAACCAATTTCGTACAGTAGTTTCTGCGTGATGTGCATACAGATATAAGTATACTTACAAACAAAAGTAGTAGTAGTAGTGCCTGCTGGCATGTCTACATACCAGCATGAATGGGTCGCACGACCGGGGAAGTACTACCTCCCGCAGAATATCGACATCAAGTAGCAGAATGCATTGCGTTTCGTACGGTGAGTGTGGAGCGCTGGAGGCCCAATTTATCCCTCTGTCCATTTCTTTCTTTTCTCCTTCTCCTCCCGTTTCCTTAAATAGGCTCAGCAACGCATCCGCAACTCCTTTGGTTTTGCAGATGTCCATGGGCGGCGATGACTACACATCAGGTAGCTCGCCTGCTCGTTTGCCGAGTTATACAATAAAAAAATAGTTATTAACATTTCAGATTTCAGTTTTATTGCTCTCATAAAGATCGTTACTCGCACTTATATTTAAATTCATGTTTCATAATAGATAAAATGTAGTTAGTCTGTAATAAGAAAAATATATATAAAAATAATTTAATAATTGTTAATACAATAATTAATACTTTCATAATATTTTTATTTATTTTTTTAAAAAAAGCTTACTAGCAATGTGGGTCACACATTACTAGTAATCTTGTTAACCCCTCGTGCTAAGCTAAATGCTTGTGTTACGAGTGGGTTCACGTCGGTAGTGCAATGGGTGAGTTTCGAACCGGCAACCACATGATCGCAAGTCCGACGCCCTAGCCATTAGGCTACCGCCGCTTCAATAATAAACTATAATTATATTATATAAATAATATAATATAATTGGCCAGTTATAATTTAATTATTGTTATTATAAATAATAAATAAATTCTGAACAATTTCAATGATATTTCTATAATGTAAATTAAATTATTCAAACAATTTACACCTTATTACATTACCATAATGGAATATTATACTTAATCATATTTATAATTTATTATAAATTAAAGAAATATTTACCTAATAGCTTAAAATATAGGTACTCCGAGATAAATAAAATCGAAGTCACATATTTTATTGCAATTAGACCAATAGATTAATTTATTTTTCATCGCCTTATGAAAAACTTGTGCCGATCATCGAAAACAAAATAAAAAAGTATTTAAAGTTTTTGCTAGACAGATAGGGCATGTGATTATAAGTGATATTTTGGGAGAAAGGGACTGATTATCCCCTCAATCCCCACCAAAAACTTTAAACGCTTAATTCTTAAAATTATATTGATCGATTTAAATTATTTTTTCGTATCCAATTATAATTCATTACATTTTTCACGAAGCCTGTTATTTTTAATAAATGAAACACCCTTCAACTACCCAATTAAAAATACCTATTGCAGTACAGAATTGACAAAAATAGTGAGTCTTATGGGGAAGAACCGGCAAAAAACTGAATATATTATATTTACTGCTTAGAAAGATTAATGAATAGGAATATTAAATATTCAATAATTGTAGATTGCTTTATTTTCCGACTGAAGCCGACTTCAATCTGAACACAATCTCAAGTGATTGGTAACAGTTTAGAAACATCTATACGATCTGCACCCGTCTAACGATCGCCATATAAGGTGGGATGACGTCACTCGCCTTAAAAGGCTTTATGCAACTGTCCCACTAAACAAGCGATTGTTTACAGAAGTCATGCTTTACTTAGCATCTCGGATAACGCCGCCCGCGCCATTTCGAAATCTTGATGAAATCAAAACATATTGCGCGCGAATTAAGTATTTGAGATTTGAGATCTGCGTGAAGTGATGTGCCTGTTATGTCGATGTTTTGTCACTGTTTGGATAGTTTTTTTAACGATGAAAAATACAAACGAATTTCATATTAAAGTGTTTCTTTTATCTAAAATTATAACATAATTTAAAAAATCTCATTCAGCTTCCTCAAGAGTGTTGAAATGTTTTGTTCTATATTACATTGTGGGAGGGTTTATAAAAGACGAGAAATAGAGAACATCATCATACCTATTTTATGTTATTACGTAAAACAATTTGTATAGCGTGACGTTCTAAGGATATAAATAAATAACACTCGTGGATCTTAGATTCCTCATTAATAGAAACGGGCATTACCCTACCAAATTAGGTACCTACTAGAAGGGTAGTGTCCTATAATAGTAGTATAGCTACAATATGACCCGTACCTACCTAACCCTTTTTGAGATACAGGTGTGATGTTACTATAATTAACTAAGCCATTCATCTGTTTAATATTAAAATTTACCTGTAATATGGACGAATAAATATTGTTATTAAAAACAAACAAAGATTTTGAACATTAATGTGTTAAACCTATGCACTTTTAAAATTGCGCAAATATATCACAGGATGCAGGTATCGTGATATATCCTGATGATATATGATATATGATTTTGATAATGCAAACCTGAATACATAAATTAACATCGATATCGATTGACAACACTTATTCGCACAACGGACATCCCTAATTTGCAATTACTGTAAAATCTATGTAAGTCAATGACGAAAAGATAAAAATTTGAGATATTTAATTACTTAAAATTATTTTTATCTATCCGTAGATTGAGTAACTTGTCTAGTCTAATTACACTATAGTTATTTCACAAGGCTAGAATAAAATAAACTTTAACAAGGGTTACAAACTGCTTTTTACATTCATATAAATCAATTTTTAGCTAGCTTGATGTCTTTATTTAAATTAACTTGAAATATTTGACTATATTTAGGTTTCTAAAAGAATTTTCATGATTGATATATATTACTTTTACATTGAATACAAGTTCTTGTATGAACAGTTATGTAAAAAGAACTTATTTTTTTTTTTTTAAAAAAAAAAGCTTACTAGCAATGTGGGTCACACATTACTAGTATTCTTGTTAACCCCTCGTGCTAAGCTAAATGCTTGTGTTACGAGTGGGTTCACGTCGGTAGTGCAATGGGTGGGGTTCGAACCGGCAACCATATGATCGCAAGTCCGACGCCCTTGCCAATCTTTTTAAATTCTGAAACTGAAATTGACAGGCTTAGAAGCAATGTTACCATTTAATAGGGGACGAGCCTACTGCCATTTACAAGGCACGTATATCCAAACTTCGGAGTTTGGATATACGTGCCTTGTAAAGTGCTGCTATTGAGATTTTCATAGAAAATCCCAATAAGACTGTTCGACTTGAGAATCGAACTCAAAACCTCTAGCGAAGCATTCACCCTTAGGACCACTAGACCAATGAGGCAGCCTATAGCAGATATATAAATATATTTCTTCCCTATTTTAGAATTACGCTTTCGACGTTATCTCGAGAGAGCACTAAACGGATCTTACGAAGATACTCGTACCTTCAAACACGTCCAGCCAATAAAACACTACCTCTTTACCATAAATTCTCCGTGGAGTTTCTACTCAGTTCAATTGAGATTCTAAATTGCATCACCCTCAGTGATCATCTCATCGCTTTCTTGTCGGAAGAGATTAGCATTCATTCCCCATTCGACCAGACAGATAAAATCTTACATGCACCTTTCACTAAGTCTTCGGTCAAACGGTTAGTGATGAATCTTGCGAACGACCAAAATACGTGAGGGAGGCTGGTGTTAATAGCGTTGATCTGGTATTTGCCAAGTCCTTGGAAAATTGACGTAATCAGAAGGTATTAGATAGCCATATAATGTCAAACAATGAATGGTAAAACTGAAAAACCTGCAACTTTATTTACATAACATAATTATTATAACATACCATAACATCTGTGTTCCCCCAAGGATTAGGCAGAGGTGTACTAATGTACACCCACAGTCGGTATGTTTAACCACAATTCCAAACTCCGAGCTGCTACTGAGTGTTTCATAGAAAAACACGAGCTCTGCTCGACATGGGAATCGAACCCAGGATCTCTATACACCACTAGACCAATGAGGTGGTTTAAGTAATATTAAACTGATAACTTTTACTCGAATAGTTAACAACTTTGTTGTTTATGCCCACTTCGTTGAGTGATATAGCCTACACTCACAAATAACGTGACTTTCTATTGATAAAAGAATTTTCAAAATCGGTTCAGTAGATTCAGAGATGACCCCCTACAACCTCACTAACTCACAAAATTTACCTCTTTATAATATTAGAATAGATTTAAATAATATTTAATCTTCACCCTCAGAAGATTTCAGGTAGTATATAGTACTTAACTTCCATGGTAAAACTACGAAGTATTATTTAGTAAGACTAGAAAATGAAATATGATGCTATTCACGACCTTGGTGTGTCCTAGAAACAAGTATAATGTTCTGACTGTTTGAATGAAAAGCTAAAAGGGTTGACAAGGTCATGTCATTGTTAAATGATGTATGAAAATATGAGTTTCAACAGTAATATGAGTTTCGACGATAATATGCGAATTCTTAAGGAGGTCGTTTCTAATTGTTTTTTTTTGTTACTGTAACAAAAATCATTTTATGTCTAAATTTGTCTAAATTTATTTTATGTTAAAAATTGCTAAGGACTTTCATAGTAGATCAAAAGAAAAGAGATGCAGATCTTAGATATCTTCACAGATTATTTGAAGCTTAGGAGGTTCGCCCGCGTTGTTTCTCGGCTTTTATCTACTATAACATGCATGAATATCTCATATAATTCTTCCTCTTCATTCACTCTATCTGTTGCTGAAAACTGCATTCTTTGTTGAGTAGGTACTTAGTTTAAAATATCTAAGCGTTTGTTCAAACAGCGGGAACGACTTTGTTTAATACTATGTAAAGATGCCCAATACCAATAGCATTATGTAGTTTAAAAAAAGATAAAACTAAATAAAATCCTTATATTAATAAAGAATAAATAAATAGTTTACGTGAAAAATGATCTACACTATAAATAATAATTGATCCATAGATAATAAATAAACATAATTCAACCTGCAATTACTTTAACCAATTCAAATATTTTAACTAGCATGTTCCATTTGACATTTCATTTTGCCAATCAAATTCAACAAGCGTTGCCTAAGGCCTTCTGAATTTAAAAATTGACATTTGTCACGTGTATGGTCAAAATTGACACCTAGTTGCACCACGCCCTCTTTTGAAAAGCATGATGAACACATCATGAAACGTTTGTTAAGAGGTTTTACTTAGTAACTTTTTAATAGTGATTGCGTTGCGTTTGAAGCTTCTGTGTGCAATACTATATTGAGAACATACTTGTCTTATGATCATTGGACATTGAGTTTGCGCTTGAGCACTTCAAATAGTGTGTGTACTTGAATTTATTGAATATTGAAAAGTAATAACTATTTAGTAATAAATACTTATTTTACTTTGATACATAAAATAAATACTAAATTTTTCTACAAACAACTCCGAATACGTAAGGTCGAAGGCCGGTGACACACTTTTACAGTACTACGGAGTATCAATACTCAGTAGTACTTATATTGATACTATTGCTCTCATCAATAGTATTGGGCACTCAAGATTTTCGATTCCTACCGAACTATAAAGATACGAACCATTATTAAATTTCAATACTATCGATAGTGTCAACAATAGGGTCAACTATCGATAGATTCAATATCGACACGTAGACAACACTGTGCCTAAGGTTAAGGTCTGAATTCTAACTGGTAACTACTCCAAATTATACGATGTAAGTATATAATTTTATATTTTTATAGAAATTAAGCAATGTTTAGACAGAATTTTCACAATTAGAATCGAAGCCGAATCACTCTCCGACATTACAAACACCGATTTCGTTCGATATTATGGTGATGTGCGACATTTTAACGCACGGTCTCATTGCACGTTCACTTGTCTCAGACCTTAAAACGAAATTAGCACAGCCACCACTAAAACCACAGCCTTGCAAAAAAAAAGCTAACAAGTTAATGCAAATGCATTAAGATGCATTCCCAAACACTTCGCATGGGAGTCGGATATTTCACACATTCCATCAAGTTATGAATACAAGAAAGGTAAACTAGAAGATCCACTTGTTTCACAATTCTATGAAGATAATTTGAGAACTTTTCCTATAAAAAACACAATACAATTTAATTACTTTATTTTTAGGTACTTTAGACTGCGTCATTAGTCGTGTGGTCCTAAGCGCGACTGCTACGCTAGAGGTCCTGGGTTCCCCAGAGGTTTACTAAAGTACACCCCCATTTCACCGGTATGTTTAACTCCCATGTTATAGAGGGCGAGCCTATTGCCATTAACCGGGCACAATCCAGAGTCCGAGCTGCTACTGGGAATTTCATAGAACGACCCAATAACACTTTGCTTGACCTGAAATCGAACCCAGGACCTCTAGCGTAGCAGTCGCGGCTAGGACCACTAGACAAGGCAGTCGAGGCAGTAACGAGATAATGACATAATATAAAATATTAAAAATAAACATAGTACGGAGTGTCACTTTTGTACTTACCTATGTTGTGTTATGTTGTACGCAATGCTGCAATTCCAGTGGAGAGCGCCCCACGATTATCTAAAAGTTGGCACACTATCCGATGAGAAAAAAAATTACTCGATGACGTAATCCGTTTCGGTTCAGCAATGATCGATGGGATACTTGTAAAAGGTTTTGTTTTGAATAGAATTAGGCAATGTGACTCTTGTGTGTAATATCAGTAACTATATACCTTGCAATACCTTTTATTCTTCGTACGAAACCTTCGCGGACCAACACACAACTACTTACCCAAGTTTCGATAGTACCTACTCGTAGAAAAGCGTTGAGGGCGAACATAATATGTACATAGGTATATTATTTTTTATAGTTTATATTAGAAAATAACTTAATGAAGCATATATTTGAGACGGTATGACGGTAGGTAAGTGTAGTGATAGCCTAGTGATGGGGCTGCCAAGTCAAAGATGTCCAGTTCGAATCCAGGGCACGCACTTCTTTTAGAAGTCATATGCGTTGAATAATTAATTATCACGCGCTTAAACGGCTAAGGAAAACATCTCCAGGAAACCTGCAAGCGTGAGAGATTTTCTTGACAGCGCGTATGAATTCTGCCAACCCGCAGTAGGCTAGCGTGACGGACTATACCCTTATCCCTATCGTAATGATGATGATAATGACATTTGAAACAATATTTTTTTTACGGATTTTATCGCGTTATATTTATAATAGTTACGAATAAAATTTAGATAAAATCCATGACGTAAAATCCGTGGTTTTATTTTAATGTCTTAAAAGTCTATATATCGTGGAGAATGGTTCTTATACCTCAATGAAATGTAACGACATTCTTCAACAACAAAGTATTGCACCAACATATTACTGTGTCCAAATCATTGAGGTTATAATTAGAAGCTGAATCGGACAGCTGATTGACTATAACGATAAGTTTGACCGATCAAACTTGACAGGTTATTGTTACCGTTAAAATTTAACGATTGTAAGATGGTGCAATGTGATTTTTTATTAATTTAATCATCATGTTTGAGCAATAATTTTTGAGCAATTTTTGCAACAGAAGCTTAATTCTATAAACTTTTTATAATAAGCTTCTATAAGTTCAATTTAATTAATTGTAGCTTTACCGAAAGAACACGCATACATTTTGAGAAGTGGTAGTGTCATACACGAATGGGTCAGCACGACCAGGGAAGTACAACCCTCCCAGATAATATCCACGGAAGTTGCAATAGGGTTTCATTGGATGAGTGAGGAGTTCCGTAGTCCCAATTCCTTCCCCTTTTCTCCTTTCCCCCTTTTCCCTATCGGTAGGCAGCTTGGTTAATGTTTTCGCATTGTTTCAAAAAAGTCACTGTTCGTCTTGTCTGTTTCTTTACAGACTTCTTCTAAGCCACGCAACAGATTTTCGCATACATAACCGTATTATTAGACTATTGCAGCCGTCCGAAGCCGAGACGGGTTCCTAGTTTTATTTCTACATAAAATAATTGTATTATTATTTAACTGATTGATTAGTCTAGTGGTCCTAAGCGTGACTGCTTCACTAGAGGTCTTGAATTCAATTACCAGGCCGAGCAAAGTGTTATTGGATTTCTCTATGAAATTATACGTAGCATCTCGGAGTTTGGACGGAGTTATTGAACGCCTTTTGATACCTTTAATTAAACATTAACGACGGTGACATTACATTTATTTTCTACTTTCGCAAATTCATGCCTTTCTTTTTAAATACCAGGTGAAATTTCGCTAAAATGTCAAAGTCATGCCCTCGCGCAGGTGACAGATGTTGATCACGTAAGTGCACCAATAGCATCAGTAATCACTATTCCAAACCAAACTGATCTTGGGGAACGTGGAGTGAATAATTTTGGTTACATCCGAGAGTAAAATCGAGTTGAAACTAATTTTTGGATACGTTTTTGTTTCTGAAAAAACGTCTCTTAATATCTACTGATTCTTCTTTTTCTTTTAGCGTTCTCCAACCACTGATGGGTTGTTATCAACTCTGTACATTTCTTTTTGTCTTAGTATCTACTGCTAAGTGTGTATAAAATCGATGAACCGTAATAATAATAATATTGCTTTATTGATATAAAACATACGTATAAGTTAGTTAGTTAGTCTTAGTTGGGTTTATGCCCAGGCTTATTTTGTATGCCCAAAATGCCTTGGCAGAAACCCATCTCTACTCCTGCGCTAGTAAAAATTGTGTGATTGTCTGTTTGAAATGACTCCTCGTTAAAGGACTAAACCGCATTTAAATCCATTGTTAATTTAGAAATAACGATGCTATGAAGATAGGAAAAGGCACCACTCCTTTTTGTCTCAGGGTCTAATATCATTCAATCAATTTTGGGGACACATCCGCAAACATCTCACGTCACATGCCTGCACACATGATGAAGATCATCTGGTAAGATTGTCAATAAAAGCAAATTTGCGTTGCTGAACCTTCATTTAAGTGGCTACAGTGTCATATTTAGACTGAGCACTGCCTCACAAAATACAGGCTTCAGCCTAGTTTGGGAACCAGTACCAGTGCCTTTTAGGATTTATATTATAACATTGATTAAGTTTACATAATTGGAACAATATTATTTGTGACAAATAAACATTTTATTATTTATTTATTAACTCATGACTGCCTCGTTGGTCTAGTGGTCCCAATCGCGACTGCTACGCTAGAGGTCTTGGATTCGATCCCTAGGTCGAGCAAAGTGTTATTGAGTTTTTCTATGAAATTCTCAGTAGCAGCTCGGAGTCTGGATTTGTGCCCGGTGAATGGCAATAGGCTCGCCCCCTATTACATGGGACCCAAACATACCGGCGAACTGTGGGTGTACATTAAGTACACCTCTGCCTAACCCTTCGGGGAATACAGGCGTGATGGTATGTATGTATGTATGTTATTAATTTACTACGATCATTAAGTACAAGCCGATTTATTTTATCATCGCTAAGAAGAATTATTTGGTCCGCAAAATTTACCAGCAAAATAGAGTAAGCAATAGTCAAAGTCTTTTCTCATTTAGAACATAATTCATCAATTCTTGTTGGAAGAAATAGGAATCGATGCATATGGTAGTCTGAATATTCCTACATAATTCATACATCTTGTCATACACAACAGTCAGTCGCGGATACAGAACACCTGACCATCATTCCTAGCTCCGAGAGAAAGTCCATTCTATCACAAGTCAGAAGTGAAGTATGTATGAGTATAGGTATGTGAATTTTGATTGCAAAATTTCGGCAAGGCGACAGTCACATTCATTAACAACTATTAGAGAGTTGAAATCCAACAACAACCTTGTTTACGCATTTATGTAGGTATCTTTAAATGTGGAGATTGCATGTGGGGGGTACGGCAGAAACCTTGGCCCTGACCGAACCCACGTAACGACTGACAACACTACTGACGTGTAAATCCAAAACACTGTAACTAAACATACAGAGTTTTGCTAAAACAATCGTTAACATTTTCTTCAAGTTTTATAGAGGCAATACACGTTTACTTAGATTATTCTAATAGTTTGAATAGTATGGTTGTGAAATATATATGGCTCGATAAAACGTAAAAATACCTTTAATTTGGTATATAACACATAATATAATGTTATAATAACATTACCAAAACATCAATCACATCACAAAACTAAAAAAAGTTTTAAAAGCCCTTTTCACGAAATAGATATTTCTGAGATACAGTGTTTTGGATTTACACGTCAGACTACAGACGAATACAAATATATACGAAATTAGCAAGTTTTGTTTAGAAACTAGGCAAGAGGTCGCAGCCAGTAACTACGCAAGTTGCAAGATATTTTCATTTTATTTTACACTTATTTTGAGTAATTTACATACATATTGTTACGCCTGTCTCCCATGTGGGTAGGCAGAGACTATATATGCTACTTGCTACGATCCAGGCACACTTCTTTCGCTTCATCTACATTTATTAATCTCTTCATGGATGGTCGTCTAAGTTTAGGGTGCTCGGAATCTGGCCTTTTTTAAGGACATCCGCAATTTATTTATTAACATACATACATACCATCACGCCTGTATTCCCCGAAGGGTTAGGCAGAGGTGTACTTACTGTACACCCACAGTTCGCCGGTATGTTTAGGTCCCATGTAATAGGGGGCGAGCCTATTGCCATTCACCGGGCACAAATCCAAACTCCGAGCTGCTACTGAGAATTTCATAGAAAAACTCAATAACACTTTGCTCGACCTGGGGATCGAACCCAAGACCTCTAGCGTAGCAGTCGCGATTGGGACCACTAGACCAACGAGGCAGTCGGCAATTTATTTATTCTAAATTTAAATGTATGGCATTGCAATGACTTCATTTTATTGTTAAATTAAATTAGTCCAATAAATTACAGTAGTAATGTATATTAATTTATTAACTTGCGAATTAAATCTATATTTAATTTTATAGATATTTAGCATATAATTAAGCTAAAGTATAATAAAAATAACTAGGTTTATTTAATTATTATAATTTATTTATTTTGGTTTAATTATCTTCATACACTGATCAGTTGATATATGAGATTTGTTCATGTAAATAGCTCTTTTAAAGGCACATTTACAAGTCAATGTTTAAATTTTTTAAGCATTAGATGGCGCTGACTATCTCTGAGAAAAAAATCCGAAACAAACTCAGATAATCATGGTCTCTTTTAAATTCTATTCATAATATTATCAAAATATGTAACTGTCACAATGCAGGGCCAATATCTGAAAAAGCCTTTTAAAGAAAGAGCCATAGCGGGCTTGAGTAGACGAGTTCTAACCGACGCGACGGTACGCATACATTAGACATAGTGTAGCTCATATCGTATATGACATATTGTAGGGAGCTCAACTACCAGTGACAACAATACCAGATCGGGGGTGTTGGGTTTCTAAGGACCAATACTGTGTTTAAGTAGGTAGGTGTATAAGTGGTAATTTATACATCCACATCCCTTCTGGCGAAATAGACCCACCATCTACAAGTACATCAACAAAATATTTCAAAGATATAGCAATTTCTGACACTGATAAGTTAAAAAAAGAAAGTAAAAAATCAACATGAGAAACAAGTAATATTTGAACATTATACATCTAGTTATTTTAGATACGTATTCAAATGTTAAAATAATTCATACTCAATGTTTTAGCAGATGCGTGAACTTTGCCCCCTTAGTTTAAATAACATGGTTGGTGTATTTTGAATGTAGATAACATTCAGAAACATTATACGTAACTTTGTTTTTGTGCATATTAATAATGTTGATCTACTGAAAAGGTGGGCACTAACAATAATGTCTCTCAGTGGTTGTCCATCTGAATATAAAAAAAAACATTAACTTCGATCTTATAAGTGTTTCGATCCGACAATCTTCAAAAATGTATTTATTTAAAAACTCACACTTAATTTTTTTATGAAATAACTCGGCAAACGAGCAGGCAAGCTACCTGATGGTAAGTAGTCATCGCCACCAATGGACATTTGCAAAACCAAAGGAGTTGCAGATGCGTTGCCGAGCCTATTTAGGGAAAGGGAGGGGAAGGAGAAAAGAAGAATGAAGGGGAGATTGAGGGAGGAATTGGGCCTCTGGCTCTCTTGCTCACTGAACGAAACGCAGTAGCGAAACGCTACTACTCGGACGTCGGTCTTCTGCAAGAGTGTGGTACTTCCCCGGAAAAGCCGGCCCATCCATGCTGCGAACAGCGTGGCCCTACCACAACAGACTTACTCCACTGTGGATGATAATGCTAATAAACAATATTAGCATTATCATCCACAGTGGAGTAAGTCTGTCAAAAGTGCTGATTTTGTTCTTGTTACGAAAAGCCTGCGCATGATTTAAGGCAGATCCCTCACAGTTTATAGTATAGAGTTAAATGTCGAAATAGCTGAGTTGTCCATGTTTATATGAAGAGCTAATCGAATTAGATAGAGACGCATAATTATATGTGAATCTATGAGTTTTACTATATGCAATAGTGAATGTAAGACAGTCGATTTCACAATCTAATGGAAACGGATTTGAACGCTTAAAATCATTTTGCTCATTCAATATTTGTTTATGATTGTATATAAATGTTTAATAATCATGGTTTAGTCATGATGACATTTAATGTTTTTTTTCGTATAATATAATAATGTCTGAATTTTGATTTTTTCATATTAAATTCTATCATGATGATTTTCGAATTTGTTTCTTGTCAGGGATTAGTAGGAAAAGCCAGTGCAACAAGTTAAAAAAAGTTACATACCTTGTCTCATAATATAAAGTCCTGTCGAAAAAAAAAAACAAATCCATTAAAAAAACATTACATGTCAAAAATGCAGTCAAGAACCGTACCTACTTCTTTATTTTTGGAAAGATATTTTTCTGTAGAGCCAAGCGGTTTTGTGCACTCGTACATCATGGTCTAAGAAAGTTCCGAGTCTTGACCGTTGCGAAGTAGGAAGGCAAATACAAAATCTGGCCACTACATTGGATATTTTGAGTTCCCAAACATTCATCATCATCATCATCCATCATCAACCCATATATTGTTCCACTGCTGGGCACGGGTCTCCTGTCAGAATGAGAGGGATAAGGCTATTGTCCGCCACGCTAGCTTACTGTGGGTTGGCAGACTTCACGAGAGAGAAAATCTCTTAAGCATGCCGGTTCCCTCACGATGTTTTCTTTTACCGTTTAAGCTCTCGCTAATTAAGTATTAATACGCCCATGACTTCGAAAAGTCAGCGGTGCGTGCCTTGGATTCGGCTTCGAGACCTTTGACATGGCAGTCCTATGGAGATATCACAAGGCTATCACTGCACTCCCAAGCATTATCAAAACCTTAATTATAGATTTTTGAGAACGGTACTCACTCTATTTTTTAGTCTTGGCGAGGGTACTGCCGCGCTTACAAATCAATATAGCCGGATAACAAAGATCTGATGTTGCTAGGCAACGGCTGGGCCTCTGTTTTGCCTATTTGTGAAAACTTTTGAAAACTAACTTTGGCAAATGTTTGGTAAGATTATAAGATGAATAGTTTGGATTTTGGATTGATAATATATCCCAAGAGTATCTACTACTTACGCGTCAAAGTCTTTGTTCCAAAGTTTGTTTTGTAATGGATGTTGGATGTTTGGGCTACTTTGTTTGAGATCTGTTAGATTAGTATAATATTATAACGAAATAATAAGGAATAGTATTTACATGTTAGTATGTAAATATTATGAGTCGGTGACACATTTTTCCTTACTGAGGCAATAGAGAGAGGAGAATTTATTTGGAGTTTGTGAAACTCCAAATAAATTCCCGTTAAATTACTCAGCAGTTTATTAAATACAAATTCCATTATTGTTACTTTATTCCATGATTAGCTGTTCTAGCATGGTGAAATGCGGCTTTAATAGTCTGAATTTGAGTACCACTTAAACATATAACATCCTTATAAAATTGTACCTTAGCAGCATCTTCTAATAGCATCTCAGAGTTTGGAATTGTACGCGGTGAATGGCATTGCCTCGCCCCCTTGTAATGGGACTTAAACATACCAGCGAAATCTAAATGTGAGTGTACATTAGAAAGTACACCTCTGCCTTACCCCTCAGGGAATATTGGCGTAACGGTACGGTACGTATCTACATTCCGGAATCCTGTAAAAATATTGCGAAAAATAAACAAAATATCAAACAAAAGCAACCTACGTCTCGTAAAGCCTTTGTAAGTTGTTTTATGGAATGATAACCCATTCATACGTATTTTATTTTATTCTCCATTTGAGTAACAAATAGGAACATTGGTTAATCGTTGAGCTTCAAATTTGTCAGCTCATTGATTCCTAGTGGGGTTACCATCACAGTGGAAAAGGCTTTAGAGTATTTCATAAATAATAGTTTATGAAATGCTCTCACTTGTCTTACTGAATTAGACAAGTGACATAGTTGGTGCCACTTGTCTTATTCAGTAAGACAAGTGAGATCTTTCCACTGTGATGGTTACCCCATTAGGAATCAATGAAGCTCAACGACGAAGGCTGTAGAGCAGATCATAAATAATAGTTTATGATACGATCTCACTTGTCTTACTGAATAAGACATGTGACATAGTTTTTTACCGACAAGATTATGTATTACACCTGTCTCTTATTTGGGGATGGTAGAGAGAGGCTATAGATTTCTGCTTATTACGATCCTAACGTGGATACTTACCTCTTTTTCAACGCCGTTTTATTTCTGTAGATTTCAGATTTATTGATACAAGTAAATAATGTGCCGCCGGCATGCGTTACATTTCCTCTTTTTTGATAAACCGATGAAAAAAGAGACGTATTATAAGTTTGTAGTGTGTATCTGTGTGTCTGTCATAGCTCCTGAAAGGATAAACACAATTTGATTAAATTCTTTTCGTTTGTAAAGAAAGTAGCTTAATCAAGTGTGTTGGTTTGAATATAGATAAACGTGAGTTCTATTTCTCCTTCGATACTGACTGACTGTCTCATTGGTCAAAATCGAACAAAATAGAATGTTATCCAAGAAACTGGTCTTAAAATTAACAAATAAATGGCGGAATAAAATTAAGCGATTAATTACCCAATACTATCAAAGTTGCAACCTCACATTGTTGAAACTGACCACTTTTAACGAATTACAATTAAATTTACATAGACCTCTTAAAATACTTAATGATTGCTTATTTCGCAGCGAGATTTCCCACGGGCGATTAACCTTAACTAGCGATTAACGTAACCCGTGTTCAACCGATACGATCAATATGCTCGGCTTACAAACAGCCGCTTATTACGAGTATGTGTCGTTAGACAATCGAATGATTGATAGTTAGGCTTTAAACTTTCACTTTACTTTGACAAGTTGTTAAACTTTGGTTAACATCTTCCTTTTGTTCGTTGACTGAATATTAATTTTGATATATTACTGTCAGAACTATATTCAATGATGGCTTTGTAAACACTACATTACTCTATAAACTTTGACAAAGAAATTATTATAATCGGGGATTCTGGATTTGTGCCCGGTGAATGGCAATAGGCTCACACCCTATTACATGGGACCTAAATATACCGGCGAAGTGTGGGTGTTCCTTACATCATCAACCCATTACATTGTCCCACTGCTGGGCACGGGTCTCCTCTCAGGACGAGAGGGAATAGGCTATAGTCCGCCACGCTAGCCTACTGCGGGTTGGCAGACTTCACACGACCTCAAGAAAATCTTTCAGGCATGCAGGTTTCCTCACGATGTTTTCCTTCACCGATTAAGCGCGTGATAATTAATTATTAATTTCACAGTTCATTCACACCTCTGCCTAACCCTTCGGAGAATATAGGAGTGATGGTATGTTCTCTACCAAAACAGAATTATCATGACAGAAATCATAAATATTTGTAATTGAAAGAAACGAAGATCCATTCATATTGAAAACCGGCGCACACGCATCAAAGCCTGCGCTTGCATCTGCGTCCTGCGTTCCGCCTGCCAATTAGCTAACGCATTGTAAAGCAGCATGACGCAAAGATGCAGTATGCATACGTTTTTCCGGTAAAAGTTTAAAGTGAATTCAATTAAAATACCTGATTTTAGTCTAGACAACCGATTGTGTCTTAAGAGTTTAAAAAAAGTCTTACTCCTTTGAAATCCAAACGTAGTTTAAGACTTAAAGATTAGAAGTTTTTATTTATATTTTTCCATCATCGCATGTTATTTCAACACACTATAAAACAATGAAATGCCATTATCTTAAAAGTGACTTTTAGGACTTAGTGATTTCGTGAATTGGGCCACCCAATTGTGTCTTAAGAGTTTAAAAAAGTCCTCATCAATTGGATTTCAAGTCCTTTGAAATCCAATTGATGAGTCAGGGGGCCTTTATTTCCAGTTCACGAAAGTCCATTATGTACTTCTAACTACTTTCAGAACTTGCGCTTATTATAGTTACACATTGTATAGTTGACTTCGGAATCGGAGCGTTTGTACGGTTTCTATGGCTTGTACGAGGTATGCTTCCAACCCAATATCGGGTTCCACTCATGCGCGTTGATGAGCAACGACACTCTTTCAAGCGTGACGGAGTTTCTGGTTGTATGCGGAACTGACAGTTACTGTATCGCTGTCCTCTTCCTCCCTTTCTAACACCATGTGTCATGGTCAAGTGGTAAGGGACGTTAATACCTATACTCCATTTGGTTAGGTACTTATCCCGTCAATGCATACAGTTTCCTAATGAGGACATAACAATAGATTTTGCATTGTGTCTACAATATGCCGCTTGACGGGTTAACTAAAGGTAAACAAATCATAAAAAAGGTTCTTTTATAGGGCCATTTTTCATCTTGAAACAAAACGTAACCAAAATAAATTATTTAATCATTCAAAATAATTTTCCTTTACTATACTAGCATATTTTACTACTTTGTTTAATATTAAATGGTAATTATAAATTCTTAAGCTTGCGACCAATAAATAAATCAAATCTGATAATTATGTCATAAAGTATTGCAATGTGCCTACTAGAAAGAATCTAAAAAGACAGGAAATCAAAACCTTTTTCTACATAATAGACTTTTGATAACTCGAAAAAATTAAGAAGTAGTAGCGCGAGGAAGCGCGGCAAAATAATTAACCGATATTATACTTAGTCGGGTAACCAGACGCCATTCGTAACAGTTTGTACTTTCGTTCGTTTTTGTGTTTCTTTTGCCGTAAATTGTATTATTTAGTTATAGTTTTGTTTGTTCATTGTTTTTATTGATTGTTAGATGTGTTGTTATTAATTTCACTCCCAATTCATAAGATACCATTGTAATAAAGGTTGAAGAGCCCTGAACGCCGCCATTTTTATTGTTTACCTTTAGTTAAGTACCTAACCAAATGGAGTATAGTTATGCGAAAGTGTTATTGAGTTTCTTTCTCAGTAGCAGCCTGGAGATCGGATATCCCGGTAAATGCAGTAGATTCGCCTCCTAGTTAGGTAATGGAAACTGAAACATGCTTACGGATTGTGGGTGTAAATAATACATTTTCGCCTTAAGGCTTTTTGCGTTCAACCTCGGGCGCCAAATTATTTTTATTTTTCTTGCTTTTTCGCAAATTTTACTTTTATGAGTCTAGGAAGAAGAAGCGAAAGAGATATGCAAGAGTCGTAGCAAGTGGCAGTCCATAGTTTCTGCCTACCCCTGTGGGAAAAAGGCGTGAGTGTATGTATGTATGAGTCTAGGTTCATGGCAGTTGATTGCGTCATCTACTACAATGTTTTAACTAAGTACTAAAACTCTTTTGCTTATAAATCTTTTTCGTAAGAGAGAGAGAGAGTAGAGTAGAGTTAATTGAGATTTCTGTCAAAATTGTAAATTTACACTACTATTTGCTACGATAACCATTTGTAAGCAAAAGTTTTAGTATCCTTAATGTGTCCTTTACTGGGGAATACCTTTATCTATCCACAGGCCTTATCCTACTGCCGGGAATAGGCGGAGGCCTATGCCATTCGTATCCAGTGTAGACCTACTTATAGTATTTGCAATATCATCGACCCATCTCTCTGGAAGAGACCTGTGAAATAACTATTAGTACAAACGTTATAAGCTCTTTAGAACTAACTATAAATGAACGGTTCTGCTCGCCACTGACGTCTCTACGTCACTGTTAGTTCTATTGCCAAATATTGTATGCGTATAAAATATCATACATATTTTAGCTAGAGTAGTGAAGTGAAACGCAATAATATGTATTGCTACGTCGATATTCTGGGGAAGGGTAGTACTTCCCCGGTTGTACCGACTCATTCATTCTGACATACCGGCATGCCAGCACACTACTAGCCACTATAGGTACTACTACTACTACTACTATTTCAAATATGAATTAATATTGGTTACACACATTATTATAATGTTACAATAAGTGAAAGGATACGATTCATAAATTAATCATAAAAATTATCATGACTCTTGCGGTTGTCTTAAGTGATACTTAATTTTTTGGATTTCGAAAGTGCTGCATTATTAATGAATTCTAGTTTATTGATTCCGCTCATCGATTGCATTTTTATATAACTAGTTTTTTTCCGCGACTTCGCTCTCTTGGACGAATACTCAGAAAAAAATAAATCAGAAACCAATCGTGATCTCTTCTTTATATGGATCAGCATACAACAGAAAGGTCAAGCTCTATATCAGGATCTGTTCAACTAATTGAGATAAGATGTATTTAATTGAAGCTTCTAATTTTAATAGTGAAAAAAAATCTGTGTAGTAGGTTTTACCCTAACTCTGAACAAAAGGACAAAAATTCCAAAAAAATATTTTTTTGGGCTAGGGCACGATTAAAAAACGAACTCTTACCCACTTGTATTGCATGGAAAGCCTTTACACTGCGAAATCAGCTTAAAATGGATTTGTATAAGTTGACCTGTTGCCGTGAGTACCTACAGAAGCATATTTTTTACAATTCTATAATAATATAGATAGATTTAATTTGATATTGATTAATCGTTTCCTTACATTTCTTATTTTTTTAAAGTCGACTGGGTAATATTCCAGTCCGATTCCGATCAAACAACATTCACCGTAGGTACTTGCAAAACGACACTGGAAGTCCATTCCACCGCATGGGGGAAGGTGACGGGGCGTGTCGAACTTTACCTATAGTGGGTGACCGACTAAAACCACACGAGTCTATCGCCTCGCCACTTTTTTGCTGGCGTTATGGGAGCGAGGTGTCATCCCTCATCGAACTAACAGTACAGGTAGCCTGAAGGCTGCATGTCAATACCTTCATATAACGAGTTGTGCGTTCGAACCCAGCCACTCAAAAGCATCTTTTACCTACTAAATTACTGTATAACACCTGTTAACATTGTGGAGTGCAATAAATATATTGAGTGTTGAGTATTAACTATTAGACAGCCTTTGTCGACGTGGTTGGAAAACCATTATGCATTATCCACCGCTCCGGTGAGAGCGGTGAGCTGCGAGCTATCGCCTAAAACAAACCTCAGCGTTTCGCGTCACTACTTTAGTGTCGGGGCTACGGGAGCGCCGTAGCATTCATCCGGAGACCCGCCAGTGAGCTATTGGTATTGGTATTGGTATGGCGGGCTTATTTCCGCAACTCCACGACTAAGCGCGTATTTTGCGTGTGGGTGGGACGATGTTACGTTTTAATCAAACCAACCCAACTCCTCGAGAAAGGCCGTCAAGCGCCCAATGTTGCCTACGGCCTCTCGGAGAGTACTCGGGTTGCCGAGGTACTTTGCCCTGTATGTGGCGACACCAGGACAGTGCAGTAGCACGTGGGCCGCTGTCTCGTCGGCCCCCAGGCAGGCTCTGCAAAAGGGGCTGTCTGTGATACCTATAACAGAAAGATGTTTATTGAAAGGACCATGGCCGGTGACGGCTGCAGTGGCTATCCTCAAGTGTTGTTTGGACAGCTGTAGTAGCTGCCTGGTGATGCGGTCGTCAATGGAAGGGAGAGCCTCCTTAGCCTGCCTACACTCACCGTGGTTGGTCCAGTAGTCGTTGTGTCTATCCCTAGTCCGTTTTTTTACCAGGGTGCGTATCTGGCCGAAGGGGAAAGGTACTATGGGTTCAGGGCCCACAGCCCCTGTGGCTGATCCCCGTCTGGCAAGCTCATCCGCTGCATCGTTGCCTCGGGAGTTGTTGTGTCCTAAGACAGTGAGCTATTAGACGGCCTACCCCAACTCAGACAATATAGAGGCTAAGATAATGGTTACGTATTTAATAAAAACCTCATTGCCTAACAGCCAATTTTGTATGCTTACGCTGATCACTAAATCATACATGGCTAAGAAGCGATAAACCAGTTACGTAAAAAAAAGACAAAATAGATAACCACTTTTTGCACACATATCTAATCGAATCAAAATCGATTAAAAGCTGCACGTCATTCGATATCGATATCATTTTTTATTACACTAATTTGCAACCACTAAGGAATACAGGGTTGGTAAACATTTTTGTGAACAATGAGTAGTAGTAATGTCAAGATTAATGTCTAGAATTCATTCTTGGTAATGTTTTGATTGCGATACCTAGTAAAAAAATTATACCATCAAGGGCTTTCTTTGCTGAAGGGCTAGGCAGAAGGGTATCTACTTATATAGTATAATACATCCATAGTTTGTTCCTACATTTTAAGCGAACCTATTGCTATGTAAGATCAGAAAAGTAAACTTCAGGTTGCTACTGAGAATTTTGTAACAATATCGCAGTAAAATGTTACCTGAAATGGGCATCGAAGTCCATACGCTCGGCAGCCGCCCTTGCAACCGAGTAGTCCGGCAACAAAGTTATCGGTTTTCCTTGATTAGATATAATCTTTTCGAGAACCATCCTTTTTCTTTTAAAGCTTTTCCCCTCCCTAGAATTTTCGCCTCTATCGTGGGTTTGGAACTGTCATTTATTGCGTGCGGCAATTTAACTCAAGCAACCTGTGACTCAAGCTTATCGCTTTGTCACTGCGTCAATCGTATTATTCAAATTTTGGACCATTGGAGGTAACAATGTTGACTATCTCTGCATAGTCACCAATGGAAATGTCTCTCGTGAAGTTTTTGCTATTTTAGAAAGTAGACAGAACTGTCGAGACACGATGCATCGTAATAGGAGGTAGCTAAGGCACAAAGCATAACCTGCACAGAAGTTTTGCTTCCAAAGACAAATAATACATGGATTTTAAACAATGCAAGTAAAACTTTTAATGTTAACAAAATTATCACAAAGGATATAGAACGTCATGAGTAATTAAGTCAAATATATAATAATCGACCACCTCCGGTAAACCATTTTGCCCCTTATCATTAGAGGGTAAGGATGAAAATGGATCAAATCCTACATGGGACAGATTTTAGTATTGATATATTTTCCTAGATTTGTGATCTTGTGGAGGCTGAATCGGTTGACACCCCGTCAATCGAAATGTTTCCTATCGCTATTATGTGTTTTGTCTTCTTTCCCTGTCACAAAATATAACGCACATATAAACACATTTGCTCGTCTCAAGGGTCTCTTATTTCACAAATTTCAATATCGTAATGTATCTCATTACGTACTTGTGCGTTATGGTAATGTAAAACGCACGGTTTATCAAAATGCTCCGTCTAAAACGAACGGTACTTTTTAAAATCTAAGCAAAGAGTTTTTATGTCAGAAAAGTGGTCAACATTTTATGAATAAAATTAACTTTGGGAGATAAACTATAATAAATAAACATTTAATTCTTTAATTTAATTAAATTTGACCATCAATTACAACTATTTATCTGTAACAAAACACAAAATATTAATTTACTTTATTAGTAATGGTTGTTTTTGTGCCTTTGCCTTAAAAAAAATGCTGATGCGCGCGCATCGCTAATATGTGACAAGTAAAAAATATTCCGCGAGCTTTTTCTTATTATTTTAAGTCCGAGTTTTATTTATTTCTTCGCAAATATGTTATAAAACGTCATATGGCATACGTGCGCTTTGATAATTACAGCCTCTGCTTTCATATAGCCCTCGCCTGCGGCTCGGGCTAGCAATATCGCCTCGGCTGTAATTTTCAACTTACCGCACTTATATCATAATGTACTATTATAGTTCTAAGAGGCTTACGAGAACTTCTTATATTTTTATATGTTTATATACATAATAGGAAAATAAGACCTAACAACAGACTTGGCGACGTTTTAAAGTGGTAATGGAAAAATAATAGAACAGGTGTTGCTAGCGTCCACAAGCTAGGATATAAAAAGCCTCTAAAATCCATTGACATAAATTGGATGACGTCAGATTACTACACCTTCTATATTTCTCTCTATGCTAGAGGTGAGCGGCGCTTCCTTGATGCTCACTCGATCATCGGCCAATCGCTGAAATTATTCGCAACAGGACGGATTAAGAAATATTAATGCATTGTCTGAGGCTACTGTGTTTCTTAATAGAGTTAATTTGTTTTACAATCTGTATATATGTAATGGTTTATTTTTAGATGTGCAGATGAATGTTAGAATGTAATTTGCTATGCTATGCACATTTAGTGCAATGTGCAAGTGCGATGACTATTTCTTAATAGTTTTCTTACGAAGCTCATTCAAAAGTCAATTTCAAAAATTAGTTTAGCTTTTGAGCTTTATTATTTTTATCGATATCTCAGCGTTTCTTCTTATTAAACTGGGTAACTCTCTATGACTAATGATAAAAATATTCTTATTTCAAAAGCTTATTTATTTTGACCATTGACGGTATTCTAAGTTCAAAGTTCAAATTGAACATAAACATTGAATCGTACAACTACTTACGTTCACACCAAAATTACGGTCACCAAAACGACGCTAATGTGATTTACCCATTTCAAATCAACAGGTACTTTTAACAACTGAACTGCTACGAAATCACAGTGATATTACGTTTTATCGCGCGTTCCAGCGATTCTTAGTAGATTCGTTACAAAATATTTAATTTACGGCTGCCGGGCGTGGGACCGCTCGCTCACATATACGAGAACGAACCAACCGTGAACTTACGCAAGATATATTTGTTTCCACGGCAAGTGTCATAAGGTGCCGAGTGCCCACGTTTTATTGAAAGTTATTGGAATTTAGAGAAATGTTCACATTGATATTGCATTCTATTCTATTTTCTGACCGCTCTTTTAGAGATGTATAAAGAGAGGATACAGGGTCAAGAATAATTAGAGGTTTAAGTGACTAGAAACATTACAGCGAGAATAGTTTCCGATTAGTATGTTTTTTTTAAAAAACAAGTAGATAACCATGTGTTTTTAAGAAGAAGTAATTTATTTGTTATACATAAATGGTCTATAATGAGATGAAATCTACTTTGACACAAGTGAAAAGACGACGATAATAATTATAATTTGACTCAAAGAAATTAATGGTCTCGGAAACTAAGAACAATGAATAATACATATGATAAAAAATCGAGATTACAGTGACAAATGCTACTTCTCGATCAAATTAATACAACGAAGAAAGTACTGCTTTCTATTTGGTTTAAAAGTAGCAGTATTAGGTAATAATTTAGTAGCAGTTGCTGCTATTGAAAATACACTAGGTACGGCATTACGGTTCATTGGGTCACTACAACCCAATGTACTAAAGTCCATCACAGACGCAATAATGAAGGTGTATTTTAATTAAGTTGATACCATCACGCCTGTATTCACCGTAGGGTTAGACAGAGGTATACTTTATGTTAACCAGCAGTTGCCGGTATATTTAGGTCCCATATAATCGGGGGCAAGCCTATTACCATTCACCAGGCACATATAAGTACAAACTCGGATCTGCCTCTGACACTTTCATAGCAAAACCTAATAACAGTTTGCTCGAACTGGTAATCGAACCCAAGAGCTGTAAGGTAGCAGTCGCGCTTAGGACGAAAACCAGCTCTGCGGCATTATGCTTGAAATGTCGCAGCATTATGCTGAGATAGGAGCCTCTTCTGATTTCGTCCAAGGTTAGGTACAACAGTTTTTCCTCTTTAATTAATTTGTATTTTTTAGTATTAGTGTACGAAGTCAGAATAAAAAAAAAATATTTATTTATTTCATTTTTATTTATTTAAATTACACTTCACAATTTGGCTTGTTCCACATGTGACGACTCAATTTGTTCTGTGACCAAGCATATTTTACATAAATATCGCTCAATCGCCTTGTTTGATGACAGCCTTAAAGGGTGACCATTGACCAATCACTGCTACCGACCACCGTACGCTAATTGTTCGTAAAAATTAGACAATACTTGAAATAAAAAATCTCACGTTCCGAAGAAAGCTTATTTTGTTGACATCATCATTACGTGGTTGACATTTTATGCTAACTTTCTTTAATGCACACTGATTACAAATATACTTTGGTGTAGGTATACAGGGTGGAAGGGACAATTCAGAACACGATTCTGGACCAAAGTATAATTCTTCGTCGGTTATTTAAAAATAAACTGCTGTTCCATAAATTTTGACCGTGTAGGTCAAAGGTAGGTAGTTATTTCACTTTAGTAGGAAAACGCAGTTTTTTTTGATAACGGACGAAAAATATCAACACAAGGGGGTCCAGAATCATGAACGGAATTCATGGTAAGCGTTTGTGCGTCGATGCCTTCCAACCTGTTTGTAGTGTTTTGTGATATTAACGCGAGACAAAATATAATATGCAGACTCATGATGTTTTCGATTCTAGAGAAGAAAACCTCTCATGAAATGAAGAGAATATCTCTCATCAAATGAAATCAAATATTTTATTTCAATTAGACTATCTAGTAAGACTATACAGGTAGTTTTGAAAAGTGAAAGTCAATTGCTCGGTTCCCAATCATTACTTTTAAATAAATATTCTATATTTAAAGGAAAAGGGACGGACGGATTGTAGCTTTATTTCTCTTAATAATGAATCGGTGATGATGATTTTTTAAAAAAGAATCTGACAATGTACAACCAGACAAATCGTGTAATGGAAACTCACATGTCCCTAGACCAAAACACGAAGAACTCACAAGTAACCCTCAAAACTACGTACTTGCTACATCTCATACGCTTGAAACTCAATACATTACGTCATACTCGCATTACATAGGCTACCTTCAGTATATATAATATTACAAACGTTTCATTATAATTATGTATGTTGTAAATTGAAGTGATCTATTTACTGACCCGATCATTTTGTATCATGAAGTAATAGTTCTTTTAGCGTATGTGATTATGAAATATACGTATTATGAAGCGGCGGTAGCCTAATGGCTAGAGCTTCGGACTTGCGATTATGTGGTTGCCGGTTCGAAACCCAACCATTACACTACCGACGTGAACCCACTCGTAACACAAGCATTTAGATTAATACGAGGGGTTAACAAGATTACTAGTAATGTGAGACGCACATTGCTTTAAAAAAAAGACCTTTTCTCTTCTGTAAAACATAATATTTAAAGTGAATCATAATTATTCCCACCCAATGAGCGTGTATCGAGCAAACATTACGGAAAGCAATATCTTCCAACATGTTGTTGCAATTAATTAAAGCATCTTAGACAGTTTTTTTTATAACTACAATTCAAGAAATGCTAGTTGACAATAATTTTTGTACTTGTAATGTCGCAATCCGATATACCATACAATTTCTCTACTAACACACTTTTACGGGAAACTTTAAACGCTTATATCTCAGAACTTTATTAGTTGATTTTTTTTCAGCATACCGACGTCTTATATTTTATTTGGTTTTACGTATGGGGTACACATCTAGTAAAATATATTACTATGATATTAAAAACTTATCTTTCTATTTTGAGGGTTCTTCAGGACTCTTGGTTTTTCTTTAAATAAAGGGGCTCGGCTTATCAATCAGTTGCGTTTCGTAGTGTGGAGCGCTGCAGGCCCAATTCCTCCCTCAGTCCCCTTCCTTCTCCTTTTCTCCTTCCCCTCCCGTTTCCTTGGCTCGGCAACGCATCTGCAACTCTTTTAGTATTGCTGGTGTCCATGAGCGGCGATGGCTACTTACTTTTCCAAGTTATCACATAAAAAAATGGCAAGCAAAATAACAATTAAACAGTAGTTTCACACAAATTTATTTGTTTTACATAATTTTACGCGTCTCGCGTGATAAACGGACATGGTAATTGAAAATTAAGCGCATGTAATTGTTATGACATGCTTAGTATTATTATGTTGGGTTTTGAACCGGCCATAATCTTAATTTCAGTAGCTTCAGGTAGCAAACACGCAATGGTCGTGATGAAATTATAAAGATAGATAATATTCTTTGTTGTTAGAATATTCTTTATTGGAAAAAGGACTGACTAGGCATCCACACCTATTTTACATACGTAAAACCCAAGCTCAGAACAGAGCATAGCATAATCGGCCTATAATTATCCCACTACTGGGACACAGGTCTCTTGGTGACTGGGAATGGGTTGAAATCCACCACGCGGGCCCAGTGCGGGTTGAGAAAGAAAAAACTTTTATTTAGCCAACATTGAGACACAAAAAAGAAAAACAATACTAAAACAAAAATAAATAAGTAAGATAACAAAATTGTAATTTTACACAAGAATAACGAAGTAAGGCGGGTGTCTGTCATGTGTCTCACGGCTGGACCAAAAGCGTCTCCAGATCAGCTAAGCAGGTTGGACACATGTATTCGATTTTTTTGTTCTAGGATGTCGATTTTCTCACGATATTTTCCGATATTTTCCTTTTTGGTGAAGTGATGCTTAAATAATTTACACAAAGTAAAGCGCCTGTCTGGTTTCGAAGCTACGACCTACAACTTGTAAGTCGCAGCCGTGTTACTACTGAGACATCACCGCCAGCTCCAGAACAGAGAATATCACTACATAGTATAAAACAAAGTCGCTTCCCGCTGTCCGTCTGTCCCTATGTATGCTTAGATCTTTAAAACTACGCAACGGATTTTGACGCGGTTTTTATAATAGATAGAGTGATTCAGCTTTCCACCCACGGCTTCGCCCAACCAACTTTCATCCCCTATTTTATCCCTTTAGGGGTAGAATTAATCAAAATCATTTCTTAGCGGATGCCTACGTCATAACATTTACCTGCATGCCAAATTTCAGCCCGCTCAGTCCAGTGGTTTGGGCTGTGCGTTGATAGATCACTATGTCAGTCAGTCAGTCACCTTTGAGTTATATATATTTAGATAAATACATATAATAGTACAGAAAAACCGAAAAACCACGCGGGCGAAGCCGTGGGCGGAAAGCTAGTAATTTTTAATTCCATAAACCCATAGTCAACTCGATTGACACATGAAAGCAATAATTGTAATTGCTAAACTTTACTCAAATCCATTCAAAATCGGTCATCTAATCCCATGAGCCGAACAAACATACGCATACGCAACTTCGTATTAGAAGGTAATAATTATTGTATAGGCCTTAGTATTGCATTGCCGCAATCAAATAGCATCCCAACAGTTGCGCTCATCGCCTATCACCATTTTTGGTTTGTTCCTTTCCTTATGTTTAGGTAAAACGTGTTTTTATGCAGATTATCGGTCGAAAGTGTTCCGGTGATGTCGTCATTTATGTAAATTATCCGCAGAAACTTTGTTGCTCAAACTCATGGAATTTGATTTAATAAAATATGCATTTTAAATGAATCGCATTTGAATACCGCCGCTGTCAAACAATTGTCTGATATATGTTGCATAGTGCATTAATTAATTAACTACATGTTCTACTGCCTCATTAGTCCGGTGTTCGAAAGCGAGAGTACTACGCTAGAGGTCCTGGGTTCGTTGGCCAGATCGAGCAAAGCGTTAGTGGGTTTTTCCATGATACTCTCAGTAGCAGCACGGAGTTTGTACCCTACTAAACATACGGTGAACTGTCATGTACATCATTTCAGCTACAAGAGGTCCACTGCACAACAAAGGCAGTAGGTATATGTCTGTTTAACCCTTGCCGCGATGGTGTGATATAATGATAACTGTTTTTTTTTTTGCAGTATAAACTTTTTTTCTTACTTAGTGGTTAATTACGTTTATCTAAATCAGCTTTTTATTATTTTTCTTTCTCCTTCTTCGTGTTATATTTTATCTACGTAATGAATTCTGTTGTAACGGCAAAACAGTTTGACTTTTAAACGAAATATCCCAACACAGACAGGAACTTATGAAACGTTCTGTGTTAACGTTGTTCGTCTGTTAACGACTCATATTACAAAACAGCCCCTGGCTATAGAAAAAATCCTTGGTATCCGAAACAAAAATAATTCATGGGTAATTAATTATATCTGATTAATGAAAAATCATTTTCTCGCCTATAACAATGCACAATTCTAGTCAAAAATCCATCCTTTCCTGTAGCAATAGTCAATTCTAATCTACAACTCTCTAACAATTCCGTGCGTGCCTCATTAGTCTAGTGGTACTAATCGCACGTCCGTCGCACGACTGCTACGCTAGAGGTCCTGTCCAGTTTTTCTATGAAATTCTCTGTAGCAGCTCGGAGTCTGGATTTGTGCCCGGTTAATGACAATAGGCTCGCCCCCTGTTTCATGGGACCTAAACATACTGGCGAAGTGTGGGTGTACACTTAAATTAGTACACCTCTGCCTAAACCTTTGGGGAATACAGGCGTGATGTATGTAATATTTTCCATGTTGCAATGCGCAAATCTTGTCATGAGTTACTAATTCCGCCTCTCGCGATTGTAGTCATAAATTACCATTTACCAGTCTGTTGTAATGGACATTTCTTTCATTCACTAGTCATGAAGTATCATGTCTCAGCCTGCCTTGATGCTCAATTCCAGAGAGGAATTACCATTCGGTTTGCATCACAGACTTTCTCTTCAAATACCCAAAAAGGCACTCAACGCCGTTTAATCTGGTGTAGTTGAAAAGTTTTATTAGTTTAGTTCTTGGCCCCGTTAGAAATTTCTCTTGAGAATTGAACCGATGTTATTTCAAAGTTTGCCGAAGTTATTACGCAAAATGTAATAACAGAGCTAGGCTTGATGTATTTTGCGTAGTAACAACTTGAGATTCTTGGAGAGAATCTTGTTTTTTATATAAGCCAGATAATAGAAATTTGGATTCGACCTAATAGTTTTTGGATGGTATTTAAAGTTGACGTTGCGTGGGCTCCACTCAGTGGTGAGTTTTGTCCACAGCTTGTCCAACATGCGACAGACATGACCAGCCCAATTCCACGACATCGCGGCAGGGCCAGAAGGAGATGGCGACGAACTAGACCATTATTGGAAGGATTGGCCGCAAAAAGCTCTGAACCAAGAGAAGCGGAAGAAGGGTAGAAAGGCCTTTGCTCTGCAGTGGGATGATAACAGCTAAATAAAGAGAAAGAAAAAAATATTTACTGACACAGTCACAGACAATGCCCAAAAATTGAGGAGAAATACCTATTGAGATAGCCGTTTTGAGTGTTTACTAAAACAATTTTATTTGTCGTCAGACTTTTTGAGGCGTTCCGCTCCACATGGGGTATTCTTAGATGGCCTGTAAAGAAGATATGGACTGATGAGCCACAGTTAGCACATGGACAGGGGCACAGGGGTGGTTATAGTTGGTAAGGATCCACACACTTCTCAGACTAATTCACGAAGACCAGTTGCCGAAGACGCAGTTGCCTTTTGGAGGATTACTCCCGTAAACAAAAAAGTAGGTACTGAGATAAGAAAACGGAGGGTGGAGACCCGCTAGAGATCTGGTGGTGACGTCATCTGGCAAAGCAAACAAAATATATTGCCAATTTATCGTTATAAATATTGATGGCTTATCGAAAAGTCGATTGGCCGTCTTGTCAAAATAATTACAATCTAATCTGTGTCATTCGTTGTCGCTGATGTTTCAGTGATTCGATTTTGTGATTTCACTAAAATATTGACTTGTAGACGAGCAAGCGGCTCATCTAAATAATTACAGCAACCGCTACCCACATACGAACTGTCTTCTGTTAATACTGCGAAACAAAACGAAGAAGGAAACACAGCGAAGACGTTGCCTACTGTTAAGAAAAAGGACGGAAATAAGAAAAGAAGATGAAAGGGGATTGAGAGAGGAATTGCGAATTGAGAATATTGAGACTAGATTGGAATTATAATTAGAAATTTTAAAGTTCTAGAAGTAGCCTTCAAAGCGAAACAATTAACAATGAAACATTAAGATGGGAGAATATTTATTTTATTTATTTATTTATTTATTTATTTATACTTTATTGTACACCAAGTATTATTAATATATATACAAAGTTTTTGTATTTGATAATATACAATGGGCGGCCTTATCGCAATCTGCGATTTCTTCCAGGCAACCTTTGGATGGACACGACTGCACTGAACTAAAACTAGGGTTGCTAACGGTGCAAAACAAATAAAAGAGGGACAATATTTTAACAATAAATATATCTACTAATATATATTAATACAAGTATACCAACATACATATAATATAATATATAAATATATACTAATAATATTAAAACATATAAATACATATATATCTAAAAATATATATTCATAATTAATAAGCAACGAAAGCTATATTTGAAAGTATTACAACGATAAATAATGTTCCTTCACAAGCCTTTTGAATGCTGACAGTGTTTGAGCACGTCTAATTGTAACTGGCAACGCATTCCACAATCGAGCAGCCTGAACCGCAAAGGATTTGTCAAAAAATGTTGTGGAATGCATTGGCATTTTGAGCCTCAGATTATCCGATGACCGCAAAAATCGTGTGTGAGTATCGCCAAGGAACTCGAAGCGATCCTTAAGGTAAGAGGGAGTAGAAGGCAGAAAGAGCACATTATACAGTAGAGTTAGAATATGAGTATTCCGGCGAAGGCGGATTGGCAGCCACTTGAGTTTAGCACGAAATTCAGAAACATGGTCATATTTACGTAAACCAAATACGAACCTTAAGCAAACATTTTGAAGGCGCTCAAGTTTATTTAGCTGATCTTCAGTAAGATCAAGATAGCTGACGTCAGCATAATCAAGGATGGGAAGCAGAAGTGATTGAGCAAGCGCAACTTTGGTCGCAGTCGGCAGGAAGTTTCGCAACCTCTTCAACATCGCAGCAGAGGCAAAAAGCTTACGACTAACCTCCTGCAATTGAGCATTCCACGAAAAATTTCGATCTATATATATCCCCAAGTTTTTAACTTTCTCGCTGAAAGGAATAGTTATATTGTCAAGGGAAACTTGGGGAAGAGTCGTCCAATCAATTCTAGAGATCATCCTAGAGCTTCCCACCACTGTAACCTGCGTCTTGGCAGGGTTTATCATTAACCCGAACCTCTTGCTCCAGTCGTATATGCGGGCCAGATCTTCAGAGACTGTAGAAATCGCAACCGTCAGATTTCCTAAAGGAGATTGGAAGTAAATTTGAAGATCATCTGCATAAAGGTGAAAGGAAGAAAGTAGTTGGTGGGAGATCGAATTTATAAAAATTGCGAAAAGTAGAGGAGATAAAACGCCACCCTGTGGTACACCGGCAGAAATATTGCTCACAGAAGATGATGCATCCTCGATACAAATACTTTGCCGACGACCGAACAGGTAACTGTGAAACCAGTCAATCGCCGATGGAGATATGTTAAGAGAGCGTAGTATGCCAAGCAAGATATCGAAATCCACAGTATTGAAGGCATTACTAAAATCTAGCAAGGCCAGTACCGTAAGATTACCGATTTCCATGCCCGCCCTGATATCATCAGTAATATTGACAAGAGCAGTAGTGGTGCTATGACCTGAGCGAAATCCAGATTGAAAGGGATTGAAGAGGTTATTTTTGGAAAGAAAAACACTCAGTTGATTGTAAACCAATCGTTCAAGGACTTTGGAAAGGAATGGTAATATGGATATAGGACGATACTCAGAAAAGGATGTAGGATTGGACTTTTTGGGTAAGGGAATTACTTTGGCGTCTTTCCATGCACATGGGAAGACACCACTGTAGATGGAATAGTTAAAGATATGACAGATAACTGGGAGGATAATGTCTAGCACCGGAAGAATCATATTTCTGCTGATACAGTCACTACCAACTGCTTTGGAAGTGATTGATAATACGGTCTGCTTAACATCACATTCGGACAACGGACTAAAAGAAAACGAGGAATAGCTGGGAGCCGGAAGAGATGAAAGATAGTTCAAGGTATTACATTTTGTTGTTCTATCAAAATTAGACGAAGCAGTGAAATAACTATTAAGTGCATTGATATCCAAATCTTTAGGGACTGTCACTTGACGAGATTTTCCGACCCCCATTGATCTTAGAAATTTCCAGACTTTAGCTGGATCTCCATTTTGAACAGAGTTGTGAATATGTTGGCGTTGAGCATTCCTACACACTTTATTGCAGTGATTCCTGATTGTGGTGTATCTTTCCCTGTGAGAATCTGACGGTCGACCCTTAAATTTCGATTTTGCCGTCGCTTTCCTATGTATTAGGACTTGTATCTCTTCTGTAAGCCACGGCGACGGCAAGTGTTTAACTTTAACGGCACGAACAGGTGCATGCTGGTCATATAACTGCACGAGTGTGGTTGTAAAATAGTCTAATTGATCGTCGACCGATGTAGAGACATACAGTGATGACCAGTCTATGTTGTTAGTATCCTCACGAAGACGAGTCAGGTCAATTGCACCAAAGTTGCGCTGCATCAGGATTTTGGGTCTTGACTTAGGAGGGCGAATTTTGTAAGATAAGAAAAGAAGATCATGATAGGAAAAGGCATCAGCTGAGCATTGACCATGCTTAGCGACGCGATCTGGTGATGAAACCAACATAAGGTCCAAAAGTGAAGGAGAAGAGTTAGGATAATGATGAGTAGCATGTAGTGGAAGGATAGATAAATTATTTGAATTTACTACAGAGAGAAACGAAGAGGAGCGGTGGTCCTTTTTAAGAAGACATGTATTAAAGTCACCCATGATTATACTATGACTGTAAGAAGGGATAAGCATTTCTAATAGATTGTCAAATGAAGAGAAAAAGTTGACACGTAGGGAATGACTATAGTAAACACCAAGAAGTAATTTAGAATGATTTAATTCGACTTCAATGAAAAGATGTTCCCCAGCATTTGACGGTGGTGGCTGCGCTGACACATTAATGACAGAAAAAGGAATGTGCGTGCGTAGGTATATGGCAACACCGCCACCACCACCAACCGCCCGGTCATTTCTAATCAGTTGATAGCCAGGTAAAGAGTAGGCGGTTGAAGGGAGACATGGCTTAAGCCAAGATTCGGAAACGAGAATAGCATGAACATTTTTACAGTCAAAACTCGCCAGCATATCGGGGAAATGGGCCGGAATACTCTGGGCATTTATGTGTATAACATTAAAGTTTTTGGCAACATCGGAAAACCGTGACTCAAGAGAGTCGGCAAGTGAAGGAACGCTAGTGAAACTACTATCTGATTCTAAACTCGTACAGGAATAAAAGCTATCGTCATCGTTGCTATCTATAGACATAATATATATAAACAATATAATAAAAATAATAAAGTCCTAATAATAACTTTAGGAATATTTAAAAATTAATAAAAATAAAAAGAGAGAAAAAAAAAATTGTGCCCACCTGCTGGTTGAGCGTTAAAAATAAAATTAAAAATACATCACAACTTAACAAATATAGTTGTCCGGGTAGAAAAAAAAGAAAAAAAAAAAAAAAAAAAAAAAAGAAGAATTTAAAAAATATCAGAGAAACGGAACGTGGCTCTGTCGTACAAGTGACACTGACAACACTAACCATTAGACCTTGCTCTATATTTGAACATCCTTATTTAAGTTGAGAACAACTCAATTCAAACCTACATCAAAGACCCAATTCACGACCTCATTTTCCTTACGAAGTTCCTATTACTTGTGACGTAACATTCGATTAAAAATGCTGGTAACACACAAGCTAATTTGATCTCCGTAGGCCTACCGCGCTTTGTACGCACTTAGAATGAACTATCACGTATGACGCGTGTGTTTACGCATAGAAATCTGATAGAAATAGAAGATTAACTCATACTAGATACTCATACTTTTGTAGTTTCACTATCGCATCGCGTAATATAACGTAATAAGTTTTTGTAAGCTGGCAACACCGATGGGAACGATTGTGAACATGCAAATGCATGCAAATACAATGAATGTTATTGTTTGTGTGATAGGAATATATTGATAACTATTGCCTTCCCGACTCGAGATTGTTTCACACCGTATTCAGTGAGATTTATGTATGGTTGGTTGATTTAACTTACTAACTAATACAATGCCTATTTTGCTACCGTTTTGACAGTGTTGTGAATCATGATATCAGTAAGGATAGCCATGTATTGTAACCCCTCTCGTACTGAGAGGAGACCCGTGCCCAGCAATGGGACAATGTAATGGGTTGATGATGAGTAACGTATTGCGCAGGACAATAATACCAAGGATATTAGACGCATCTAAGATCAGACATGGATAATATATTTACCTAATCGAAGGACACACATACACACCATCACGCCTGTATTCCCCGAAAGGGTAGGCAGATTTGTACTAATGTACACCCACATTTCGCAAGAATGTTAAGGTCCCAAGTAATAGGAAGCGAGCCTATTGCCACTAACCGGGCACAAATCCAGACTCCGAGCTGCTACTGAGATTTTCATAGAAAAATCCAATAACACTTTGCTCGACCTGGGGATGAAACCCAGGACTTCTAGCGTAGCAGTCGCGCTTAGGACCACTAGACTAATAAGGCTGTCGAAGGAAACACTTTACTATAAATGTTTAATTCGTACTCACTCATTATCCGATGTGTTATGTCTAGTACTTATAAGTTCCTCATAAATAAACATGGGTGATAGGCCTCTGATATTCATCGTTTGAATTTATTACCAAATTTTCCGTAATTATAAAATAGTTTACAAAATGTAATAGTTACCTATTGTATAATAATGAAGTATACTTCAAGTAATAAAGTAAATAATTAGATTGCTTTAATGAAATGCATTAAAACATTGAATGTAAAAATAAGCCAAGTCTCGTAACTTTTTGTAATACTTTTGCTTTATGTTACTTGGTAGATAGAAAACTACATATTTTTACAATGGAAAATTTCATAATTTGTTCTTGAATCAGTCAGTGAAAAAATAATGAAACTAGTAATTATTTAGACCAACTTAAATAGACAAGACAAAGTATTTTTAAAGTTTTTAATATGCAAAGAATAAGAGAGTAGATATTAGAATTTAATTTGGGTCATATCTTTTTGACCTTAATATTACCTACTTATTTTATTGTTGTTATAATTCTGTAGCGATGGCAAAATTATAAACTGTAAACTGACTGTTACATAAACGTTCATCCTCTACAGTGCACCAAAATTTGGCATTTACACAATCGTTAATACAAAACATCGCATAATATAATATCGTAGAAATATTATCTAGCAGAACACAATTACAAAATGGTTTACTTTCCAATTCAACTACACATTAGTGACACCCTAATTCCGGCATTGACATAAGAGTCTTCAACATAGGTACTGAATGCCTCCGATTAATTTCGGTCGAAGAATTTTGCCGATCGGTAAAGGTTTCACGCTTCCATATAAGATTCCACGCGGATATGATCGACATAAGTTTGTAGAAGAGCAGATTAGAAAATAAGTACGTATTTTTTTTTGTCAAATATAAAAAATCTGTTTGGTAAGTAATGTTCTAGGACAAGCTTTCTTGATTTATTTTTACAATCGATTAATGACTTGACTTTCAAAGTTATTGGAACTATTATTACGTGCATAATTTATAGTTTTCCTCGTTCGGTCAAGTTCTCTTCTTTTCTAATAGTTTATTTAATATACTGAAAAAAAAGGTAGCCAGTGTCATTCTCTTAGTTCCAATCCGTCTCTTGATACACTAAAATTGGTTCAGAGCGAGGCGTGAAAACGTAACCAAATAAGACAGATAAAATATGAACCTGAGTTTTTGTTTATATTTTTTTCATAAAAAAAGCTTACTATCAATATGGGTCACACATTACTAGTATTCTTGTTAACCCCTCGAACTAAGCTAAATGCTTGTATTACGAGTGGGTTCACGTCGGTAGTGCAATGGGTGAGTTTCGAACCGGCAACCACATGATCCCGCAGAACGAGCACTCCGTACCTACTGTTTTGAAGTATTAGTAATATAATGTTCCCACTGCTGGGACACAGGCCTCCTCTCAGTTAGAGTAAGTGGGCCGTTATCCACCACGCGGGCCCAGTGCGGGTTGGTAGATGTCACATGTCTTCGAATTTTTGGTTCTAGAACATGCCGGTTTCCTCACAGTGTTTCCCTTCACCGTTGAAGTTTTCAGTTTTGATTTAATATAATTTTTATTAGAGTTCGAAGCAGGTGGCATAATTATGCCAAAAATCGGTGTTACAATTCCTTATTCCTAGCGACGGACGCTCTCACATTTTTGCAATTCCTAAAACTTCTCAGATTACACTCATACATATTTATGCGCGATGAAATGAATTCATTTCATGTATGGCTCGTGGGATGACACAAGTTAGTAATACTGAACCTAATTACTACGTATATGGTTGGGCAGCCATTTAATTCGTTATTGCACGTATTTTACCTTATAAATCGACGTCCGATTGTGTTATACAAATAAAATGTGAGTCATAGGTACTTTGTTACCACATAAGACTAAGTATGGACTATCGCAAATACGTTAGCTGAGTGTGAAGTCTTGAAATTAAACTGGAACTTTTGATGTATTACAATAATATTCCAGACGTACACCACGGATCATACATTGACCTAACTTATGCTGCAAATTCCAGTATAAGCTAATCTCATATTGTATAGGCTTTCGGCACAATAGGAGAGTAACAATCATCGCTAGGTTCATAAGCATAACATAATCAGCCTATAATGTTCCCATTGAAATGAGTATGGATGGACGAGTTGGAAGGGGAAGACCTCGGCGAACGTACCGCAACCAAATTGCGGATGTTCTTAAAAAAGGCCAGGTTCCGAGCACCCTAAACCGACGGTCATGCATGAAGAGATTAATGAATGTAGATGAAGCGAAAGTAGTGTGCCAGGATCGTAGCAAGTGGAAATCTATAGTCTCTGCCTACCGCCATGGGAGACAGGCGTGACAATATGTATGTATGTATGTATGTTCCCATTGCTTGGACACAGGCTTCCTAAAAGCCTTAAAGGGAGTTAACCGTAATCCACCACGCGGGCTCAGTGCGGGTCGAAAGATGTCACATGTCTTCGAAGTTTTTGTTCTAGGACATGCTGGTTTCCTCACGATGTTTTCCTTCACAGTTTCGGAAGCAGTGGTGATGAAATAATTTAGACAAAGTAAAGCTCCTGTCTGGGTTCGAAGCTATGATCTACAACTAGTAGGTAAGTTGCGGCTATTACTACTGGGCCACCACCGCTCGATCATCAGTAGGTGAATGTAATCTAACTAGACGGGACAGGTGGAAATGGATTAAAACGACATGTATATATCATTCAGTGCACATAACTAGTATTTACATGATCTCCTATGTGTTAGGTAAGACATACGTAATACTTGTACGAAAGCATTCCAATTGTTCCGATCATAATCATCTCAAACTGTTAGAGAAATGGATGGTCCGTTTAAAAAGGAGGAAATGATGTCAGATTGATGTAATTGGTCCATAGACGGGTAAAGAGTAGTGTGGCCAGGTCTTGTGTGACGAAACTGAAGATAAAAATAATCGGGATTTTTGTTTTCAAATCGGGACGGAAACAAAAAAAATAGATTTTAACTTTTACTAACTTTAAGTTTTTTATAAAAGTTTGCAATCCAGACCCATTTTTGTACATTTGTTCTTTTTCAAATAAATGCCTGTTGAATCTTGTTTAGTGTTCATTTTGCTTCGGTTTTCTGTAAGAAATTGATTTAAGCAATAAGGCCGCCCATGTCACTCCTTACCTACATTTGATTTAGTCTAAATCTTTTTTTAAATTTGTATTTGTGATTTACGGTGGCCAGCACATCAAGTTACAAGAAAATGTCAAATTTTCTCAGTTGATTTTGAACTTTATCTTCAACAATTTAAGGTTTAAAATCATTTGGAGAAATTTGACAGTTTTGGATACCTTGACCTGCTGGCGACTGTACAATAAAGAATAAATTAAAAAACAAAACAACTTACTTATATTAGGTTTTCCTGGTAAAATTATCGAATAAAGTCCCTACACGGAGGTTAGTGAAAAATTAGGGATTCGGCGTCCCGATTCCGTAAATCGGGACGTGTCACCAGACCCCTTAAACTCGGGACATACCATACCATCACGCCTGCATTCCCCGAAGGGTTAGGCAGAGGTGTACTAATGTACACCTACATTTCACCGGTATGTTGGTCCCATGTAATAGGGGGCGAGCCTTTTGCCATTAACCAGGCGCAAATCCAGACTCCGAGCTGCTACTGAGAATTTCATAGAAAAACTCAATAACACTTTGCTCGACCTGGGGATCGAACCCAGGACCTCTAGCGTAGCAGTCGCGCTTGGGACTACTAGACCAACGAGGCAGTAAACTCGGGACGTCCGGCGCAAATCGGGACATCTGGCGACACTAGTAAAGAGTGACATAATGGGACTCCCTTATGTCACTTTTTTCAGGGGTACTACCCACTAGTCTGGTATTCTCTTGCGAGGCTCCTAAGCGGGTGTATGCCCTAATTCTAGATAGAGCAAACCACAGATATAAGAAATAATATATCTATGGAGCAAACTGTTATTATAAGATTTTTTCTATGAAATTCTAATTCTTGGAGTATGGATTGGATTTGTCATCAGTTAGTGGTTTTTGTTATAATAAATTAACTTTTATATTCGAACCTCTGTTGAAAAGAGAAACAGAAGTTATGTTCGCGACACAAAAAGAACTTTAATTACACGAATTTCAGGAATAATTAAGTAATTTATCTTAGAAAAAGCGATTTGACAGCCCTACTTCCTTCCTATAAAAAAAGCAATGGTATTTCTATGATATTTTCAGTGGCAGCAGCTCGAAGTCCGTATTTGTGCCCGGTTAATGTAATTAGGCTCCCAATTTACTTGAAGTCGGCGCAATACGTAATTTATTATAACTCTATTAGTTCTAATATACTAATAAAATATCTCAATAAAGTTCAATGCAATAAGCATATTATTAAGGTCAAAATGTCGAGTTCAAAGAGCAAAATTATTTTACAACATTATGGTCAAAAAGACATAACATACATATTCATGGAATATTGCGTACATTCTGAAATCCTTCGAGTTTGAACTTTCACGAATTTAATTGAGTTGAGTAAAAAAAATATTATCCTTAATTAAAAGTTTGTACTGATATAAACAAAATCAAAACTTTTGTGAGGTTAATTAGATTCAGTATATTTTAATTCCCTTTGTTTATCGGTACTTACATAGTAAACACAACATATTATTATTATATACGTACCTCTCCAGGAGATGGGTGGAGCAGCAGTGTCCAGCCACAGATGTTTAAGTCACATGCAATAAGGGGGCGAGCCTATTTCCATTAACCGGGCATACATCCAAACTCCGAGCTGCTATTTCGGATTTTATATATAAACCCAATTACACCGCTCGACCTGGGAATCGAACTCAATACCTCTAGCCTAAGTCACGGTTTGGACTACTAGACTAATGAGGCAGTTTCCGATTACCTAACGGTTACTTTAAAGGTTTGTGTGAACAGTTAGAGTAACTTCCACATAATATGTATACACGTAACTGCTACTGTATTTGACCATATTTTCCATTTTTACAACTACATACTAAATAATATAGTTGTAAAAATAGAAAATATGGTCAAATACATACATACTATACTACATACATACTAAGTGCAGTGATAGCCTAGTGATATGACCATTGGACTGCCAAGTCAAAGGTCTCGAGTTCGAATCCAAGGCACGCACCTCTGACTTTTCGAAGTCATGTGCGTATTAATAATTAATTATCACCCGCTTAAGAGGATAGTATCCGCTTCGCGCCCCATACAAACGCAGTTTGGCCCTTGCTTGAATTTTAAACAATGAAAGTCATTGAAATTTTGCAGTAACAATCTTATCATTAATATACGTGTTCCTGTAATATAAAATTTCATTTCAATATACGGTTAAAAAGTTACACGAGCTCAAAGATTGGCAATTTTCGTTGAAAAACGGCCCAACTTTATGCTAGTATTTCTCGACAATGTATCAATACAGAAAAGTTCTGATTCGAAGGAAACCCAGATAATATAGTGAATATTTTTTTACAAGTTTTTTTTTTTACATATTAGCAATATTATAGGAGTAATCTCCAAAATTCGGAACATACGAAATACGCGTGAAAATGTTGTTGTTTCTCCTCTCGGGCACGCGTTCGCATCGCGAGGGATAGAGACAGCGACAACTGTGCAACATTGTTGCGTTCGCGAGGGACACTCCTCTTAAACGGTGAAGGAAAAACATCGTGAGGAAACCTGCATGCCTGAGAGATTTTCTTGACGGCATGTGAAGTCTGCCAACCCGCAGTAGGCTAGCGTGGCGGACTAAAGCCTAATCCCTCTCGTACTAAGAGGAGTCCCGTGCCCAGTAGTGGGACAATGTAATGGGTTGATGACTATGACTATACTAAGTATAATAACAGTATATTTTTATTATTCTTGCTTTCATTCGCCCCATTACATGGGACCTAAACATACCGGCGAACTGTGGGTGTACATTAAATACACTTCTGCCTAACCCTTCGGGGAATACAGGCGTCATGGAATATTAATGTTGTTATGTTAGGGAATCGAAGACAGCTTGGCGGCACTGTATCCGCGTGCTCTAAGTCAAACAAACTATACAAGAAGGCAGAAAGAAAAACGAATGATTTATTTAGCCAACACAAGAGACAACACATATGGATAAATTTAAAATTTTCGTTCATCATATCCAATACAGGTATATACTCTATACGCCTGTATTTCCCAAAGTGTTAGTTGGATATTTACATATAGACAGAGGCATGTCTACATGCCAGCGTGAATGGGCCTTCACGACCGGGGAAGTACTACCCTCCCACAGAATATCGACGTCAAGTAGCAAACGCATACTGTTGCGTTTCGTACGGTAAGTGTGGAGCACCAGAGGCCCAATTCCTCCCTCTGTTCCCTTCCTTATCCTTTCCTCCTTCCCCTCCTTTTTCCTTGGCTCGGCAATGCATCTGCAACGTTTTTGGTATTGCATATGTCCATGGGCGGCGATGACTACTTACCATCAGGTAGCTCGCCTGCTCGTTTGCCAAGTTATCCCATAAAAAAAGGCTAGGATGGAGGTACTCTGCGTCACAATCATTTCAACCAAGTAAAACAGCTGATCTTCGAATCTTTTAACCTAAGAGCTTCTAGGTTAGTGAGGTAATAACATAGTGTTATTACTCAATAATCTTCAGACTTCTGAAGCATCACTTGGGTTTGTTTTCAATAAGTAGTTGCGTACTGTTTGCGTTACTATAGGCCGACCATTTAACTCGCGTATCGCCTGCGCGGTAAGAAGGGAGCGGGGGCGGGTAACGCTACACACGGAGTCAATAATCCAAAAATTTATCTCGAAATAGACATTATTGGTAAAGAATAAAATAATAAGTATATTTTTTAAGTATCCCTACTAGTAGTAGTACTCCCTTCTTACCGCGCAGGCAATACGCGAGTTAAACGGTCGGCCTATAAGTACTTAACTGCCTTAGATGTAAGTACTAAATGATGTAAGTACTTCTAACTAAGAGGCTTGGTAATATAATTTAATTGTTATTTATTAGCTGTCTCATTAGTCTAGTAATCACAAGCGCGACTGTTACGCTAGATGTCCTGGGTTCGATTCCCAACTCGAGCAAAGTGTTATTGAGTTTTTCTATGAATGTGTCAGTAGCAGCTCGGAGTTTGGATTATGTATCCATTGGTTCGGCCTTCTTCATCTTCATCCCCTATTTCATCCCCACACAGTTTGAAATTTCAACAACCCCATATCAAATATTTATTTATTTCTTATCAAGTGCCTAAACACAAAAGTTCAGCGTAAATCTTCAACAATGACAAACTCCCATACAATTTTTCATCCCCTTTTTACAAACGTAGCTTATATTCTTTCCCAAGGTCTAGTCTACTTTTGTTCCAAATTTCATCAAAATCGGTTCCGGGGTTAAACTTCAAAGCGTGACTTTGTTTGGACTTCTAAACGAACTTTCATCCCCTATTTCATCCCCACACAGGTCGAAATTTCAAAAACGCGACAGGAAATATTTATTTATTTCTTATCAAGTGCCTTATTATAAAGTTTCATAGTTTTATCTTGAAAAATGAGTAACTCCCATACAAACTTTCACCCCCTATTTCAACCGCTTCAAAACTATTTTTTGCAATAAAAGGTAGCCTATGTCCTTTCTCAAGCTTTAGTCTATCCCAGTACCAAATTTCATCAAAATCGGTCGAGTGGTTTAGGCGTGAAAGCGTAACAGACAGACAGAGTCTATTATAATTTTTAATCTTTCTGTTTAAATTGACACGATTATGTACGTAAAACAATTAAAAATTTGCATGCCTTACAGGTAGAACATAGAGAGCATAAATTATATTAAACAACATCTTGTGTACCTACTTTACCTATGCTTCAGCAAATAAATGAATTTGATTTGAATTTGATTTGAGAGTTACTTTCGCATTTATAATATTAAGTAGGGATAGTAGGGATTAGAATTAGTTCACCATGTTTAGTGAAACCAAACATTTAATAATATTAGAATACATTTGTTATTATTTTGTTACATGTTTGCGTAAATACAATTAGGTATCATAAATTTTACAAAAAACAAAGTGCTCTATTTATCATTTATTACTTTATTCATGCTAAATATTTATACCATCTTATCATCACGCCTGTTTTCCCTCAAAGATTAGGTAGATATGTACTGATGTACACCTACAGGAACCGGGCACAAACACAAGCTCTGAGTTGCTACTGAGAATTTCATACAAAACCCCAATCACAGTTTGCTCGACCCGGGAATCGAACCAAAGACCTCTAGTGTAGCAATCGCGCTTTGGACCACTAGACTAATGAGGGCGTCCCTTACTACACGGGATCTAAACATACCGGCGAGAAGTAGGTGTACCTTTGGTAAATCTCTGCCTAATCTTTCGGGGAATACAGGCGTGATGGTATGTTATCTCTATCTCTATTTTTAACCCCCGACGCAAAAACGACGGGGTGTCATAAGTTTGACGTGTCTGTGTGTGTGTGTGTGTCACTATGGCATCGTAGCTCCCGAACGGATGAACCGATTTTCATTTAGTTTTTTTTTTTGTTAGGAAGCTGTTGTAGTCGGGAGTGTTCTTAGCTATGTTTAATGAAAATCGGTGGAGATATAATGCAATTGTCGGCTGTTTTTAATTTTTTAATTTAGTTTAATATTTATTAACAGAAAGAGAAAAAGAGAAGTCTTCTTATCGGCGTTTAAAGTAACAGTCCACTTAAAAACCAAGCTGGCACCCGACTGAGCCTTCCCATATGGTTCATTTTATTATATTCACACACAATTCTACAAATTGTTACGTTTCGTAATGTTATAGTGCAAACCTGCGGTTTTATCAAATCATAATCGCATTCTCTTTTAATTCGGCAACACGAGGTCGAGTCGTTACATCACTATGAAATCCTCTCACACGGACGATCTACAACAATTCATTCGGACATGACATGATCATTGAATTCTTCTTTTCCTGTTATCGATATAACATAACATCGCACTACGTATTCCCCAAAGGGTAAGGCAGAGGTATACTTATTGTACGCACGGCGACACATCAAGCTACTATCTATATCCAGTTTACGCTGGCCTCTTATTATATGGGAAGCTTATAGACTGCGCGATCAGCTTAAACTGGATTTGTATAAGTTTATGTGTATACCCACAGTTCGCCGTTATGTTTAAGGCCCATGTAATAAGCTACGTAGTTAAAAATTGACTTTCAAAAGTGTTTTTAAGGGATCTATCTATTCACAGAAATAAATATAATTTACCTATCATGTAGGGGGCGAGCCTATTTCCATTCACCGGGCACATATCCAAACTCTGAGCAGCTATTAAAAATAACATCAGAAAGTCGAATAACACTGCTCGACCTGGGAATAGATCCCAAGAATAGATCTTGGGATCTATTACCAGAGCGAAGCGAAGCAGTCCCGCTTAGGACCACCTAATAAGGTAGTTATTGGTATAATCGGTCACATTGAGCTCCCTAAAAAATGTTTGAGCTACACAATGACTGATATATGCGTGCCATCAAGACATGTCAACTCAAAGCTGCTATGGCTGTTTCTTCAAAAGGCATCTTCATATATTGCTCTACATTGTGAAATTCTCATAAATGATAATTACTATCTACTACTGTCTGGACTTTGAAAGAGACCATGATTCTCTTGTGTTTCTTCTCAGAGCGTGTCATGTAAACATTGACGTGTACAAGTGTCTTTAAAATTTATATTTACAGATAAATATCATTAATCACTTGGTCGTCTTAATGTTGGTTTCCTTCCTTATATCATCACTAGCGGTTGCCTGCTATTAAGTTCCACACGAGTGCAAAATGACTTTTTGGCACAATCGATAATATGTCTTCCCTTACGATAGTTAGGATGCAATCTGTCTCCTTGACAAATGTAATCGAAGTCTGTTAAGCGGTTTAGGCATGTAAAACAGACAAACAGAGTTATGTTCGCATTTATAATACTTAGTAGATATTAGTATTTATAAGATTAGGACTAAACACAGTCGCGTTTGCCACCCATGTGCCTTCGAGCTGGATGAAGGGCTTGGCCTGTCATGGTCGTGGCGAATATCACGAATCCCTTGGCTGTGACTATAGGGAAAGGGATGGCAAATGGAGTTTTTTGTCGGAATGAGAATGATACATGAAGATTGTCCGTAGGTACGCACGGCTACACACACAAGCTATACAAAACAGTACAGGGGCCGTATTACCACGTATTAATGCCATCATTTTTAGGTTGTGAGAGAGGGATGCCGCTCTACAGGTTAAATAGTGGCGTCCCTCTTTAACAACCTAAAAATGATGGCATTAATACGTGGTAATACGGCCCCTGTGCTGTTTACGCTGGCCTCTAAAGCCGATATTCTATAGAAAACAATGCGACATCAGCTTAAACTGGATTTGTATAGGTTGACCTGTAGCCGTGTGTACTATAAATAACATTTACAAAAAAGTAAAACCGCCCTAAAAAAATAATTACGGAAGTTGGTGGCTTTATTTTGAGTGGATCTTCGGTTTTCGCCACCGATTTCCGAAACTTTTTTATATATAAAATAATTTTTATTATTTTCTGAAGGTGGTTTTACTTTTTTATTAAATGTTATTTATTAACGCAGCAAAGGCACTATCAAATACAACGAATAAATCAAGTGATACTTAAATCAAATACTCGTATATATTGCGTGGCCTTATTTTGAATTTTGAACTCTGATTACCCAGTGGCGAGCGCTCAACTACAGCTTACCTGATATTAGCAAGTGAAAGTAAAATATAGCATAGTATTGCCCAACTTCCCCATCGATAACAATGAGAATTGACAATGGGATTATTAATGGTGCCCAAAGACAATGACCAGTTCTAATTACAAGATACACTGGCCTGCAAAACTAAGTAGGTACTACACTTTTAATTTTTTTTTTCTAAACTCTAGAAGTTAGAGATTTAAAATAAAAAAACGTTTTTTTGGAAATTTGATCAGCTTTCTTCGAAACTATAGTACATACATTAGTAAAGTTTCGAAAGATTATGTAATTGCAATTTTAAAAGTGAGATAATTAGTTTTGCAGGCCGATGTATTTTTGAAATTAAAACAGATTTTGTGTCGTTTTTTAATTCAAGGAAATATTTTTTTGTGATGAAAACATATCATCAGGCCTGTATCCGCAAAGGGTTAGGCAGAGGTGTACTAATGGACATTCGGTATGTTAGGTTGTGTAATAAAGGGTGATATAGATTGCCGGGCACAAGTTTACTCAAGTTCAAGTTTACTCAAGTGGCCTCACTTCTTTGTTCGCAAAGTTCCATTTTTACTTTTTATTTGATCTGAGCTAGAAACAAACATTCGAAGTCATGATTGTGACATCTACCAACCCGCAATGACCCTGCGTGGTGAATTATGTGGTGGACCACTTCCTCCCACAGAGACTGTCCTAGCAGTGGTCGATTATGCTATACTTGTTTTTCTATGAAAATACTCAGTAGCAACTCGGAATTTGGGATTGTGCCCGGTAAATGGCAATAGGCTCGTCTCCTATTACATGGAACGTAAACATACCGGCAAACTATGGGTGTATATTAGTACTCCTCTGCCTAACCCTTCGCAGAACAGGCGTGATGATATGAATGTATGTAATATCTTATACCTTGTCTATCAGTTCAGTAGCTGAACTCGTATGCAAAGCTACATAATGATGCAGATATTTATATACATATAGCTTCTTACATGACCGGAACACATAAGACGAGAAAGTCAATAGCTTGGAAAGGCAGGTCAGCTCATTATATCTTCATGACTAAACATAAAGCAGATGGTCAGGGCAATAAATTTCACGGACAATGGAAAATTATGGCGCGTTTTTTTTATGTAAACTTTGACAGATTCATATCTAAGTAAGGCATATTTTTTTACTTACATAAGACATTTGACCTAGCAGGTAAGGTGGTCGCTACTACCGATGCACCGCGTGTCGCGGGGTCGATTCCCACCTGAAGGACATATTTGTATGATTCATAGATACTATAATATATGTTTCATGGATATAAAGATTAAAGGTTGTCTGTAAGAGATCGCTTTTAGCGATAAGACCCGCCCATTGTACCACCTTATGATTTTTAACTTGTACTTGACAAGTTTATGGTTTGTTCTATTCTATTCTATATGTTTCGAATTTGTGTGTACTTTGTCTGTTCATTGTATGTTTGTGAAGTTCCCTGCGACACGGGACTATTCCTTGGTACGAAAGAAAAGGTGTCTGTTTTAAATGAAATAAATAAATTAGTAATTCATCTAGTGGTCCAAATGCGACTGCTACGCTGAAGGTCCTGGGTCCGAGAAAAGTGTTATTCGGTGTGCCAGATGTCGGTCAAAACTTTTATGTCGGTCAAATGCTACTAATGCTAGGTACGCTCGCTTCGTCCCTTCGGCTCGTGCGTTGATGATTTAATTTCATTCAACCCGAATTTTACCGGTGAAAATGCATAATGGACGACGAATACTAATTTTGAGTGATTTTGTTTTGACCGGGTATGAGTTTTGACTGTATATAAACGGGAAAAGACAAAATAGTTTCATAGGTACATTTTTCTCTTCTGTTGGGTAGGTACCTACCGATTATTTTTTTTTGTTTACTAGCTAACTATTGACGAGCCCGAAGGGTTACGCAGAGGTGTGAAACTGAAGTGTGTGAAACTGTGGATGTATATGTATTGTGTACCCACAGTTTGCCAATATGTTTAAGTTCCATGTAAGAGCGAGCCAATAACCGTGCAAAAATACAAACTCCGAACTGCTACTGAAAAATCCAATACTCCTTTACTAGACCTGGAAAACGAACCCAGGACCTCTAGCATAGCAGTCTGCCTTGAGACCATTAGACTATAATATAGAATAGGCAATTGTGACATTGATTGTTTGCAGTAGGTAACCAAAAAAATAATAAAAAAATTGCCATTGCGAAGCGCGGGAGGGCGATCTCTAATAACCAGTTAGATAAATAGGTTGTAGGCTATTATTCTCTCTAAAAAGTTTACTCTGTTATGGGTCATTATGACTGTATAACACGTTATGCTAGTGTTCCATAAAGCAAACTGTTTTTTTTTATTGTAGTTGCGATATAGCGTTGTGTCTTATGTCATAACATAATGACTTGAACTTTGACATTTACTGATGATATCGTTATAGGGAAATTAAGTTAAATAATAGTAACTTAACATTTTACTGTTCCTTTGACACTGTGGCTGACCGATTGACTTCAATACTTCTGTAATTTAGCTTACACTATAGGAAAACAGCAGTGATGATTTACTGATATGATCATTAGACTGTCAAATCAAAGATCTCGAGTTCAAATCCAAGGCACGCACCTCTGGCTTTTCAAATCATGTGCGTATCAATACTTAATATAATAAAGCTGAAGAGTTTGTTTGTTCGAACGCGCTTATCTCTGAAACTACCATTCGGATTTGAAAAATTGATTTTGTATACCTAAGTATGATAAATACATCCATGAGGAAGGCATAGCTTTACGCTATGATCCTTAGGAGCAGGGCAAAGCGAGTGAAACCGCGGGGCTAATCTAGTTAATAATAAATTATCACGCGGTTTAACGGTGAAGAAAAAGGTCGTGAGGAAACCTGCATGCCTGAGAGATTTTCTGGATGGCGTGTAAAGTCTAAAACAGCATTAGGCCATGCTGAACTTTAGCCTAATCCCTCTCATTCTGAAAGAAGTCCCGTGCCCAGCGGTTGGACAATATAATGGCTTGATAGTGATATAACTGTTTAGTGAATTAATCAAATAACAATTATTTATGAAACTGCCTCATTAGTCTAGTGATCCTAAGCGCGGCTGCTACGCTAGAGGTCCTGGGTTCGATCCCCAGGTCGAGCAAAGTGTTATTGGGTTTTTCTATGAAATTCCCAGTAGCAGCTTGGAGTCTGGATATGTGCCCGGTTAGTGGCAATAGGCTCGCCCCCTATTACATGGGACCTAACCATACCGGCGAACTATCAGTGTACATGATTTCACCTCTGCCTAGCCCTTCGAGGAATACAGGCGTGATGGTATATTTTTATGTTACGTTCGCTACTAGCGTCCGCTGTACCAAACGGTAGCATACATACACAGCATACAACCTCATTTTCACACAAAAAAGGTTAACAATCTAATTGTTTGACCTCATTAGTCCGAAATCTTCAACTAGCATTTTCTAAACAGGTTTTTCTGACGAATAAATCTAAATAAACTGAGTCTTCTGCGAATTCCGAATTGAACTCAAGATTGATTGACCTGAATATGTATTTAATTGATTCACATTACATACATACCATCACTCCTGTATTCCCCGAAGAGTTAGGCAAAGGTGTACTAATGTACACCACACTTCGCCGGTATGTTTAGGTCCCATGTAATAGGGGGCGAGCCTATTGCCATGAAACGGGCACAAATCTAGACTTCCAGCTGCTACTGAGAATGTCATAGACAAAACCCAATAATACTTTGCTCGACCCGGGGATCGAATCCAGGCCCTCTAGAGCAGCAGTCGCGCTTAGGACCACTAGACTAATGAGGCAGTCAAAGATTACATAACGTAAATGTTGTTTAAATACGTATGACCTCATTACAATAACATCAGAAAATAAAATCCCATTTTAATTTTCGCGAGCTAAAATTAAAATACTGCTTTGTGTATATGTTTTTAATAAAATAATTAAGATTATTACCTGTTCGAATTAATAAAGAAAAATTAAACCTTTGTTGTAAACAACCTTTTTTTAGTATTAAAACTTTTGATTATTATTTTTTTCCTTTTTTAATTTGATTTTTAACGCCCTCAATTTATACAAACTATGTAATAAATGAATTAATCTTTAAGTTAACTACTGACTAGTTCTAGTAAATCTAATATTTTAAGGAAAAGCTGAATTAATCTCGACGAAGAAGGAAGAAAAGTATTTATTTTTATAATATGTAATTGGTTTTATAATATACACTAAACAATATTTAACTGAAACAAATTTTAGTATTGAATAACGTCTGATTTAAATTAACTTTAACCCACATTCGTCAAAATTGTGTACCGATACCCATCCGCGTAAAAGACGATGAATTTAAAACGATATTAAATTAAATTACACGTTCCGCATATCTACGATAAGCCTATGAAATAAGAAATATTACAAGACAATACAAAAATAATATGTCACATGGAATTGTCCGTTGACATATCAATTACCATAGGCAAGCCTGTGAAAGTGCCCAATAGCCGTACAAGATCGACATTGTTTTCACCAAAGAAGAATTGGACGGGTGTCATTAAAATCATAATTCTCGCATGGCCCGAAGGCCGAATCTTAGGAAGAGCCCGGGAGAGAGGCGACGTCGATCCACCATATATAAACCAACGGTCGGTAGTACAGAGCATCACACAACCACGACACCTCCGTGAGTCAACATGAAAGCGTTCTTGGTAGGTATTCGTGCAGTGAAAGTGACTTGTGACCTGTGTATTGACCCCCGCTCCTGTGACCGCGCACTCGTGCTTCCTACTCGGATTGTTCAGTGCTCCGATCGCTCGGCTCTATTCATCGCGTATCGAGTGCACCACTCGATTGAAACAGTCGATCAATAAAGCCGAGCAATCGATTAATATGTTTATAACAGTGTTGTATAAGAGTGAATTTTCTGCCGCAGGTATTAGCTGCCGTTGCGGCACTCGGCTCGGCCAGGCCCGAGGCGGGATACAGTTACAGCGCGCCCGGAGGCGGCGGCTTAGGTGGACACGGTGGACTCGGTGGACTCGGAGGCGGCCTCGGTGGCGGCCACGGAGGATTCTCCTCCGGTGGTCTGAGCTCCAGCAGCTTCGGAGGCATCGGCGGAGGTGGTGGCTTCTCCTCAGGAGGTATCTCCTCCGGAGGATTCTCGTCCGGCGGAGGCTCCGGCTTCGGCGGCGGCTCCGGTTTCGGAGGCGGATTCGGCGGCGGCGCCGGATTCGGCGGCGGCGCTGGCTTCGGTGGTGGCGCCATTGTCCAGAAACACATCTACGTCCACGTCCCACCCCCAGAACCCGAAGAACAGCGTCCTCAGGTGATCAGCGGCGGAGCTATTCCCCAGAAGCACTACAAGATCATCTTCATTAAGGCACCCGCACCTCCCGCACCCGTCGCGCCCATCATCCCCGCTCAGGCTCAGAACGAAGAGAAGACCCTCGTCTACGTGTTGGTCAAGAAGCCCGACGAACAGCCCGACATCACCATCCCCACCGCCGCTCCCACTCAGCCCTCAAAACCCGAAGTTTACTTCATCAAGTACAAGACCCAGAAGGACGGTGGTGGCGCTATTGGCGGCGGCTCTGGTATCGGCGGCGGCATCGGCGGTGGTATCGGCGGTGGTATCGGCGGCGGTAGCATCGGTGGCGGCATCTCTGGTGGCTCCATCGGCGGCGGCATCGGCGGCGGCCATGGTATCTCTGGTGGTTCCATCGGCGGCGGCATCGGCGGCGGCCATGGAATCTCTGGTGGGTCCATCGGCGGCGGCCACGGGGGCTCCGGCGGCGTCAGCACCTCGTACGGTCCCCCCGGCCAGTCCGGCCCTTACTAAAAGCGCGACGGGCGTGCGCAATTGTGATACCTGCTCTGCCGGCGACAAATCTAGTTTTAAGTAGAGAAAAAATTACGGTGCCTAAATGTATTTATGTAAATAGTAATTTTAATGTACTATAATTTTAGTTGTATTATAAATTCTTATTTTTGCATAAAAAAGTTATAAACAATGTGATACTTTTACTATACCATTACCCTAACACACTATATCACTATTGAGTCACACAAGGTTATACAAACGGCTCCATCCGAGCTTAAAATGTAAATTATATACTGGTGTTCATCCACAGAGCACACATTTAACATGTCAATATCATTAACACGGTACACAAACAGGTGTATGGTAGAAAGTAGTATTTTCTCCGACGTGGGCAAAGTTGCGCAACACTGGGACAGCGTGACCTCTATTGCATAATATAGTCAGAAAGATGTTGTTTACAACATCACCACTTATAGAAAATAAGAGAGTTTCGCTAAATATTCCATTGCGTAACACACCTATGCATTGCAATTCTTTACAATACGATTGCGTAAACCTTGACATTTTAGCATTATTCTCATATTTTCCCTTTTAACGTTAACTATATGACATCATCAAATTTAATAGGAGCATCTGCTGACATAACAAACAATTTGCAAGTTTTAGGGAGTTGGGACGACGAGAGGAGAATACTCAAAGAGGCAATTTTACGCGAAGATTACACAACAATGATGACATGGAAAGGAAACTTGTTTTAGCTGAATATTTATAACATATGGTGACTTTCGCAACTTCCGCGTCGAGCGTGTTTGGGCAAGTCATTATAGTAACTGCTCAATATTGTATGAAAGTGAACGCGGCCATACACTAAGATGACTCGTGACTAGATATCCAAATACAAATATTTACACAAGAGTCGAGATGCTCTTAAAAATAGTCACTGGTACTTTATTTAATTTCCATTAATGTGCACCTAAGAATTTTTCCAATGAGCTAAACAAAAAAAAGTGATACCTATTCAATGATTTTGACACACTACTCTAAAAACGGTTCACACCATTATACATATCATGCCATCAAGCTTGTATTCCCCGACAGGTTAGGCAGAGGTGTACTTAATGCACACACAGTTCGTCGGTATGTTTAGGTCCCATGTAATAGGCGGCGAGCTTATTGCTACCGGGCACATATCCAAACTCTGAGGTGCTACTGAGAATTTAATAGAAAAACCAAATAACACTGCTCGACCAGGAAATGGAACCCAAAACCTCTAGCGTAGCAGTTGCTCTTAAAACCACTAGACTAATGAGGCATTTATAATCACCATACAATCTATACTAATATTTTAAAAGCCAAAATAACTTTGTCTGTTACCATTTCACGCATAAACCGGTGAACAAATTTCGATAAAATTTCGCAAGCTGATAGATTGCTTCCTGAAGAAGGATACAGACTAACTTTTATCTCAAAAAGTTCCTTGCGTTGCGAGTGAATCTAGAGGCAACCGCATGAGTTACCTCCTTTCGAACACTTTGACAGTTCGGACGTCTTCGCGAATATGCGCGATACGTCGTAACAGCAGCCTCTCTCTTACGTCCAACCATTTATTTCGGTATTTTCTCACGGAAGGAATAATAAACCGTATCTGACTACCAATTAATACTGTCATTAACAAATATTGTGGGAATTTTTACTCTCTTTTATACATAGCAAAGTACAATATACATTTTCAATTGTGTAATTAATTTTATTTAATCCTAAGGCTAAATGTTCAAGCTTTGGGCGCGTAATTCAATAATTGTTTCTTGGTTTTTCGCAAAATTTTCAGCTAAAACAGATTCTAGGTACTACATGGCAGTAGAAATTGCGATATCAACAATAACTTATTCACGATTAAGTATCAAAACTTATGCTTAATAATCGTCATCGTCAATCTTAGTAGATTTTGGTGTAAAATAGTGGATTCGGCAAAAAATATCTATTTCGGTTTAAAGATAATTTATTTCTCAAAGAACATTATTTAAGTAAACTTAGAGATAAACTTAACTAAATTACATTTATTTAAATTTAGTTCCTGGCGCTCAAATAATTTGATCTTAGTATTAGTAGGTAGATACTAACAACAAGTACAGTTTGTTCGAAATAAGTAAGCCGATCGGAAGTTAGCCGTTCCGAATTACCGCGGTGATAAAATGGATTCTCGGTTCCAAACGCAGAGATGCCTATAAGTCGCTAGGTAGGAATGTTCCGGCTACGCTCACATTATTTCGACAGAAAGAGGAATATTCAAGACGATTTTTACACTCGCCGCGTATCGGAGTTGTCGGCTTCGTCCGCCGGCCTCTTAAGAGGAGTGTCCCTCGCGAACGTAACAATGTTGCACAGTTGTCGCTGTCTCTATCCCTCGCGATGCGAACGCGTGCCCGAGAGGAGAAACAACAACATTTTCACGCGTATTTCGTATGTTCCGAATTTTGGAGATTACTCCTATAATATTGCTAATATGTAAAAAAAAATCTTGTAAAAAATATTCACTATATTATCTGGGTTTCCTTCGAATCAGAATGTTTCTGTATTGATACATTGTCGAGAAATACTAGCATAAAGTTGGGCCGTTTTTCAACGAAAATTGCCAATCTTTGAGCTCGTGTAACTTTTTAACCGTATATTGAAATGAAATTTTATATTACAGAAACACGTATATTAATGATAAGATTGTTACTGCAAAATTTCAATGACTTTCATTGTTTAAAATTCAAGCAAGGGCCAAACTGCGTTTGTATGGGGCGCGAAGCGGATACTATCCTCTTAAGTGTTTTAATACATAAATATCGAAATTAGTAAACAAAACCATTAGAAATGTGAAACATATACGACTCTAATTATCTTTACACCGCCTCTTTCTATTAAAATTTACCACTTCTAAACCACTTGCAGACAACTTCTGATCGGCTTACTTATTTCGAACAAACTGTAAATCGCTATTAAAGTTCAAGTGAAAATCGCTATTGCAGTAGATTTAGGTGTAAATGTGCAAGTCTACCTAAAAATTTAAAAGAATCTCTAAGCAGTAGTAAGATGCAATATGCTGGCTCGCAGGTTTGCGGGGTGTACGAAGGATGTCAAGATAGCTCTGTTCAAGGCCTATTGCCAGACTTTTTACACCTGGTCCCTGTGGGTCCGTTATACGCAAAGGTCTTTCAGTGCCCTACGGGTCCTGTACGATAACGGGTTTCGGATGCTGTTGGGGCTGCCTCGTTTCTGCAGCGCATCGGGTATGTTTGCAGAAAGTAGGACGGATTGTTTTAGAGCAATAGTGCGGAAGAAAGTGGCCTCCCTGATGCGTGTGAGAGACAGTACCAACAGCCTTCTTAACACGATACTGGAAAAATTTGAATGCCCAGTTGTAAGGCACTGGAATTGTGTGCATGGCTCCAGGCCAGCAATATTTAATATAAAATAAAATAAATATTCCTACTAACATAGTTTCAAAGCACTACTAACTCACTATGGATATGGATGTAAGCATACCTACCTATATTTAAGAATATATACTTAGTCATTGTAATAACTAAGTTAATGTAAGTAGGGTTATGTGATCTCTTAACCTTTTCATAGAGATTCTTTTAAATTTTTAGGTAGATTAGCACATTTACACCTAAATCTCCTACAATAGCGATTTTCAAGCAGAAGTTCGAGGAAAAAAAGTTAGATGTCTATTGGCAGCCGCGTTGGGAAAAGGCTAAAGGATTCATTTTATTTAATGCTAATTCAGTTTTTAATTAGAGTCATCTGGTAGAGGTGGACTTATATAGGAGCTGTGTTCCATGACCTACACCTGAACTGTCAGTGATGTGCGAACTGACCCATCAGATAGGAGCGTCAAGGTGTAGACATTTACCTAGTTGAATATGTATGTCGAACTATTTCAAAGGGACATTAGACAAGATACATTCTATTTAAGGCTAAAACGTCAGCCTTGGGCGCAAAATTAAATCTTTTGTTGGTTTTTCGCAAATTATTCAGCTATAACACATTCTAGGTTCATGGTAGAAATTGCAACATTAACAATAACTTATTCACGATTGATTATTAAAACTTATGCTTAAAAATCGCTATCGTAGGTGTCAATTGATATTTTGAGCCGAATACACGAATCCGCGGATGCCTGTAAGATAATAAAGCATAAATTTTGTTTGGATCCGGAAATCTCTGAAACAACCAGTTGGATTTAAACTAATCCTTTTGCAATTGATAGATCAAATTTTGTGGAAGGTAATAGAAACATAAAACATACCATCACGCCTGTAATCCCCGAAGTTTTAGGCAGAGGTGTACTTAATGTACACCCACAGTTCGCCGGTATGTTTAGGTCCCATGTAATAGGGGGCGAGCCTATTGCCATTCACCGGGCACAAATCCAGACTCCGAGCTGCTACTGAGAATTTCATAGAAAAACCCAATACATAACACTTTGCTCGACCTGGGGATCGAACCCAAGACCTCTAGCGTAGCAGTCGCGATTGGGACCACTAGACTAACGAGGCAGTCTCTCGAGGAAGGTAATAGGTTATTGGCAATAGGCTAGCCTTCTATTACATGGGACCTAAACACACCGGCGAAGTGTGGGTGTACATAAGTACACCTCTGCGTAACCCTTCGGGGAATACAGGCGTGATGGTATGTATGTCATATGTTATTAAACAATACACTATAATCTTTAGAAGTAGGACAAAGCGAGCGAAACCACGAGACACAACTAGTAATAAATAAATTATTTTGATTAATTACTGCTAATTGTGTTATTAAGTTAATTGAGATTAACTCAGCGTGATTGTAATTTATTTAATACACAACTTTATATTTGTGTTTAGTTCAGTAAATGAGAATAATTTTGTAAAAGTAATTACATCATAGAAATAAATAAAATAACTACTCTATTTTTATTCTTATGCCTCCATTTTATGATGTAATGGGTCATGAAATGGAACGTAAAATGAATTTGGGTTTTGCTAATGGACTGTCTCTTTATTGCTCCTAACATTATAACTTTTCGTTAACACTAATGGATAGTGTTACAAATAGAATTTTCTTGATCTTTTGTCAAAACACGACTGCGAATCTTGAGGTCCCGATTTCTAGTTCCAGGCCGAGCAGTGTTATTAAGTTATTCTATTAAAATTCTCGGTAGACCACTACTAAGACCAATACTAATGAGGCTGTTTAAATTATCTAAAAAATAAAAATATTGTTTTTATTTTGGAGTTTCTATACCTATCGATTTTTGACAGGTCGACTGCCGCAACAAAACTGCAAAAACTCGATAATAAAAAACAAAAATTTAGGCCATATTGGCAAACTATAGACTCATCAGTATCACACACTATTCATTGTAAGTGAAACAAAAACGGCCTATAAAAATTGGAAACTCATTTGAATTTCTTTAAAATAAATTTCAATAATTATTCACGCATCATAATTATTGTACAATAATTACATAATTTACCAACATGCAACAACTACTGGTCGCCATATGATATGTAATGCGAGCGATCGCAGTCGCAAACGACGGATGCTGCTCATTAATCAACATGACTGTTCCAAGATGTCACAGTGTAAACACTTACAGTGCGACAACATTTAAACATTTGAATATATTATATTCTACATTTATAAAAAATAAGAAAATAAAATACTATTGTTTATTATGTGTATTAAGTGTTTTTAAATTTTAAAGGACCGTCGATTATAGGAGAACAGATTAGAATCTAGTTACATACATACAATCACGCCTGTATTCCCTTAAGCCTGATAATAAAGAATTTATTATTTATTATTATTTATTTATTTAAGGGCTAAATAGAGGGGTAGAGTGAACCGGACACAATCCAGACTCCGAGCTGCTTCTGAGAATAGAAAGGAACTTGGAGTTTTGGTTCGTGCCCCTTTAATGGCAATAGGCTCGCCCCCTATTTGATGAGACTTAACATACCGTCGAATGTGGGTTATTCATATCCTATTTACTGAAAGATTAAATACTTAATACGTGGTCATTGTTAAGTAAATAGACTTATCACTTAAAAAAACTGATACAGAGTAATAGTATTTTAGTGAACACCTCTATTAAGCCCTTCGGGGAATACAGGCGTGATAGTATGTTATGTTGTACCTCTCTGTTGTTCTGAATTTCTGGTAAGCATCAATAAGTTAAGGCTATTGTATCAATTTCACACACAATGGAATAGTTAATACGCTTGAAATGAAGCTTAAGTTTATGTTGTCTTATACAAGTTTCGGATAAGTTTGTTGCCTTGAGAGTTTGTTCCATTTATTGTAATAATAAACAGTATACTACCATCACGTCTGTAATCGTATTAGAGCCTATTGTCAATAACCGGGCCCAGATCCAAATTTCAAAATGCTAATGAGAATTTCATAGATAGACCACCACAATTTGCTTGTCTTGAGAATCGCTGCCATTTGAACTGTCAAATAGCATACCGCAACCAATTTTGATTTTTTGAAAAATACTTATTTTGTTGTATATAAATTTAACATTTTGTCTCAATTAAACATATATCTTGGATTTGTTTAAGTCGATTTAAATTAGTTTTTCAGTATACGACTGTTACCAAATCCAACAAAAGACACACAACTTAATTAATTATTATACTGTTCTCTTTTACTCTGTGGCACCGGTCAAGACTGTTCTACATGTAACATTATATCACCGCACTATTATGTTGTAGGCTCGTATCTCAGTCACGCCTACATCTATAGATCATAGATCATGTGGCAACTGATGATCGAAGCGATAACTGACTTCGACAACACGTTCGGCAATTGATCACGAAGTTGAATAATTCTAAACTTTTTATTATTTATCGACTCATCTTTGTGTCTTGACGTTTAAAAAAAACAATAGGATTGTTGACAGAGAATGTTTGTTAGAATTTTGGTAAACGGTCAGGATTTTTTTATCAGAGTTGTAGGTAATTTTTTTTTTTTTTAAAGCTTACTAGCTATGTGGACATCCCCTCGTGCTAAGCTAAATGCTTGTGTTACGAGTGGGTTCACGTCGATAGTGCAATGGGTGGGGTTCGAACCGGCAACCACATGATCGCAAGTCCGACGCCCAAGCCATTAGGCTAACGCCGCTTAAAATAATGTACCTACACCCACACTTCGCCGGTATGTTTAGGCTGCAAACAACTCTCTAATATTTACTTTATAATAATGATTATCAGTCCGGTTTTGCCCACTGTAGGGCAAAGACCACCCAACCCTGTTTCCACTTCTAACAGCCCAATTTCTTAAATCCGTCCCGCCGTCTCCGCTCTAGTATTTAAATATTACGTAAAAATAATTCACTTTCAAAACATGTTGCAATGTCCTTAGCAATGAATCCAGTTTTAAAAAAATAAATGTGTATGAATGAGCCACAGTGCCGTGACCTCACGTTTACAAAAAAAACCTTGCTTTTTATGATCATTCACACTATTAAACATACAAAAAATATACTTAACCCTAAAACGTTTACGCAAAATACCGTAGTAAGACTTTTGTTTTTTATTCCAAACAAAAACTTAATCTTGCAACGTTAATCTTTTTATTTGTCGATACTTGGGTGGTCCACATTACTTTTGAAAACTTTCTCTTTGTTTCTTTTTTATTCGTAAAAAGAACAACTGAATTTTTTTAAATATCTTAATTTATGAACGAAACAGCTGCAATGGCTAGACTTAATCCAAGCATATAATACATGCAGCACCATTTATGATACTTAATTAATTTAATTATTAAAGACGAATAATTTTGAGCTATGCATCGTTGTGCTAAGATTGAAATTTGTGTGGGATGATTGCGGATCTCAAATTGTCTGTTTACAATGTCTGCGGCCTGTCTCGATAGTGAGAGTGGAACTTGCGTCAGTACTTTCGCTGGTACTCACGGCTACACATAAACAGGTATATATTTCCATTATAAGCTGACTATACCTTGTATTGGCTTTTGGTACAATAAGAGGTCAGTTTATATTGGAAAAGTATACCTAGTTGATAGTAATATGCAATCCTGACAATTAGGAAGCCGCGCATTGTCATCAACCCATTACATTGTCCCACTGCTGGGCACGGGTCTCCTCTCAGTAGGAGAGTGATTAGGCTATAGTCCACCACGCTAGCCTACTGCGGGTTGGCAGACTTCACACGCCGTCAAGAAAATCTCTCAGGCATTCAGGTTTCCTCACGATGCGATGTTTTCCTTCACCGTTTAAGCGCGTAATAATTAAGTATTAATACGCACATGACTTCGAAGTCAGAGGTCGTGCCTTGGATTCGAACTCGAGACCTTTGACTTGGCAGTCCAATGGTCATATCACTAGGCTATCACTGCACGCATTACTTTGTTTAAATTATTTCATCACCACTGCTCCAAAAACGGTAAAGGAAAACAGAAAAAGGTTTGTGTTCGGGTGGGCCAATGGTAGAAGCCACGACTTACGTGTTGTAGCTTGTAGGTTCGAACCCAGGCAGGTGCTTTGCTTTATGTAATTATTTCATCACCACTGCTAAACGGTGAAGAAAAGCATCGTGTGTTAACCGACATGTCCTAGAACAGACATATGACAGCTAACAACCCGCACTGAACCCGCGTGGATAACGGCCCGCTCCCTCTCACCGAGAGGAGGCCTGTGTCCCAGCAGTGGGGACATTATAGGCTGATTAATTATATATGTAGAATTGTAGACAGATTTTCCCGACAGCCCTGACAGATTTAACCCCCCTGTAAATTATTATTGATGTCTTGACAGCCGTGGTTCATGTTTATGGTTATTTATTTATAGGTTCCTTAGCGTGTAACCTATAGCCGTAAGCCTTTGTGGTTGTGGTATGCGATTCTGCGGTTCTTAACATCAAATATAAGTAGCGATAAAATTACATTGATTCTTTATTAGCTATTGTTTGAACAACCAGAATGCATTGTTCAACTTTGAAGCGGCGGTAGCATATCTAATGGATACGGCGTTGGACTTACGATCTTGTGGTTGCCGGTTCGAAACCCAACTATGCACTACCGACGTGAACCCACTCGTAACACAAACATTTAGCTTAGTACGAGGGGTTACCAGTGCAGTGATAGCCTAGTGATATGACCATTGGACTGCCAAGTCAAAGGTCTCGAGTTCGAATCCAAGGCACGCACCTCTGACTTTTCGAAGTCATGTGCGTATTAATAATTAATTATCACGCGCTTAAACGGTGAAGGAAAACATCGTGAGGAAACCTGCATGCCTGAGAGATTTTCTTGACGGCGTGTGAAGTCTGCCAACCCGCAGTAGGCTAGCGTGGTGGACTATAGCCTATTCCCTCTCGTTCTGAGAGGAGACCCGTGCCCAGCAGTGGGACAATGTAATGGGTTGATGATGATGATGAGGGGTTACCAAGAAGAGAGTAATGAGAGACACATACATAGGGATAGACAGTAGGAAGCGACTTTGTTTTATACTATGTAATAATTAATCAACAAATGAACGCTTTTTTTGTCTAACCTATATGTGACCCCACTGCTGAGCAAAGCTCTCCCCAATCTCCTTCCATTGATCTCTGTTATAATACAGCCAAAATAATAAACATAATTATCATAAACAATACGATAAATTATAATAAATAACATAGAATCTAAAATACACACATAATACTATTACACACAACAATCATACACAATACAATACAAAATGCTACAAATCAATAAACATAATTGTTAGTATTAATAAGAATGATAATTGTTTTTTATAATGTATTTGTTAGAAGCCCTCGAAATTTGCAACACCTGAAAAAGGTGCTAAGCTGTACATAAATATGTTATACTTAAGAACCCTAAACCTTAGTATGCAAATAAATAGTTTGAGTTTGAGTTTGAGTCTATCCTTAAAACGTGTAAATGGTCCCGCTAGCATTTTCTGAGCCTTCTTCTGCGTCGAAGACAATCTTAAGACAACTATTCAGTCACAATGTTGGTCCATATCTCCGGGTGACTAGTAGGTAGTAGTAGTATCTTGCTGGCATGTCTACGTGCCAGCATGCATGGGTCGGCACGATCGGGGAAGTACTACCCTCCAACATATCGACGTCAAGTAGCGATATGCATACTGTTGCGTTTCGTACGAGGACTGTGGAGCGCCGGAGGCCCAATTCTTCCCTCAGCCCCGTTCCTTCTCCTTTTCTTCATCCCCTCCTTTCTCCTTTACGGGGTCGGCAACACGCGAGCGATACCCCTGGTGTTGCAAGCATCCATAGGCTCCGGTAACCGCTTACCATTAGGCAGACTGTATGCTTGTTCTCCACCTTAGTGGTATAAAAAAAAGATAATACTATCCAAATATATTTCCGTATAAAAGACGCTCGAGAAGAATAATAAAACCTACAAGATTTATTAAGCGAATGTGTGAATAATGTTGCAAGTTTAATACGTAATTCCGTAAGACAATTCCAACTGAGACAGTTTCTAACACGATATCATGCCCGACATCATCTAATTACCTGTGTTTTTGCACCGCGTCATGCAAATTATATATACGTAACCGTTTGTTCAGCATTAACGGTAAATAAAACGAAGAAATCATTAAAAGTAAATGCAATCTTACATGCACATTATGAGTTGTCTCGTTATTTATCTGTGGGGAATCTGTTCTGATTTCTGTATGTCAATGAAAAACTTCTTAATAATATTTGCGTACCTTCACTCAAACATATATATTATGCTCATGAATCTTAAAAAAGTTAGAAAATTCGAAGGTGAGTACAGAGGAGTCCAGGAACAGAGAGACATTTATAGATACTGAGGGATATACCAATCTACAGGGCAAATAGTATCATCTCAGACAGTTTATTAGCAGTATGCATACTGTTTCGTTTGTACAGTGAGTGGTGACCACCGGAGGCCCAATTCCTCCCTCAGTCCCCTTCCATCTCCTTTTCTCCTCCCCCTAACTTTTCCGTAAATTGGCTTGGCAACGCATCTGCAACTCCTTTGGTAATGTAGATGTCCATGGGTGGCAATACTACTTACCATCAGGTGGTTTGCCTGCTCATTTACCGAGTTATACCATTAAAAAACGCTCTCGTAATCCTTTCTCTTTTTGCCTCAGCGGTAAATATTTTTAATAAATATTCCTATTGTTCCCATTTCTGATTCGGTCACGTAGAGTAATATCAGGCTCTCACTATATCTCACTTAGCGACCTTGAACTTTCTTAATCTCCCCCATTATTGAGAAGTGGGGGGACATTAAACATTATTAATTTACGTATTAAGTGGTTACGGTAACGAACGAACAAACAGTGAACCAGTAACCAGTGTATTGTTTTATACGTATTAAGTAATTATGGTAATAACGATGGCACAATGCCATCTAATGTGCGGAAAAAGTGTCGTATCTTGACATAACGTCAGTCATTAACATTGCGTGTACGCACGGCGCAGTAAAACCTGCTTTAACCGTTTAAAATCAAGATGACTGTCAATTACTTGGTTTTTTGCTTGAACTTTTTTATTATTGGGGGCAGATCTTTGCGCTGCAGGAAATCAAGGATGGAAGGAATGCAAGGAAAATAAAAGGAATTAAGATATTGAGGGTGCTCTTGTTCTAACCTGGAATGATTCGGTTCCCAGGTCGAGCAAAGTGTTATTGGGTTTTTCTATGAAATTCTCAGTAGCAGCTCGGAGTCTGGACTGGAAATGGAAAAACATACGTATTGTTATGTTTATGCATATTATTATAATACATTCGTGTTTTTACAAGCCAACTAAAAGTTGCGATGTTGCACAACTATGGCCCATTATGTCCAATCCCTCACAAACAACCTGGTGTCTTTAAAGACAATAGGTTGAACATCTTTTGTTCAGTAATGACTACTACATAACTTACTCATAATTTTTTAAGCATTGTTTGCAAATTAATGATCATTGAAAAATGTCAAAATAATGATTGAGGTTGTTGGCTGCCTCGTGTTGAAATCGTTGCATAATGCCATCCTTTTGTCCCGCTTTTAGCGAACGATGGACATAAATAGTTGAAGTACTTTACTACGCATGTGCAGATTCATTAATGATGTTGTTATGTAATAAATGATAAGTAAAAAATATCCCACAGTCTTATTTTTTTACTATATTTTGACCGTGGTTTCACTCGCATACCAAAGGACTTCTCAGACACTAGGTAACCTATGCCCTTAACTGGTGCTGATGTACATAAAGCTATGTAACAACAGTCTCTCTAACAAAATATTTGCAACATTCAATTCACACGACTAGCAATCTCCCCGTTCCCCATAAATTAGCCACAGTCTGGCCTCGAACCCGGAACTATTCGTTACGTCAGCTATTAATCGCCAGGCAATAGTACCGGAGAAAAGTTATGTGACCTCTCACATTATGTCATCCATGGGGTCTGAGGCCAACGCAAAAACTTGTAGGCTTGAAAGTTAATGCAGATTATAAACTAAGTAGTTAAGTTGAATAATATCCTGTTGTGATAGTTTGTTAACCAGTGATAGTCTAGTGATATGATCGCTGGACTGCCAAGTCATAATTCCATCGAAATGACTTCGGACTCGAGTTCGGAGGAAGACATCGGGATCTGCACTGCACTCCTGAGAGATTTCCTCAACGGTTTGTAAAGTCTGCCACTCCGCGTTATGCTAGCGTGGTGAAATAGGTATATCGAATATCTTTAAGGTTTCCTGTGCCCAGCAGTGGGTCAGTGAAGTTAGTTGTTGATGATAAATTTTCATATAATATGTAATAAGTATTTTACACCGTTAGTAAATTTTATGTCTAAAATGTGTCACAAATAAAAATATTTTTTTGTTTAATTTTTAATAGATTTATTTATTTGCATATAAAATATCAAAGAGGTTTGATATGACTTGTTCTTTATTTGCCCTCACCTAGCTCCTTATCGCAGGGGACTTCACAAACATAAAATTAAGGGGCCACAATGTCCATCCAAAAACGTGCACTCATATTATTCAATTCAACGCTCAAATTTGGAGCATTTTATTTAGAAAGAAGAGCTAGCTCGACGACTAATTAAGCTCATAAGGGTTCGTTAAATTCATTCAAACTGAGAATAATTTAAGTCACGTGAAGCCATATTTCTCAGAAAAATGGCGCTCTGCTTGTCTTAAAATAATTACAGCTTTGGATCAATACTGACCTTAGGGGTTAAAATGGGGGCTAAAACTTTTGAGAAATCATAATATGATTCACAAACACATGGCTACACAACATGCCATACATATCAAGTAGGTATACACTGATTTTTAAACGAAACCCTATACCATGCAAGATCAACATATGCTAGAAATCTATGGCCTATTGTGTAGCCGCATGCCTGTGAATCATATGATTTATCACAAGTGGTGATATTAACCCCCCGAACGCTTTTGAAACTGTCCGCCTTATGAAAAGCAGAAATGCTCTAAAATGGAGCACGTAAAGACAGTTTCCTCCTTTGGATCTACTATTAAACTGTTGGACTATTAAATTTGGTTACATATGAGGGTAATTGCCTAGTCCTCAAATACTTACCGCCAAGCTATGCAGCAGTGGTTCGTTTCGCTCCAATTGGTTCGTTTTTACTTAACCATCTTGGTAAACACTAATCAGATAGTTCTTTGTTTTTATCAAAAGTTACAACATTACTTCAATAAATATTACAATTTATTAACTCAGTAATCAAAGAGGAGAGAATATACTTATAAAATAAGACACTAAATTGCACCATGTAAGGTTAAACTAATTACACTAAACTTATTTTGCAGCAAATAATATTTATCCGCGAAAAGATCAAAGTTCCAAAACTATGACCGCACTGAAATCGCATGACCTTGTGTCCGAAATTACCAAATGCCGAAGTCATAGGTTATAAAGTAGGTTATAAAAAAAAGTTCAACACAATATAATTTCGAAATTGGACATCAGAATATAATGTACTTTACAAAATGCCAAATTATAATGTTGCTATCTCGACCTCGGACCTCAAAGCGTGAGACACGCGTAAAATTTGATATTTCTTCGTAAAAACTGAAAGGATCGTTAAGGTATAAAACAGCCTTTGATATCCGAACTCTTTAATATTCATCAAAGCGTTGGCAACCCTGCAAATGTCGTAAAGTGGTTATGGCTTTCAGGGAAGCGAAACACCAAATGCAAACACCAATGAAATGAAATTAGAACTTTGTCAATGAAAGCAAAAGGTTTTCTGTACATTTCAAAGTCAAAGTCAAAATGTTTTCAAAACTAATCAAATAGTTTACTTCAGTTAGAACCAGTTATTATAGATACTTTTGAAATATCATAAACTAATTACTGACTGCCTCATTAGTCCAGTCGTCCTAAGCGCGACTGCTACGCTAGAGGTCTTGGGTTCGATCCTCGGGTCGAGCAAAGTGTTATTGGGTTTTTCTATGAAATTCCCAGTAGCATCTCGGAGTCTGGATTTGTGCCCGGTTAATGGCAATAGGCTCGCCCCTTATTACATGGGACCTAAACATACCGGCGAAATGTGGGTGTACATTGGTACACCTCTGCCTAACCCTTCGGGGAATACAGGCGTGATGGTATGATGATGATGATGATAAACTAATTACACATTCCAATTATTGGATCTTATGGAGAATAGCCGGCAAGAAATTCCAAAGATACTCTTTTAAATAATAATACTTACAGTAGTTTTCTTCTATTTACAATTTAGTACTATCAATGTCAGAATCATGCAGTATGATATCAAAGATAAATTAATTGATCAACATTAATAATTGCCTCAAAAAATAACCATCCCAGTCGTGGTTAGTAGCTTAGTTTTACCATCTCAATACCTTTCCTTAATCAAAATATTATCGTTGAAACCTTTTCTTCTAAATAATATACACTGCAAAAATATCTGTAAACTTCCTACACAGATCTAGAGCTACATTCGCACTAGAATGTTAATGAATAGAAAATTACCTCAGTAATTCACTAACGAACTATCGATCATGATTTCGCAGAAACCAATCTTAGATGAGAATTAGGAGATATTACGTCGACAAAATCATTGAATTTCACTTTAATCGATTGAACAAAGTAAAAGCAAAATGATGTTTAATGTGATTGTTAAATACGGCCTTTCTCAAAGTTGGTACTAAACGCCGCTATTTGAGCGCAAGAATCTATCAGGGGATTAAACGCCTAACGCCATTGAAGTGGCCTCATATTATTAGAAGATTGGGGTTAAGGACTTGGACAGAATTAGTTACAATGCGTGTTACAATTAATATTTGCAATTGCAGTTTTTAAAATGATCAACACATAGAAAGTTAGATATTTTGGGGGGTAAAGGGCTCTAGAAATAAATATGTATGTTTGAAAGACTGTGGATTTTTTTATCAGTTCTTTCCCAAACCTTGAAACCTGTCGCCGGGGCCGTAGTTCCCAATTTTTGACCCGACTATGAAACATACCATCACGCCTGTATTCCCCGAAGGGTTAGGCAGAGGCGCACTTAATGTACACCCACAGTTCGCCGGTATGTTTAGGTGCCATGTAATAGGGGGCGAGCCTATTGCCATTAACCGGGCACAAATCCAGACTCCAAGCTGCTACTGGGAATTTCATAGAAAAACCCAATAACACTTTGCTCGACCTGGGGATCGAACCCAGGACCTCTAGCGTAGCAGTCGCACTTGGAACCACTAGACTAACGAGGCAGTCTTAAAAACTCAACAAGGATTTACTCGACCTGAAAATAGAACCTGGGACTACGACCACAAAACTAAGTTAGCAGCATTCACGAAACGTTATTTAACCATCACGCCGATCTAATATTAAAAACACGGAAAAATATTACTTTTCACTGACGTATAAAAATAGATTTCCCAAGAAATTATTTAAATAAGCAAATCTAATTTCCGAGAAAACAAACCAAACATTTAATACTATGAATGTCGGTTCAAACAGCTAATCGCTATGAAAATCTATGTTCTAGGAAAAGTACTTAACTACTTAAAAGTTCATTAACTTTAGGCATACCGCAAAGAGAAATTTAAACAATACACAGTGTGTATACGAAGTTGTTCCGGAAAAGTAAATGTGTGCATACACGTGATTGTGTGTGTATTCCATGCTTGTGTATTCATAAAGGCAGAAAAAGGTTTGTGTTCGCGTTGTAATGTTTTTGTCTATTAATATTGGTGGTGGACTGGTGGTAATGGCCGCGACTTACGAGTTGCAGGTCGTAGGTTCGAACCCAAACAGGTGCTTTCAACATCATCAACCCATTACATTATCCCACTGCTGGGGTGCACGGGTGTGCTCTCAGAACCAGAGGGATTAGGCTATAGTCCACCACGCTAGCCTACTGAGGGTTGGCAGACTTCACATGCCGTCAAGAAAATCTCTCAGGCATGCAAGTTTCCTCACGATGTTTAATTATTATTACGCACATTACTTCGAAAAGACAGAGGTGCGTGCCTTGGATTCGTACTCAAGACCTTTGAATTGGCAGTCCAATGGTCATATCACAAGGTCATCACTGCACAGATGATAGGTGCTTTACTTTGTGTAAATTATTTCGCCGTCGAGGTCGGCCTAGAAAGAGGTGGCGGGATGATTTGGATGCGTACCGCGAGGGCTGGTTCGAGGTGGCGCAAGAAAAGAGCATCTGGAAGGAATTGGGGGAGGCCTTTGCCCAGCAGTGGGACAGTAACGGCTAGAGAAAAAAAAAATATTTCGTCACCACTGCTCTCAAAACGGTGAAGGAAAACATCGTGAGGAAACTAGCACGTCCCAGAACCAAATATTCGAAGATATGTGACATCTGCCAATCAGCACTGGGCCCGGCGTGGTGGATGACGGCAGTGGAAACAGTATAGGCTGATTGTAAAAAAAGTTAATTATTTATTATTATTATTTATTCATACAGGAAACTTCACAGCTTACAGTTCATAAGTAGAATTGAAATAAACTTAGCAATACGCCAATAAAGAAGTTTACAATTAATTATTAATAACTAGCTTTCCGCCCACGGCTTCGCCCGCGTGGTTTATTGGCTTTTCTATACTAAAATATGTATGTATTATACATATAAACCTTCCTCTTGAATCACTCTATCTACTAAAAAAAACCGCATCACAATCCGTTGCGTAGTTTCAAAGATTTAAGCATACAAAGGGACATAGGGACAGAGAAAGCGACTTTGTTTTATACTACTTATGTAGTGATTATAGAGAGATGGACAGTTTTTATCTATTATTCAAGTTAGCTATACCTACCTGAGTGTATGTGTGCGTGTGTGTGTGGCTGTATAACAAGAGTGGTGTGTGTGGGGTGAGTGTATGTGAGAAATTGGCAATAAATGATTAGCTGTCCGATAATATTCTTAATATGTTGGTTTTGAAAGTGGTCCGAGAAGTATTAAATAAATCGATAGAAGCGAATTATAAAGTTATAAAGTGCTGGTAAAACGGTGAGTATATAATATAATTATTAGATGCATGGGGAATTGAGAGTAATGGAGTATTTCTAGTTCTTTTTAGGGGGGTGTTGAAGTAGATTTTATTCAATAATGGTGGATAATCAAATTTATTATTAACGATATCGTGTAGAAACATCATAACCAAAAGTTGTCGTCTGTCTTCCAAAGTATTTATGTTAAAAAAGATACATGATTGTTGATAATTATGAAAGTTCCTTTTTACTTTATAGTTTAAGTGTTTGACGGAGATGCGATAATTAAAAGATAATTAAAAGATAATTAATAAAGTTAGGCAGAGTTCTACTAAAGTACCAATGTACACCCAAATTTTGCCGGTTTGTGCAGGTCCCATGGGGGTGAGTCTTTTGCCATTAACCGAGCACAAATCCAAAGTCCAAGCGTACACTAAGAGCTTTTGTGTACATATTTATTTATTTCAATATAGGAAGATTAACAGACAAACAAAATTATTAGAGCAATAAAAAATAGTAATCCTTTACAAATGTTCAACGATTGTTACAACGCACGTAATGTAAAAATGAGAGCAAATTAGCTTCTAATTAGCTACTAACTAACCTAACCACAGAGCTGTGCAACAATTACTTAGTAGGAAAAATTACATCCTAGTTTTATACAAAAATGCGAAAATGCGAATCCTAGTTTGATAGCATTTTGCTCGACCTGGGAATTGAACCCAAGATCTCTAGCGTAGCAGTCACGTTTAGGACCGTGGCTTAGGATTATGTGTGTGTTACAACAGTATGTACCTACACCTCAGTCTAACCATTCAGGCAATACAGGCGTGATAGTATTACATATAATATTTGTTAGTTTGTAAAAAAAAACGAATTGGTTTCAAGACGGAACTTAGTTATGTATGTCAATGTATGTCTACACATCCATACATTACGAATCAAAAATTTTGCAAGCAGGAAATTCTTGGTTCGATTCTAGTTTTGCTTGTTGCGTAACTAGATCCGTGCAGTTGCATATGACCTGCTTTTGACCCATCATAATGATACTTTCATTCCTTGCAGCGCGTACACTGGGCAGTATTACGTTGCTACATGCGCTTTATTTTGCTTATGCTTCTTAGTTTTATAGTCCCCGCACGGTTATGGTATGAAAACATTTATTTCTAAAGATCACAAATCACAACAATTTACGTTACATTTTTTCATTCATTTTAATATACTTACGAGTATTATACTCCATGTACATCAGGTGGTTCGTTACGATAATAAACAGCAACTATGCTAATTGACTTAATATTGTATTATAGTCCCATAAAAAGTTGAACATAAAATAAAACCGAACAACAAAAACAAAATTAAAATTGAAACATTTTCATTTTATGCTCGACAGAGAGCGCACTATTTCGACTTGTGACGTCACAAACCGATATGCCATACAATTTCTATACTAACACTTAAGCGGGAAAGGGACAGAGCATCTCTCGATCCCAAAACTTTAAACACATAAATCTTAGAACTGTATTAGGCAATTTCAATTATTTTTTCACTTTGCTTGAACGCGTTAACCTCTGGAAGTAAAAGTCGGATTAGAAAAAATATGTTTGTGTATGATAGCCACATTAATTAGGAAGGCTATAGGCTATCTAGCATCACGCTAAGATCCTTAGGAACGAGGCAAAATAGGTGAATCCGCAGGGCACAACTAGTTAGAACCTATTATGTAAACTGACATCAAAATTATTCAAATTCAAATTACGAATTTAATTTCATATTTAGAAAATGCGAATTATTGTTGATTAAACGTGCGCTTATATTTATGTAAATTTTATGCAAATGGCGGCACGGAGAGGGCATTTGCATACTCTCTGAGATTCGTGTATAATTTGTGTAATACAATTAATTATATTAATTTGTGTTAATCATATGCAATGTGGTCTATTTTGTTACAAACGTTTTGTTTTGTAATAACTAAACAAATGAACTGACACGTGGAACGATAGCCTTAGAATAATATGTAGAAAGGAAATTATGATGATATTAATAATTTATTTAGGGGCAATAAGCTCGCCCCCTATTACATGAGACCTAAACATACCGGCGAAATGTGTGTGTAAATTAGTACACCTCTGCCTAACCCCGGGGAATACAATATATGGATTGATGACTCCGACTACCCATATCTTGTACCCAAGTACAGTTTGTTCGAAATAAGTAAGCCGATCGGAAGTTGTCTGCAAGTGGTTTAGAAGTGGTAAATTTTAATAGAAAGAGTCGGTGTAAAGGTAATTAGAGTCGTATATGTTTCACATTTCTAATGATTTTGTTTACTAATATCGATATTTATGTATTAAAACACTTAATTAAACGATTTTATCACCGCGGTAGTTCGGAACGGCTAACTTCCGATCGGCTTACTTATTTCGAACAAACTGTATAATGTCATCTTTCACCGCCACTAACAGTTTCAAAACGAGAATCATATTTAAATAATATTTCTTAATCTAAATCACCAAGTTAAATGATAATAGTGACCTCTTAGTAAATTAATACGAGTTTGGTTTCAATTATGTAACGAATGGTTCTTTTGCTCCAGATGAAACTGCTAACTATAACTGCTTGATATTTAACCGATAGTGCAGTGGTAGCCTTGTGATATGACCAGTGGACTGCCAAGTCAAAGCTCTCGAGTTCGAATCCAGGGCACACACCTGTCTTTTCGAAGTTATATGCGTATTAATTAATAATTATCAGAGGAAACCTGCATGCCTGAGAGATTTTCTTGACGGCCTGTGGAGTCTGCCAAACTGCAGTAGGCTAGCGTGGTGGACAATAGCCTAATCCCTCTGGTTCTGAGAGGAGACCCGTGCCCAGCAGTGGGACAATGTAATGGGTTGATTTAACTGATCTGGAGACCATTTTAGTCCAGCCATGAGACATGATTCATCATCATCATCATATCAGGCTATTATACCGTCTACTGCTGAATGTAGGCCTCCCCCAAAAAGCGCCAACCATACCGGTTTTGGGCGGCTCAGATCCATCTATTTTATGATTTGTTATGTTTATTTCATTATTTTTGGTCTTCTGTATACCTATTTTTTTTTGTGTCTCGATGTAGTCTAAATTTGTTTTTTCTTTGAGATTTTTATGAGAAATTTCAATGAGTTTGCCATCGATTTTCTGGTCACATGGTCGGCTGTGACCATTTAACCAGATTGTGAGTTCCAGGGATTGATTCCAAGATTTAGCTGTTTCTATGATATTCTCATTAGGCGCTCAGAGTCTAGAAGTGTGCCCGGTTAACGGCAATAGGTTTGCCTTATTACACGGGAATTATTGTCAGCGAACTATACGTCAATATCCACTAATGAAGTGGTGTACAGTTGTACACCCATCCAGAACAAGACTCATGTAATATGGCTGCCTATTACCATAGGCACACACGCACACACTCACACACTCTTTTATAAAACACTTCACCTCGTACCTTTGTGTGTGTTATCAAGATGAATGTCCCCCAGTTCATGTGACAAGATCAACAATGCGTCGCGTGCGCGAGCGCCGGATTTCCACGTTAAAGGCGAACCTTCCGCACTGGTTCGTTTTAATAACAGTAGGAATTTCGCATTGTATTCCATGTGCTATATTATCTTTTAGTATGATATAAAACGCGATGTTTGACATTTATTAGCCGAAATTTTGCCTGTGGCTTCACTCCCTATAATATATGAAGAGTAATCATATTCCCTTTTTATGTTGGAATGTATACGCATAAAGAGCCCAAGCTCTATCTGAAATAAATCCACACCAAATAAAATGCGACATCCATTTATTTTTGCACAATATCTGCCTTAAAACTAATTTTCAATAATAAATCAGAATTGAAAATTTAATGGCCCACGTACAATCATGTGCACCAATATGTATACATTCAGTAAGATTTAACAATGATTTTCTCTGAAACTATTGATTACAATTATGAGATGTTGTGCTGACAGAACCTCCTAACACATACTTTACTGATTTATACAATACTTCGACATATGAGTCGATACTCTAGAAGTAAATTGCTTTCGAATTTCAGTGAACTGTCTGACACAAGATCATAATTATAATGCTACTTTTACCTTTAATTTAAATACACTCGAGGCCAAAACTTTGTAAAATAAATTATGTAACTCAAGTGTGTATTTTGTTGGTAAGCTTATAAATAAATAAATAAAAATCTGTTAGTTGATTTACCTTCTAAAGTTAGGATCTCTAGTTATCAAAACAACTACCTAACAGATTCTTTATTGAAACCGGCTGTCAATAGTGTTGTCGGTTCAATTTCGAAGTTGGACAGTGTTGTTGAGTTTCTATGAAGTTCTTCTACAGATAGTACGGAGTTTGGATTTGTGCCTGCACCAATTCTGCTAGATATTCATAATAACGAACATAATAAAAAAAAAACAATAACGAACTTAGAATATTACGCTCAGTACTCGCCCTTGCGACCGCTATTATCTTCATCATCAACCCACAACATTGTTCCTCTGCTGGGCAAGGGTCTCCTCTCAGTACGAGAGGCATTAGGCTATAGTCGGCCACGCTAGCCTACTGCGGGTTGGCAGACTTCACATGCCGTCAAGAAAATCTCTCAGGTATGCAGGTTTCCACACTATGTTTTCCTTCACCGTTAAAGCGCGTGATAAATTAATTATTAATACGCACATGACTTCGAAAAGTCAGAGGTGCGTGCCTTGGATTCGAACTAGAGACCTTTGACTTGGCAGTCCAATGGTCATATCACTAGGCTATCACTGCACTGCGACCGCTGGATCTATGAGAAAGTCCCAGACATAAATAATAAGTACTTCGACGCAATACTCTTACAAACTTCTACACAAGAGGTTTATGGTAAATACTTGACATCCTTATTCGCATTTCAATAAGACGTGATGACGTAAACGCTTAGTCACGATGAAAGTGAACTGCTGTCTTTCCGCGAACACGTGCGTGTACGCAACTTAATTGACAATTTATGTAAGGGCAGTGAGAATTGGAGGATAAGGAAATATTTGTTGAACAGAAATTAAATATTATAAATGCCTATTTGTACATTAACACGCCTAAACCGCTGTACCAATTTTGATGAATTTTGGTATAGAGATAGATTAGACCTTGGAGAACATGATAGGCTTTTTGTCGTTGCTGCCGTGTATGAGGTCCCGGGGTGTTGAGTAGTGTTATTGGGTTTTTCTATTATCATTACCAGGGGGAGTATTATGACTTTTTAAAAACCTTTTAAGGCCGTAAACTGTCTGACTACATTTCGTATTATGACACACACAAAACAGGCCAACTTCTGAATGGATTACTTGTCTTTGGCTGGCTTGTACATACTTTTAGACAGCGCCGTTCAAAAGCTTATTTATTGTTTTTATCGGTAAACTACGGTTATTTTTCAATGTCCTAGGTATTAAAAATCTAACATAAATATAGTTCCTAATCACAAATTTACTAAATACAACTAAAAAACATAATATTTAATAAATAAAAACGAATATTACTTTTACTAACATTGTATTTACATTATTTTGACGTAAGTATTATGTTTCGTCTCTTTCGTCGTCGGTCTTTGGATTTGACATCATCATCATCAATTCATATATTCTCCCACTGCTGGGCGCAGGTCTCCTCTCACATTGAGAGGAATTCGTGCACAATAATAATTGCAATAGGCTTGCCCCGAAAGATAGATTAGAAAGACGTGCTCGCCATGTAGGTTGTACTCACGATTGTCATTGTTTCAAGGACTACTATTGATACTGTATATCGACTGCCATACCTAACATGAGCAACAATATTAATATTACATAAGAACCGCCCAATCCAACTCGACATCACATCCTTAATCGTATCAATACATATGTAATATTGACAGAATGATACAACTCTCCAATGACGTCACAAACAGATCTTCAATACCCCCAAATGTTAATTACTCAGGTCAACACATCAAAGTCAGAGCCGAAGTTGTTAGTACAATTTATCCTACTATAAACATCCCTATATAAGGCTGTCTCCACACGGAAAGTAGTGACATACAAATGCGGTGACAAACCTGTTGATACTTTAACAGGGTGTTGGATTTAAATGGTAAGTAATTACGACAAATGATTGGCTTTGTAAATATCGATGTGCTGCGAGTAGGGTGACCATGGATTTTTTATGCGATTTACGGAATATCCACATAACTAACAACCGAATGCTCCTGTATTACCCGAAAGATAAGGTTGAATGAAATTAATTTATTTGATGCAGTTCACACAATTCGTTAGTTAGTTACCTAAATGTGTAAGTTTGCGTCTCCCGGCTGCATTATATAAGTGCAGCATTTTTTCAGGCAGTGCTTGACACTGATTTTCATCTGAACCATTGCGAGGTATCACAGAAATTGTACCTAAATCAGTTAAGTTGAGGTGTACTAATGTACACCCACTGTGCACACATTTAATAGTGGTCGAGCATAATAATGCCATTGACCGGACATAAACCAAAACTCCGAGCTGCTAGTGAGATATAAAATCCCAATAACACTGCTCGACCTGGAAATCGAAAAAGGGTTCGCTGCTGTTGCAATCGCGCTTAAAAAAACAGAAATTATATTTACATGGTAACAAATTGATAATATGAATCAAATTAATGAATTAGATATTTGTTACGATTTCAATAGCCGATTCAATCTTGCCCTAGGTTTTATGGAAAGTTTGGCAGTACGGACCTTAACCTAACACAACTGAATTGAATAAGCATGCTCAAACCGCAAAAAAAAACACTTTAATTTCCTTTTAAATACTCCGACACATTTATCTAAATTAAACTCAGGACCAGCTTTACCTGTCCGGGTGCTATGGGTAAAATTATTTTAAGCACTTGCCAAATATAGATACGATACCTTAAGGACAGCCGACGTCAGTGCCCTAGGCAACTGCCCCATCGGGCTTTCTCTAAAGCCGGTCCTGGGTGTAGCGATTACATTAAACCCCCGTCCCTGGTGTTACCTTTTCCTTTTGAGATTTGTAAACAGGGTCCCATATAAAATAAGAAGGTATTATGAATATCATGTACTCGTATCAAAACTACGATATGTTGTTCTTTCATTCCCGACAAGTCAGCTAGGACAGGTCAACTCAAAGCTGCTATGGCTCTTTCTTCAAAAGGCCTGTTCATAACATAACTATTGTCTGGACTTTAAAAGAGACCATGATTCTCTGAGTTTGTTTTGACGTTTCTTCTCAGAGGTTGTCATATAGGAAACGTCGGCGCAATCTAGTAAATTTTTTTTTTTTTAAATCGACTTGTAAAAGTGTCTTTGTAAGATCTTTTTACATAAATAAATATATCAAGACCAGACAATATAGGACTATCCATATTAGCATAATACATACATACATATTGTCACGCCTGTCTCCCATGGGGGTAGGCAGAGACTATAGATTTCCACTTGCTACCTGGCACACTACTTTCGCTTCATCTACATTCATTAATCTCTTCATGCATGACCGTCGGCTTAGGGTGCTCGGGACCTTTTTAGCATAATCATAAGAATAATATCAAAGTACTAAATATAATTCATCCTTCCGCATATTTGGTAACCCTACAGCCGACGGAAACCCGTCGAAACGTTACGTCACACCACGAAAGCCTTTCATATGACGGATTCGACATTATCGTACAATTTAACATTACCCATACAATTTCACATATTTATTAACATATACGTACATTTTTCCCTTTAGAAAGCTTTTGTTACGCAACATTCGATATCTCTCGTAATATGGTGCTTTCATTCACAATGTTAATCGAGAATTCCATGAATTTTATGAATAACATGATACTAAACTTTTATGGTCGTGAGCCAATAAGACGTAACCTTATACCTATTGAAAGCTCACATGTTATTGGATAATAGTCATTAATAATTACAATTATCCAATAACATGTGAGCTTTCAATAGGTATAATCCATAATTAAATAACGTTATGATAATGACTCATTATCATAACGTTATTTAATTATGGATTGTCCCTGCTTGAGCGCCAATTTTTTTTCATGTTATTTCGCAAACTGTATCCCAAGCTATACAAAACCAGTATAGGCTGGCTTGAATTGTTGTTGTGGTAGGGCCAAGCTGTTCGCAGCATGAATGGGCCGGCTCGACCGGGGAAGTACCACACTCTCGCAGAAGACCGACGTCCGAGTAGTAGTGTTTCGTTACTGCGCTTCGTTCGGTGAGCGAGAGGGCCGGAGGCCCAATTCCTCCCCCAATCCCCTTCCTTCTCCTTTTCTCCTTCCCCTCCCTTTCCCTAAATAGGCTCGGCAACGCATCTGCAAATCCTTTGGTTTTGCAGATGTCCATGGGCGGCGATGACTACTTACCATCAGGTAGCTCGCCTGCTCGTTTGCCGAGTTATCCCATAAAAAAAAAAAAAAAAAAAAAAAATTGTGCGGGAAACGTTTAAAAATGGGAGGTCTGTCTAAACTGGTTTTGTATAGCTTGATGTGTAGCCGTGTGTACATCTTTAAGTATAACACTTTCAGGTGTCATAGTACTAAGAATTGAGTACTGAAACTTTTGTTTCAAAGTCGCTATTGTAGCAGACAATAGTTTAAAATAGAGGATTCTGCCAAAATTGTCAATTTACACTAATATCTACTACAAGAACAATAAAATTATTCAGCAAAAGGTTTAGTACTCAGTTATGACAAATATGATAAAAAAACATAACCGTATTGGGCCATCCATTGGGCATTGGGCATGTGTTTAGGGCCCTTTTAGGAAGTAGAAAAAGAAAATATTTTTTTTATGGTTACGTGTTTACATGTTCACTAGTTACTTTCACACAAATTTTTAAACGATATAAAATCAGCTGATAAAATACTGCAGTCCAATCTGACTATACTTAGTTCAGTCTGTATTCAATTACTCTAATCTTGGATTAAACCGTGTAACTCAACATATTTAAACATTCGTGATCGCAATATTAACGCCATGTCTATACAAATAACTATAAATCGTATTGCATTGAAACCATTTACACTTTCGAAACGTGTCATAATAAGATATACACGCATAGAATTGAATTTTATTGTTCGTAGCTATGGTTAAGTTTAATAAATATGGAATCCCTCATGCTTATCGGCATTTTAGTAGTACTGTCATGTCACCATCAAATATATTATATAAAATACATGTTCGAATGACAGCTGTTGTGTGTCATGTTCATTTTAAAATATCCTTTGTGTCGCTGAGATATGTTTTAATTTCTCTAGTTGTTGAGATAATTTTGAAAAGTCTGTTTGCTCCGATCTATTTCATGGTGACTGGACAAGCACAGCACTTACTAGAGAAATTCCTCTGGGTTGGGTTAAATAAGTCCAACAATGTTACTACGAGTACCTATCATTCATTTTAAAGACACAGCAGCAGCTCCTCCGACAGCCCTGTGGCGCGTTGGACATCACAGAGATTTTTTTTTTATTGTAAGCGGTTACTGTTGCGTATGGACGCTTGCAACACCAGGGGTATTGCTCGCGTGTTGGCGAACCTACTTGAGAAAAAGGGAGGGGAAGGAGAAAAGGTGTAGGAAAGGGACTGAGGGGGGAATTGGGCCTCCGGCGCTCCACACTCACCGTATGAAACGCAACAGTATGCATACTGCTACTCGTATTTGACGTCGTTTTTCTGTGGGAGGGTCTGTATTTATTATTATCTATTTTTCCTTATTTAGGTTATTTTAAGTAAATTTGTATTGGCTTTTGTCAGAGGACATGCTGACTAGACAGTGTGGAGCTCCATGCAGGCAAAGTGCAGTGATAGCCTGGTGATATGACCATAGGACTGCCATGTCAAAGGTTTCGAGTTCGAATCCAAGGTCTCCAACCTCTGACTTTTCGAAGTCATTTGCGTATTAATACTTAATTATCACGCACTTAAACGGTGAAGGAAAACATCGTGAGGGAACCTGCATGCTTGAGACATTTTCTCGATGACGTGTGAAGTCTGCCAACCCGCTGTAGGCTAGCGTGGTGGACTACAGCCCAACCCCTCTCATTCTGAGAGGAGACCCGTACCCAGCAGTGGGACAATGTAATGGGTTGATAATGATGATGACATGTCCTAGATTAGATTAGACAAGCCAACCGAAACTTGCTAATAGTACTTTTCTGGCGTACCCAAAGATTGTTTATCATATATATAGTATCAGAAACGGGGTAGGGAGAGTTTTATTACGCAGGAGCATTGGGGCTGCTCTTGTCACTGCGGTGGACATTAAAAAACGAAATCACCACATATTATATAAAAAAAAAGTCCTGCGCCACGTCTGTCTGTTCGCGATAAACTCGAAAATTATTGCACCTATTTTCACGCTGATTTCACCAAACTGTAAGAAATAACAGCAACAAAGCTTTGTTTGTAAAAGGCTATGATTTCTTATGGAACGTTAACCTTTTTTTTGTGCGTGTGGAAATCCTCACGGACTGCCGCCGCCTGGGGAAGGCGACGGGGCGTGTCGGACTCCACCCAGAGTGGGTGACCTACCGACTAAAACCACACGGTGTTCCCTCTCGCACCTACGTCGGGGCCACGGGAACTATGCATTCGTCCGCGGCCCATGGAATAGTCAGAAGTCGCGCGGACTCTCTGATTTTCGCGGTCACGACCACGCATGCATTCTCTTGCTGGGTGGTGGTACGATTTTTAAAGCAACACGCGCTGAACTTTATAAACATTAATCTTTTGAATGTTTTGATTGATACATAAATAATAAGATACATTTATTATTAAATATTTAATACCATAGATTGCCTCGTTAGTCTAGTGTTCCCAAGCGCGACTGCTACGCTAGAGGTCCAGGGTTCGATTCCTAGGTCGAGCAAAGTGATATTGGGTTTTTCTATGAAATTCCCAGTAGCAGCTCGGAGTCTGGATTGGTGCCCGGTTAATGGCAATAGGCTTGCCCCCTATTACATGGGACCTAAACATACCGGCGAAATGTGGGTGTACATTAGTACACCTCTGCCTAACTCTTCGGGGAATACAGGCGTGATGGTATGTTATGTATGTTATTGAATACCAAATCATTCACCACAAAAATAATCAGGAGGTTCATAAAAATCAAAACTATGAGTTTATATAACCTCTTTTTTATGAAGACTTATGCAAAGCAAATAGTCAGATTATGATCTTGAAGTGTCTGTTATTGAATATTAACATGTACATGTATAGCTAAAAACCGTTAAGACAAGCTCGTTTAAAAATAAAAACCGCATTGAAATCAGTCCATCTATTTTAGAGTTACGTTACGATGCCTTGAGTCCACGATATGCATAAGACACGTACACAAACAGATAAAAAAATAGGATGTTCTCATTTTTACGTAAAAGACTACATAGGTGTGTCTTCATGATTATCCTTAGGTGGCCGACGTGGTCTTTTCGGGGCCCTGGGTGGATCTGGCTCTGGATCTGGCTCTGGCTCTGGATCTGGCTCTGGCTCTGGATCTGGCTCCGGCTCTGGATCTGGCTCTGGATCTGGCTCTGGTTCTGGTTCTGGTTCTGGCTCTGGATCTGGCTCTGGCTCAGGGTCTGGTTCTGGTGCTGGGTCCTCTTCTGATGGGACCGGGTCGCTGGCTGGTTTGGGTTCTCTGGGCGCGCTTTCCTGTTGTTCTGCCGATGGTTCCTTCACCACCTCCTCCTCTTCCGCGTTGTTCTCCTCTTCCGCCTCTTCCTCAACTTTTCCTTCGTCTGATTCTTCTACGGCTACTTCTTCTTCTTCTTCTACTTCAGGTGATTTATATGGTGGAGGATGATGATGTTTTTTCTTAGGCTTTTTGGGTTGATGCTTAGGTTTCTTCTTTTCAGTGTCCAAGTTCAGTATAGCCTTTTTAGGCGCGGATGTTGTGCCTTTTTGTAGAATGGCTTTAACGATACTAGCAGGAACCCAATGTCCGGGCATTTCAGACTCTACTGGATTTGCTATGAATATCAATTCGTCTTCTGCCGGGTTTGGCCAGCGCCCCATCACAGTGGCCGTCATGGAATATAGTATTAGAGCTGTGAAAGTAGCGTCTGAAATCACTAAAAATAATATAATCAATTAACTTTAATTTATTGTAAGAGAACTTTTGAAGAGGCTTAGATTCTTAGAGTCTTCTAGTTTTTTCCGAGGGGAGAAAGAAGAATACATATTTTTTCTTAACATAGGATTAAACAACTTTACTACATCAAGTCCTATTTATCTCGGAGCAAGTGCCCGAAAGGGTATTTTCTAGAATTCGCTGAACTTTAAACCCTGTTTGAGCATAGATAGATAGATAGTTATATAGAATATTCTTTATTGTACACCAAAACAATGACAAATTCATGTTGTAAATTATAGATTAATCCAATGGGCGGTCTTATCGCTTACAAACAGGCAAGGCAATAAAAATATTCTAAAAAAGAAAACGTCTAAAGGGGTGACTAGATAGAGTATTGTTTGACCACATAATGGTCTCAAATGTTTCTTAACCATTGGAAATAAAATACGAAGAATATACGTATACTCACTTGCTAAAGTATTTGAAAATTATATACTCTTTTTCTAGACATTTTCACATGGTTCTGAAGCATTCTATAACCATGGTGGAATGTGCGGTATAATATTTTATAGCTTTTCATACCAGAAATAAAACGAAAAATTAATTGAACGTGACTACAATACCTACTTTCAATGAAATATTCTTATTAATTAAGTGCAGTGATACCCTTGTGATATGACCATTGGACTGCCAAGTCAAAGGTCTCGAGTTCGAATCCAAGGCACGCACCTCTGTCTTTTCGAAGTCATGTGCGTATTAATAATTAATTATCACGCGCTTAAACGGTGAAGGAAAACATCGTGAGGAAACCTGCATGCCTGAGAGATTTTCTTGACGGCATGTGAAGTCTGCCAACCCGCAGTAGGCTAGCGTGGTGGACTATAGCCTAATCCCTCTCATTCTGAGAGGAGACCCGTGCCCAGCAGTGGGACAATGTAATGGGTTGATGATGATGATGATCCTTATCAATCTAAAACCCACAATCTCTCATTTGCCTTTCCGATGCTGGGACATTGACTTTTTAGAGTTACGATTTTGACTATTGACCTGATGTCATAATTTTATCTCTAGTACCTATGCAAATCTTTTTTTTTCTTATCAGCCCGGTTGATCCCACTGCTGGGCAAAGGCCTCCTGCCTTCCTGCCATTCCTCACGGTTTAAGGCTTTTACGGCCCAATCTCTTAAATAGGAGTCTTATGCAAATAAAATCTTAAATTGGACTCCTATGCAAATCTATTGACAGATTTTTTATTGAAACTCACTTTTTCTGCAGGACAAACACATACCATCACGCCTATATTCCCCGAAGGGTTAGGCAGAGGTGTACTAATGTACACCCACATTTCGCCGGTATGTATAGAACCCATGTAATAGGGGGCGAGCCTATTGCCATTAACCGGGCACAAATCCAGACTACGACTACTGAGAATTTCATAGAAAAACTCAATAACACTTTGCTCGACCTGGGAATCGAACCCAGGGCCTCTAGCGTAGCAGTCGCACTTGGGACCCCTAGACCAACGAGGCAGTCGACGAACACACTAACATTAAAAAAGTGTTACCGCTTATCATTCATTTTAAAACAGTTTCCCTCTTGGGAACAAGGTCTGTGCATGCACTTGTAGTGAACCTCATTTTTTTTTATTTCTTTACCAGTTCAAATTCATAATCATCATCATGAGCCAAATGAGGTCCAGTGCTGAACGAAGGCCTCCCTCCTAGACTTCCACGACGACCGGTTATATGCCGCCTGCATCCAACGACTCCCTTTACCAGATCGTCTGTTCATCTCGTTTAAGGTCGTCCGCCATTGCGTTTTCCTGTGCGTGGTCTCCACTCGAGGTCCTTTTCGCCCCAGCACTCATCCGCTCTACGAGCTATGCAACCCGCCAACTTCCACTTAAGCTTGCTAATCTTCTGAGCTATGTCGACCACTTTGATTCTTCTACTGATCTCCTTATTTTTTATTGGGTCGCGTAGAGAAATACCCTGTGAAATCGCCGAATGAGCTTGAGCTTTCTTACGAGGCCCATAGTAAGCGACCACGTCTCTATGCCATGCGTCATCACTGGTAACACACACTGGTTAAAGAATTTTGGACTTTTTCGGACTTTGACTGGTTCAAATGATATCATTTATTGGCATGTTTTGACGAAATCTATTCAGTATTCATATTTCCAGATGTCTTCGTAGTGTTCACCACAACTTTATATAAACAGAGACTGTAAATATGACTACACTGTAGCCATTTATAATATCTTAATAGATACATCGCATAGCTTATATAGTTTTATTATGTGTATTATTCCATAGCTTCTTTATGTTTAGGATTTGGCAGGATTGAGTTATCAGATGCCTTTAAATTTTAATCCCGATTACAGGCTAATTATAACATCATTATCCTCACATCATGTTATCGCCATAATGTAACACTTTTTATTTTAAAAGATTGCCTATGGAGTTTCTTGAAGGATTCTTCTCCATAAGATCAACTTTTTGGAACCGTGCAACTAGAGTCAATAACGTTTCATACACGCTTTTAAAAGCTTATTTGAAACTAGCTTTCCGCCCACGGCTTCGCCCGCGTGTTTTCTCATACAAACTTTCATTCCCTATTTTATCCCCTTGGGGGTAGAATTAATCAAAATCCTTTCTTAGCGGATGCCTACGTCATAACATCTACCTGCATGCCAAATTTCAGCCCGATCCGTCCAGTGGTTTGGGCTGTGCGTTGATAGATCACTATGTCAGTCAGTCACCTTTGAGATATATATATTTAGATAAAGACATTTGAACTTGAACTCCCTTAGTAAACCCATTCCTTCTCCTTTTCTCCTATTAGGCTATTACTACCTTTTTCGTTACAGTAGGCAGCGGCTTGGCTATGTTTCCTTTGTAATCTTTAAACAATATTAGGAGAACATACCTTGTCTATTGGCGACTGGTGTGACTTACCATCAGGTGGGCCGCCTGCTCGTCAGCCACAGGTTAAGAAAAAAACTCATAAATATTGTGCAAAAACATCAAAATTTGTAAGAGATAGGACGTAGTTATGATTTCATATGCCTAACATTTACAACACGTACCACTGCAGCATCTTGCGAACAATATTGTTCCCCATTCGTCATCATCATCATATCAGCCTATTGCCATCCACTGCTGAACGTAGGCCTCCCCTAAAAAGCGCTACCCATCCCGGTCTTGGGCAGCTCCCATCCATCCGCTGCCAACCTTCTTCAAGTTCGTCACAATCGTGACGTTGCTGTTTATAATCGAGCTGTGTCCCAAGTTCAGGACCAGAGTTTTCAGTACCTCCATTGTTTACTCTATCTTTACTTATTATCAGATACTAAACTTCGTATTTTTTATATTTGATTGATAAGGTAGAATAAGGATGTTACTATTTTATGAAAAACATTTGAATTTGAATCTGAATTTGAGAGTATTGAGCGGAGCGACGGTCCACTATTAGGGGTTCTTATTCTTACGTTAGGTCAGCCAACCTATATACCCTATAGTTCTTTTCTGCCCTACCCTAAGAACGTTTTCACAAAACCGGAGACGGCTTTGAGAGAGTTTTATTACGCAAGGGCGTTAAGGTTGCTTTTCAAACCTTAATAAGCTCTATATATATAGCTAACAAAAGTATTTTTGGTGAAGAGTTAGGTCAAGTAATGTAAAGAAAGAAAAAATGCAGATTTATTTGTCACAAAAATAAAATTAGAATATAGCTACGTACATATAGATAATTTTAAGATAGGTTGATACAAATTTCATATGCAATTTCCTTGAAAACTAAACATCTCTTCGGGACAAAATCGCCTGACTGAATTAAAACAAAAACCTCATACTCCCCATGAAAAAAGGTTCGTTCAAAACTCAACTTCACAAATGATGAATCTTGTTGAATTTTATTGTTTTCCGCCGGATTAAAAATTAATGAATAAGGAACGAAGAGTTAGTAAGTGCCTTCACAAGATTACGATCTTGAAATAACTGTAATTGAATATCAACAAGTATAAGCTAAAATCTATTACGACATGCTCGTTTATAAACACAAACACCGCATTCAACTCAGTTCATCCATTTGAGAGTTACGTTGCGGTCCCTCGAGTACACATATGCACTTAGATAGAGACACGTACACATACAATTAAAGAAATTACGATTTCTCCTTGTAAAGCAAAGGACTGTTTTCATGTGAATCTTTCGGATTTCGCTTTCTTTTTGTCGTTGTTATTGGTTCGGGTTCTGGTGTGGTTTCTGGTTCCGGATCTGGTGTGGTTTCTGGTTCCGGATCTGGTGTGGGTTCTGGTTCCGGATCTGGTGTGGGTTCTGGTTCGGGCTCAGGTTCAGGTTCAGGTATAGGTTCTGGTTCTGGTTCTGGCTCCTCTCCCGGATCTGGCTCAATTTTTTCTCCTTCTGCATCCTTTTTAGGTGCGGCCGTTCTGCGTTTTTGTAGAATAATTTTGACGATACTGGCAGGAACCCAATGTCCTGGCATTTCGGCTTCTATTGGATTCGCTATGAATATCAATTCGTCTTTCGCCGGGTCCGGCCAGCGCCCCGTCACAATGGCCGACATAGAACATAATATTAGCGTTGTAAAAGTAGCGTCTGGTATCACTAAAAATAAGTTAATTCATTAAAGTCATTCATTCAAACATTATTTTTAGTTGTTTAGATTTAGAAGCTTAATTTATTTACAGCTCCAAGAGTCTAGAGACTTAAAGATGATGCTTGAAGAGGCAAGAACTCAGCACGCCGCTGCGTGACTTCTAACCTTGTCGCGAGGCCCATCTTGTAGTAGGCAACGCAACGCTTTGCTACCGAGCGAGACGCCGCGTGGCGCAGCGGAACATGTCTACATTCGCCGCGAGGTCCCAGTCCATCGCTTCCGCCCGTAATCTACCATTTGCAAAGCCTATTTGCCTGAACTGCATCAACTTTACACGAAATCTAAACGGAAAATAATAACAAAGACACCACGACAGCTCGACCAGCTGGCTTCGCATAGCGCCATCACGCGGCTTCACTGCGTCGCGATGTCCAGAGCGTGACGTGACGACGCGGGGCATTCTCGAATTATGTTAATAAAATGTGTATCTTTTTTTAAGTGTAAACTAACCCTAAAAGATGCTGAATACTTACTTTCTTCAATATTTTTTTCTCATCATTTTCCAAGGTTTTACAATAATTCGATGACCACAGTGTAATGTGCGCAATCATAAGTTATAGTTTTTCCTATCAGAAGTTAAACGAAAAATTAATTGAACGTAACAATGAATTGAACGATTCGCCCCAATCAAGCCAGCTCATGTGATCCCCCACCTGAAAGCAATGAAATCTTTAACCCTCAAATTGTCTCTCAATGGGCTAGTCTAATGCAGTAATCATTAACCTTCGCACTCACTGCTTCTTCTTCATTACTTCTCCTTAATTATCTCACACTATTCTGGAACTCAATACAAACTGACTATTATCTAAGGAATTATAACCTTTCACAAACAAAGCTAGCTATTACGAAACATTGCCCTTAACGTAAGCGTTCGCCTTAAATGGTCAGAAGGCGCGCGGGCGCATCTGATTTTCGCGTTCACGACTACGCATGCGTAATCGTAACGCTGTCACTTGCTGGGTGGTGGTACAACTTCTTAGACGACGCGATACTTTATTTCACACCAAATTTCATCAAAGTTATTTCAATCTCCTTCTTTCTATCTATCTTCTCTCTTCTTCTCTTCTATTTTCTATATTCTGTATATCTATATATTTATTCTATCTATCTTTCTATATATAAAACAGTCGGGTTTGTCACAACACTTTTATCTCGAGAAGTGCTGGACCGTTTTTATTAGTTTTTGATTTTGTTGGATTTGTCTCCGCCTCGAATAACAGAATAAACATGAAAGTAAAAAAAATCCCAAAATGTTCCTGAGTTTTTTCAAATGACTGATATATTTATTGATTGTTAAATATTTATGCGTGATTCCAGAAACTCAAAAAGTTTAAAGTTGCGAAATCGACATATAGGTCGCGATTAGTTTACAACTGCAATTTATTTATGCTGGTTATCACAAAAAAAAACATAATGATATAACATACATAACATAACATACCATCACGCCTCTATTCCCCGAAGGGTTAGGCGGAGGTGTACTTAATGTACACCCACAGTTCGCCGGTATGTTTAGGTCCCATGTAATAGAAAAGGTTCTCGACAAACGGAAAAAAATGTGATCCGTTTTTTCTTTTGAAGTACGGAATCCTAAAAACCGTTATTTACAATACACAGTACATTTTTTTTATCACTGATAGGCTTACGCTTGACCACAACTTGCCTGATGTTAAGCATCGAAGTGGTCTACGATGGAGCGCGCTTGCCTAGAAGGTACCTAGGTACTTTCACTAATTTCCCAAAATCGCTGCCTCCTATACCTTGAATGTTTCAACTCGATGCGTGAAGTCAAAGGGCAAGAGAGTGGCGACGAGCTATCGATGTTCGATATCGTCTGATCTAGATAGTTCTGTCGAGCGGCGCAAATGGACATGGATTACAAGGATTCACAGACTGGTCTGGGATAGTCGTCTCGTTACGCAATAGTTAGGTACTATTTCTTTTAACCTGCTGCTATATAACGACTTGTGGTGCAACTGTACTTAGTAGGCGAAAGGAACGTGAACTTTGGCTGTACCTTTCTCATACCAATACGCCTATATTTGAGTTTATCTCGAGACACTTTTGGGAAATAATAAATGCCCCAAGCGTAAACACATTTCTATCACGCCTTTATTCTCCGAAGGGTTAAGTCTCGTTCCCCCATATCAGCTGTTTTACCAGATTCCGTCGCTTCGGGCAAAACTGTACCGGCTGCACTGTAAAATTGACTCAATCGTCAGCTCGTCCCAAAACAAACTCGGACCGTTGGGCCGAGTTGACGAATTTCAAAATTAATATTTTTTTCGTTCGTTATCTCGTCCCATTCTAAATTATGTTAAATATCAACAATAGCTAAACGTCAAAAACAGTCAGGAAGAAAAGTGTCTGTGATTTATTTTAAACTTCTTTAATAAGACAAAAAAAATATTTATTATACCTGAGCCATTACAAACGTGCGAACTAAGTCATAAATCTTTTTTATCGGACCTCTCGCTCGCACTTATAGGTCTTATGGAACTGCCCTCGTGTTATGTAGAATAGTTAAAATAACTTTGTCGATAAAAGGTAATGAGGAAGACATTCAAGAAATTATGCATAATATTGTTTAGGGTATTTTGTTTTAATTTTTGTTTATCAAAATACACTCAACTATACATAATTACTTCAAATTTAACCTCATTGCTTATACTTAGCTTAGCTACCTGCGTCCGAGTAGCATACCTTTATCAATAACGAGTTGCGTACCATTGTCGTATTCCTGTGATGTAATGATATAATTATGACTCTGTTTGCATGTTGGTAATGGCTTAACTATAGTAAATAAAGGCTGACTTTGCAATTTATTGTTAGTAAGTAGTAAGTAAGACTCATTATGTGATAGATGAGTGATGTTTTTTTTTCCAATAGGGGCGCACGTAAGTGTCTATATCGCAATATTAAACTAAGTATGTCTGTACTTAATTATTATGAATAGAACTGATTATGTGATAGATAACTGTGATTTATAAAACGCAACTCAAATGTACCTACTAACTTTGATTTTATTATTACTTATATAAATGTTGATTCCCTAAATTCTTGGCTTTTATTTACTCGTATATAGTGAAAAGTTTTGGTTTGGACTGTACCGAAATAACTTAAAATATTGAAGAAAAATAAAGTGGGACGAGATGATGAACGATATAAATATTAATTTTGAAATTCGTCAACTCGGCCCAATAGTCCGAGTTTGTTTTGGGACGAGCTGACGCACGAGCCGTAAAATTGTGGGAAAACAGTATCAATTTTATCATATAAAACTTCTAGCACCCCCTCAATTTGTTTTGAGTTTGAATTTTAGCTAAATGTTGTTAAATGTGTAGGTGGTACCTACAGAAATTATGTTTAATTTGTTGATAGTTGATTGAAATAACAAAGAGTTTCTGTTTGTTTTAGTTAGATGTGGTCTATATTAGTGTAATAGTTCTAAGCGCGATTGCTACGGTCTAGAGGTCCTGAGTTAAAACGTGTTATTGCGTTTTTCTATGAAATTCTCAGTAGCAGCTTGGAGTCTGTATGTGTGCCCGGTTAATGGCAATCGCCTCGACCCCTATTACATGGGACTTAAACATACCAGCGAATACAGTCGTGATGGTATGTTGCTCTATTATATGATATACCCTCACGCCTGTTTTACCAAAAGGGTTAAGCAGATATGTAGTGGAGTGTACTTTTGCTGAACACCAAGGAATCGAAACCATGACCTCAAGCTCCTCAGCTGCTCTCGCGACCACTAGACCAATGAACCAAATCCAATGTCTCAACTTCTCTTTTACATTTTAAATTTATCAGGTAGGTAGCAACAGTTTAATGTTCAAACGCCTTTTCTGGGATTAAAAGGTATGGTTCTGCATAAATAATAATAATGCTTAAGTAAGTAGTTAAAGTACATGGTTGCTAATGGGACTGCCAAATTGAGGATAAACATCGGTAGCTTGGGTTTCATCAGCAAAAATTGCTTTTGATGGAAGTTTAAAATCCTCTCACTAGGATGTAGGTACAGTTGCAAGCACATCGGGTTATACAAAACTGTCAAATGTCTCCTAATTATTTTAAACCTTTAAGCCTTGGTGATTAAGTTCAAGATCAACTGAGAATATTTTACATTTTGCAGTAACTTGATGTGCCCGCCACCGTACCTAACATTTTTATAATTTGCAGCTGTATTTCAGTACTTCATTCAATGCGACTGCCATCAACAGTGGTGGATTCACATACTTCCCAAGTATTTAGGGTAGGTAGGTAATGGCATAGGCACAGAGCAGCTTCTATTTTATCTTAATTTATAAAAAATAAAATCGACTGGAATTTCAATAAAACACTTTCGGTATACTTAGTACCTATAATTATGACAATACATTGAATAGACTTGCTGTCGGTGTGTTATAAAGAAAATGAATAATATTAACCATTTCACTTAATAACACTAACAAATAAGTGAACTTAACAGAAAAAAATAATTTTAACTGTCTTGAATAACCACTCAGTACCTACTTAACAACATTATCGTCAACTTTATTAATAGAGATGTACGGTTCAAAGTTTATCGACACATTGACAGCACTAGCTATAAGGTCCCTTTAACAACAAAATGCATTTACATTACATGGATTTTGAACACTCACTAGATAGCTATGATCTTTTTCAAGCTTGTACAAAATAAGCTTACTTACGAGTAAATTACATTTACATAAATGTTAATAAAAGTTACATCACAGAGTATCCACGTATGCACGAGGTGCGACCTACGACTCATGACCCTTTAGGGATGTCAAAGTATAAAACAAATTTATCGATATTTCTGGGCGGTAACATTTAATATTGTGTAACGTTACGAGTAGGTACGGTGGTAACAGAACATCAAGTTACCACAAAATTTATTTTTTTCTCAGTTGATTTTGATCTTAATCGTCGACATTTTAAGTTTTAAAATCATTTGGACAAATTTGTCAGTTTTGTATAACCTGATGTGCTGGCGACTGTACCTATTAACGTATTAATCGAGGATAATTGTATGTACTGTTCAATATTTGTGTTGTTTCTAAATCCCTAAAACTATGTTTTATATACAACAATTCATAATATCCTTTTACTGAACTAACAACAACAAAAAATAATGCAACAAAGGAGTAAATAAATTGGAAATAGGCCCTCATTCCGATACGCTTAAGAGGATAGTATCCGCTCCGCGCTCCATACAAACGTAGTTTGGTCTTATCTTGAATATTAACAAATGAAAGTCTTTGGAATTTTGCAGTAACAATCTTATCATTAAAATACGTGTTCCTGTAGTATACAATTTCGTTTCAATATACGGTTAAAAAGTTACACGAGCTCAAAGATTGGCAATTTTCGTTGAAAAACGGCCCAACTTTATGCTAGTATTTCTCGACAATGTATCAATACAGAAACATTCTGATTCGAAAGAAACCCAGATAATATAGTGAATATATTTTTACAAGTTTTTTTTTACGTATGAACAATATTATAGGAGTAATCTCCAAAATTCGGAACATAAGAAATACGCGTGAAAATGTTGCAAATGTATTGTTGTTTCTCCTCTCGGGCACGCGTTCGCATCGCGAGGGATTGAGACAGCGACAACTGTGCAACATTGTTGCGTTCGCGAGGGACACTCCTCTTAATAAACATCTATTACCTCATGACGCTACGATATAATGATATTTGTCTTTGACATTTATTTTGTCAATTAAGACAGCACTAGAGATAACTATATTTAGCTGGCTCTTAGCTAATGAACGTTTGAATTAAGGTAAATCTGTTCCAGTTAATCTTATTTTACAATAAATTAAAAATATCATAAATGAAGTGTGTAAATTAAACATAAGGCGTTAATATTCTTAAAAGTAATTAAAATTTTAAGAGAGGTAGATTTCCACAATCACCTGGTATCGATAAAAATCCAGCAAAACATCGATATAAAAAAACACGCACATCCCATCACTACATTTCGCATCGTGTTATTGCGTGTAGAGATAGATTCGGTACTGCTTGCCCTATAGGTAGTGACGCAATCACCTTATAGTCCCAATGGGATGTTTTTATAATGAAACATACTTAGAGATACATATCTGATTTACATATCTACTTCACGATTACTACACAGAACATGCTAACAATAAGATATTTTGTATTCAAATTAATTAACAAAAAAAATCGCGTCCAAGGTGAGACGATTCACCTAAAACTACGTTATTTTAAGGTGAATACAAAGTAATGGTATCTAATCACTAAAATAAAATGCAGTAATTTCAACAGAATAACTATCGTTATTTATCTAATGTAGGTAAATGGAGTGTAAGTAATTGAATTTCATACTGAATTGTTTCGGAGTAATAAGTTTACTTCATAAAATATATAAACAAAAAATATTGTAAAGAAAGAATCTTGATCAAATTACTGACTTTATTTTATGTAACTTATAAATTGTTGGATACCTTGGAAACATCTTTATATAACTTTTAAATAAATATAACAATATTCTAAAGGAAACCACTAAAATATAACAGAATTAAATTAAATAAATTTCTTTTTTGTTTACAGAAATAATGAAATTTCGGTACGAGGCCAAATGGAAGAGAGCCCATTGTACACGCAAAAAGAATTTGAGGTAAAATATCTATACTAATATTATAAAAAGGTATAGTTTGTGGGTTTCTGTAGCGGGTAATCTCAGGATCTACTGAGCCGACTTTGAAAATTCATTCACCAATAGAAAGCTACATTATTCCTGAGTGACATAGTCTATATATTATCTCGTAAAATGGAATGAATCGTATAGTCCACGCGGGCGAAGCCGGGGGCAGGAAGCTAGTAGGTACTTTACAATGATATACAGGTAGAATTCCTATAGAACCTCACAAGGTTACGTACGTGAATAACGTGACCCTAATTGCTAAAGAGCGTTACTCGAAAAACGTATTTGTCTTTAACAAGATTTTATTTGATTTGGGTAATATACACGCAGGCTTCAAAGAAATGATCTCAAAAAAAAAACAAATCGATATACACCGTGACATTTAAGTCGTCTTACACGCGAAAGGGCCTTGTCATATGAAATCGTGAAAAAAGGGGAATAGCTGCTAAAATGAGTTGAATCACCCCCTTAACGGGTTCAGATGACTAAATAAGTTGTTGAGTACGAAAGGTAGAATCACCCCTTTAATGGGTACAGATCGGCTCTTGTATAAGAATATGTAAGAAAGAAGAAAAAAAGAAAATACTTTTATATAAGATAACAATCTATTTCTAGATTGACGATGATGGCGGCGATGAATGGGAGGTGAGCAGGTCCCGGGTCCACCTGGGAGTGTTAATCGGTAGCGGAGCATTCGGCAGGGTACACGCTGCTCAGCTGGATATGCCAGGCGGTGAAACCATTACAGTCGCCGCCAAAATGCTTACAGGTAAACATAATTATGAATGTGAAATTTGTGACTAAATTTAGTTTGTCTGTCTGTATGTTTGTCCGTGCATCTCGTTCTCGCATTTCGCGCACAGTAGTAGTAGTGTCTCGCTGGCATGTGTACGTGCCACGACTGGGGAAGTAATATCCTCCCTCACACAGAATATAGACGGGAAACGTGAATTAGCAGTATACATACTGTTGCGTTTCGTACGTTGAGTGTGGAACGCTGGAGGCCCAATTCGTCCCTAAGTCCCCTTCCTTCTCTTTTTCTCCTTCTCCTCCCTTTTCTTTTACAAGTTTGGCAACACGCGAGTGATACCCCTGGTGTTGCAAGCGTCCATAGGCAACGGTAACCACTTACCAACAGGCGGGCCGTATGCTTTTTTTGCCACTTAGTGGTATGAAAAAGAAAGACGCCAAAACTACTTCACGAAATTGGATGCAGTTTTTAAAATTTATTTATATATTTATTTATTTATTTACAATCTAACACTATCATGACAGGTTTACACCCAATGCGATAATGTGATTATCATCTTAATAACTCGAGAGTCACCCCCACGAATTCCGCCACAGAACAATTAAAAATGTCTACTAATTTATTCGTAGATTAGACTAAAATGTCACAATTAAAATTGTGCTGTTGGGTTGGGTTAACTTATAATTTGGTGCAAGTGCCAAGAAGTTGAGTTTAGCAAGTATATCCTTTTCGGCCTGGAGTCAAACTTCAAGCAGTAGCTAATAAACATTTAACTACTACTAATAAACATCTAACTTGAAGCGGCGGTAGCCTAATGGCTAGGGCGTCGGACTTGCGATCATGTGGTTGCCGGTTCCAACCCCACCCATTGCACTACCCACGTGAACCCACTCGTAACACAAGCATTTAGCTTAGCACGAGGGGTTAACAAGAATACTAGTAATGTGTAACCCCCATTGCTAGTAACCTTGTTTTTATTTAAAAAAAAAACTTAAACTTGAGCTCCCTACGATATGGTCTAGCTACACAATATACAGGGTGAAGGGATATGCACAACCTGTTGCTATTCAATACATCAGTCTGTAGCTCAAGCGTTGAAATTTTTTGTGGGTTATTAAAAAAACATCTACTGTTCTATACATTTTGACAAAGCAGTTGATATTATGAAGTCAATATCAACCACTTTGGAAAACCCTGCACTAGAATAATGAGGCAGTCAATACAGAAATGAATAAAATAAAAAAACAACTAGTCCAAGTCTGCGAGTCACATAACATGTTTTCGGCAAAGCAAAGCGAAGCAAAAGTTTAGTTAATTTAGCATCCTCAATTATGATTACGTAAACACGTCTAGGAAATGAAAGTTAGCCATCCGTAATCTTCATGAATGCACTCTTGAACCGGCTCAGATAATATGGCGGTGGGTAATTTTACTTAAATAACTCACAACGTATCTTCTGTTCTTTCAAAGTTTCTGTTTACGGAAACTGCTACAAATTAATGCTGTATAACTGTAATTTTTTATGGTATCATAAAAAAGTTATATCATAAATAATAGAGCCTTTCAACAACAACAAAATTAAAATTCGTTAAAAAAAAATTAAGCATTGAAATGTTATGCTAGACAAAGAGCTTACTATAGCGGTTTGTGACGTAATAAACAAAATATGTCATACAATTCTATACTAACTCATTTTGCGGGAAAACGACAGAGCATCACCTCTCAATCCCTACCAAAAACTTAAAACGTTTTTATCTTAGAACTTAATTAGTCAATTTAAATATTTTTTTCAATATAGTCTTACTTATATTTAATTATATTTTACAATAGGCCTGTTATTTTCTGTAAATTCAAAACAAGTCAACTACATTATTAATTAATATCGATCTGATGTGTATATACCCAATAACACTGCTCGACCTCTAGCGTAGTGGGCGCGCTTAGGGCCACTACACTAATGACACAGAACTATCTAAACTAATGTATTATGTGGACGGTACACAATATCATAATTGCCGGTATATTTGCCTTGGGCACACACACTTGGTTCCGCACACTTGAGTTTGTTATAAAACATGTAGGTTTCCATGCTGTACCGTTTACTAAGCTAAACATCTAAATACATTTTATTAATACATTTAATACAATCGGACCATGGTATGAATAATTTGAAATCATAGGTCCCAATCAGTATAAAATAAAGTCGCTTACCGCTGTCTGTCTGTCGCTATGTGTGCTTTGATCTTTAAAACTACGCAACGGATTTTGATGTGTTTTTTTTAAGATAGAGTGATTCAAGAGGAAGGTTTTGAGTTACACAAACATATTATAGTACAAAAAAGCCGAGAAACCACGCGGGGGAAGCCGTGGGCGGAAAGCTACTATTTGCATATTTTATAATAAAAATAAAATTGTAAAAGGCCAATACATTTAATACAATCGGACCATGGTATGAATAATTTGAAATCATAGGTGCCAATCACCTAAAGACTTAATGAACTCTTCGGCGCCATCTAGTTAAAAAAAATGTAAAAAATCGACTTGTAAATGCAAAATCTATTGTTATGTCCTCATGAGGAAACTGTATGCATTGACGGGTTAAAAGATCTATTTACAGAAATAAATATCATTTCATTTCCATTCCCATTTTATTGATCGGTATAATGGGTGCCATAAATTGGAGATCGTCGGCTGTTGTCTGGCAAACAATAAAATGTCTTTTAACCCTGCTCGTCTCTCCAACAGAGGATGCAACAGAAGAAGAAATGCAAGACTTTCTCCGCGAGATTGTGATGTTGAAGCACGTTGGTTCCCACAAGCACGTCATTCGGCTCATAGCTTGCTGCACGCGGCGGGCGCCTCTCATCGCCCTTCTGGAGCACGCTCCGAGAGGAGACCTCCTGTCCCTGCTCCGGGCAGCTAGGGGCCGCAGGAAAAGCCAGGCCTCGAACGCCACGAGAAGGGTTGACAGCTCGCAAGGAAGGCCATCCGAGGCTGATTGTAAGTTTTCGAACTGCAGTATAGCAAACAAAAAAATCATAACATAACATGCCATCTCGCCTGTACTCCCCGAAGGATTAGGCAGAGGTGTACTAATATACACCCACACTTCGCCGGCATTAGCCGCCGCCGAGCTGCTACTGAGAATTTATTAGAAAAACCCAATAACACTTTGCTCGACTTGTGGATCGAACCCAGGATCTCTAGCGTAGCAGTGCACTTAGGACCACTAGAGTTATGAGACAGAACCACTTACTAAGACTTATCATCATCATTAACCCATTTAGTATCCCTCTGCTGGCGAGAATCATAGTCCACTAAGGTAGCCCAGTGGAGTTTGAAACACTTTATTTGACTTTTGTAGGTACGATACTTCACCGTTACGCACATTATTTCGAAAAGTCCTGGAGATGTACCTGACACCTATGTTTTGAACTCTAGACCTCTGATTACATCATTAAAACTAAATGAGAATAAGTTGCGTAATTCATTTTTAAAAATGATATAACTATGACCAGTATACCTTGATAATATGGAGCTAGAATTTTGGGTAGATACCTACACACCTACTGTGAAAATACAGCTAGGTAGATCTATACTTATTTACCTACTAATGTTATAAAAAGGAAAGTTTTTTAGTTCTACTGAACCGATTTTAATAATTATTTCACCATTATAAAGTTACATTATTCGTTAACAAAGGCAATTTATTAGTCACGATTGAAGTCACGGGTAACTCTTTAGTAGGTATTTAATAGTTGAAAGTCGTTTTCTTTTATATTGTTCTAAACTTCCTTCGATCCAATTTAAACACCCTTCAGAAAAAAAACAGCCACAATTTATGAAGGGTAACATTTACAAAAGAATAATAAATGTCAAAAATATTGGAAATTAAAACAAAACCTCATTTGAAGCGCCTGGCAATATAGTGTGAGCATTCATTCAAGACGCCATTCAACTACAATATTTTATCAGGCAGTTATATTATTAATACAATCATACAATTTTCCAATTTTAGTATTGTTTGAATTTGAATAACGACGAAGTTAAAAGCAAATAGGTAATGGGGAGTACTTAATTGAAATAATTTGGTAGCTATGTCAGAGTTTAGTGAATACTTTATTAGAATTTATGGACGCTACCACGCCAATGAATGTAGATGAAGCGAAAGTAGTGTGCCAGGATCGTAGCAAGTGGAAATCTATAGTCTCTGCCTACCCCCATGGGAGACAGGCGTGACAATATGTATGTATGTATGTATGTACCACGCCATCTAGGTCTGTCCTTGGAGAGACTAGAAGATTTGAAGACTAGATAATTTGTTTTTTTTTAACTATTGAATTTTGCTTAGTTCCCTTCTAAAAGTTAAAGGGCATTGTCACAACTAGGGCACGTAATGAGACAAGATGTAAGAAGAATAATACCATACCATCACGCCTGTATTCCTCGAAGAGTTAGGTAGAGATGTACTTTATAATATGTACATACTTGTCATTATTTTTGGTGTAAAATAAAGAATATTCTATCTGTCTGTCTACTAATGTACACCCACAATGTGCCGGTATATTAGGTTCCATGTAATAGGGGGCGAACCTATTCTAATTCACCGGACAACGAGCTGTTACTGAGAATTTCATAGAAAAACCCTTTAACACTACGATAACGATTACAGACGACTGGACTAATAATACCATACCATCACGCCTGTATTCCCCGAAGGGTTGGCAGAGGTGTACCACAGTTCGCCGGTATGTTTAGGTCCCATGTAATAGGGGGCGAGCCTATTGCCATTCACCGGGCACAAATCTAGACTCCGAGCTGCTACTGAGAATTTCATAGAAAATCTCAATAACACTTTGCTCGACCTGGGGATCGAACCCAAGACCTCTAGCGTAGCAGTCGCGATTGAGACCACTAGACTAACGAGGCAGTCCAAGTAATATTAATAATATAGCAAATAATAATGATTAACTGGTTTCATTAGGTATCTTCTTATTTTCAGCTGAATACACGAACTTAAGTGACTCTGATCCAGCCCTCTCGGACGGTGACGGCAAGTTGTATATAGATGATAAGAAAAAGGACCACTATGTGGCCGAACCAGCCCTGCAGCTAGATGGCAGCACTATGAGAGAGTACGCATTGCAAGTAGCCCTGGGAATGAGGCACTTAGAAGAAAGGGGAATTACCCACAGGTGAGTTTATTTATTACATACTAGTGACCCGAAAATGAGAGGCTTGTGGCTGTGCTGAATGTTAAGCTCCGCCTCCCGCGGTCACTCTGTGAATGGGTGATCAGTCTTATCGATGATAGTATCCGCTCCGCGCTCCATACAAACGTAGTTTGGTCTTATCTTGAATATTAACAAATGAAAGTCTTTGAAATTTTGCAGTTACCTCATCTTATCATTAAAATACGTGTTCCTTGTATGTAAAACTTTATTTCAATACATGGTTAAAAAGTTTCACGAGCTCAAAGATTGGTAATTTTCGATGAAAATGACCCAACTTTATGCTAGTATTTCAAAATAATGTGTCAATACAGAACCATTTTGACTCATGGGGAACCCAAATAATATAATAAATATCCTTTTGCAAAAAAAATATCTACGTCATAACTATATTAAAAGAGTAATCTCCAAAATTCGGAACAAGAAATACGCGCGAAAATTTTGCAAATGTATTGTTGTTTCACCTCTCGGGCACGCGTTCGCATCGTGAGGGATAGAGACAGCGACAACAGTGTAACATTGTTGCGTTCGCGAGGGACACTCCTCTTAACACATTGAGACCCCTCCGTGCCTCGAACGGCACGTAAAGCGGTCGATCCCAGTTATCATACGAACACCTATGACAATCGTGAGGTAGTAGTACCCAGAACCCCAAAAGTCTATCCTTCGAATATCAGTATTTTTAGGGTTCGGTAGCCAAATGGCAAAAAACGGAACCCTTATAGATTCGTCATGTCTGTCTGTCTGTCCGTCCGTATGTCACAGAATTTTTTCTCTGAAACTATAAGAGCTATGCTGTTGAAACTTGATGAAAGGGGATGTATCCTGTGAACCGCATTAAGATTCTTACACAAAAACAGAAAAAAAAAATTGGGGGTTCCCCATACCTACTTAAAACTTAAACTCAAAAATTTGTTTTTCATCAAACCCATACGTGTGGGATGTCTATGGATAGGTCTTCAAAAATAATATTGAGGTTTCTAATATCATTTTTTTCTAAACTGAATAGTTTGCGCGAGGGACACTTCCAAAGTGGTAAAATGTGTCCCGCCCCCCCCTGTAACTTCTAAAATAAGAGAATGTAAAACTAAAAAAATATATGATGTACATTAACCATGTAAACTTTCAACGAAAATTGGTTTGAAAGAGATCTAGTAAGTTGTTTTTTTTAATACGTCATAAATCGTAATGGCACAGAACCCTCCGTGCGCGAGTCCGACTCGCACTTGGCTGGTTTTTTTTTATTCATGGTAAGCCTACGTTTGACCGCCAGTGCGCCTGATGTTAAGAGATAGGTACTACGATCTAAGATGGAGCGCGCTTGCCTAGAAGAAACTGATTCACTCGTGATTTAAAGACACCTAGATTATAACCATCGGGGAAGACCCACTCGGGAAGCTCATTTCACATTACAAGGGTTATTCAGAGGTGTACTAATGTACACCATCAGTTCGCTGATATAATTTAGGTCCACCAGGATGTGCCTCAACGGGCGTTGAATCCCGTCTGAGTTTAAAGAAAGAATCACTTGTCAGATTTACATCACATCTAAGTATATATAAAAACATAAGACTGTTAAACTCATTTTAACCCATGTTACAATAAGTAAAAAACAAAATAAAATACGTACTTAAGTAACTTATATTTATTTAGAAAATTATTTTGTTTTTACTTACATGTTTACTTCAAACGCGATTGTCGGCGTAACACGCCTGATAACCTACAAAGGGGAAAAGTGTGTGACAAATTGAGATAAAACCTGTTATTTATGATTATTCGAGGGGATCAAACGAAATTGTATTTACTTACAACCAAAAGAATTATGATGTTTCCTTAATAGGATATTTATGTAACGTCAAAATAGGTTGGTTATTTTTTTGTACTGGCTAACAAACTCCTCTTTAGGTACTTGTTATATTTAATTATGTACAATAAGTAACAATAACTTAACATCACGCCTTTATTCCATTTCACTTTGTCATTGGCAGAATTGTCGACAGCGGCATATTCACGGCACATCACGCCTGCATCCCAAAATATTTAGGCAGAAAGGTGTACATCAGTACCCACACCTCTTAGCAAAATTCATTTAATTTTCAATATTATTTAGTGTCCCACTGTAGGGCAAAGGCCTCCCTACTCTTCCTCCACTTCTCTCTGTCAGTTGCTGTTAGGGACCAGTCCCTTTGGAAAGAGTCCAGCTTATCCCGCCATATCTTTTAAACTTCCCGTAACTAGCTTTCCGCCCGCGACTTTGCCCGCGTGGACTATTCGTTTCTAGATATTTTACAGGATAATATATAGCCTATGTGACTGAGGAATAATGTAGCTTTCTATTGGTAATTTTTTTTTTCAAATCGGTCCAGTAGTTTCAGAACCTATTCAATGCAAACAAACAGTCAAATCTTTCCTTTTTATAATAATAATTTAGATTGACGTAGTTCACGTTACAATTCATACATAATATCATCCCCGTATATTAAGATTAACAAGCTTGCAAGACTGTATAGCATCATAAACAATAAAACATAATACACTTAAGTTTACTTTTTTCTGTCAAATTTTAATTCCCCCGATAACATGGGACCTAAACATACCGACGATCTGCAAGTGTACACCCCTGCAAAATCCTTCAGACAATACAGGTGTAATGGTTAAAGAAATTTGTAAATTCCAAATTATTCACGGTTCCGTTCTCTGAAATCGTGGCGTAGGGATTCCAAACATCCCAATGCGCATGCCGGATACGCTACCGGGAAAATTCCGGAGTTTTCCGGGAACCTTGGTCGTTGACAGCCATTTTCCCGGGGCGTTCGAGCCCCAGATATATTTAATTTAAACATAAACCTCCTCTCCTCTACAGGTAGGCGGTCCGATTACCGCCAAATAATCTTGTTTGTTTTTATACTACCTCACATTATTACGTTTATTTGTACTACTAAATACAATGAAATTGTGTTTGAATGATGAAATAATATCAATTAATTGGATAGCTAGGATTCTATTCATTCCGTTTAAGTAATTGACTAGCTATTGTTGTTAAATTTGTGAGGGACTCTCGTCGAAGATGTTATTAGTAAATTTCTGTCTACTTCATCCATATTCGACGGTGAACACCCTGTCTTCAAGGCGAGAGTGAATTGGTTTCTTCTAGGCAAGCGCGCTCCATCGTAGACCACTTCGTTGCTTCATCAGGCAAGTTGCGGTCAAGCGCAAGCCTATCCTATCCCTGTGATAAAAAAAAATAATTATTAAAATTTGTACCTAACTATATAGTAACGTACTTCGATTTCTTTTCAGAAATTTCAAACATTTTACTGACTCCTTACATAAATATTAGAGCAATCAATTAGAAGAATGTAGCTATTTGTTTTGTGTAGGCGTCACAATTCTATTTCATCATAATATTGTGAAACTTCTGCAATTACTTGATAGTGACTAATGTAATGTATAACAATAGTAATCTTTCTTTTTTACGTTTATATAACTACTTCTGTTGAAAAAAGATACAATATTTACCAATCCCTTTGATAAATTATTTGACTTATTCGAGACACCATAATACCCACAAAAAATAATCCTTGCCTTATAAAAATGTGATTGCTAGGGCGGAGTACGCTTGTTCTGAACACCCAACTTTCAGCGTTGCCTAGCAACCGTTGCTAGGAGCACACAAACCTCAAGGTTGTTGAATTATCCGACTTATTATCCTTCAACTCTGAATTCTAAACCAAGGATACAAAGTTTATTTCAGCGTAAACATGTGCGGGGATGAATTGTGTTTTGCCTAACTGGTGGTACAATAACTTAATTTAAATTAATTCAGCTATTATTACCAACAGAATAACTTTTAATTATGTGATGTATGAAATAATTTTCTCTGAAAACACACGAGGATGATGTAAACTTAGCTATAAAATAGAGTTTGTACCTATTATCTTTTTATATTTAACATACCATCAATCTTGAATCTTCTGAAGAATTAGGTGTAAGTAACTACTAACGTAGGTCATCCTTAGTTGTGTTTTTATGTCGATAGAGCGTTTGAAATTGCGCGTGTGATTCAACTTCTATTTGTACGAAAAAACTAAATAAAATTTGAATTTGGCAGGCCAGCCGAGCGCATTATTCAAACTCCGAGCTGCTTCTGAGAATTCAATTTATGATATTTATTTCTATAAATAGACCATCTAAAGACACTTTTACAAGTCCATGTCTTATTTATTTTTTTAAGTAAATGGCTCCAATATTACCTATATAATAACCTCTGCCAAGAAATGCCGAAATAAACTCAGAGTCTCTTTTAAAGTTCAGACAATTTTAGAGTTATCAACTATACAAGTAGGGTAATATCTTAAAGAAATGTCCATAGCAGCTTTGAGTTAATCTGTCCTAACTGACAGCAAACATAAGTCATCGTGTATTTCCACCATTTTGCATGGAGCGCAACGGTCCGATATAGAAACACTTTGCTCTACCTGGGAATCGAACCCAGGACCACTAGGGCTACGCTCATATGAACATTAGACTAATGAGGTAACTTTCCTTTTCAAACTTTAACCTTTTGAACGCCATTGTCACATATATGTGACAAAAGAAATCTTACCCTGAACGCCATCGTCACAAATATAAGACAAAATATACGTCGCACCATATTATGAAATAAACAATTTAATCATTACTTTAGTGTGTTTTCACTACCTTGTGTAATTTGATAGAAAAAGTGGCCTGGCGTCAGGGGTACGGCGATACGTTTATACTCTGGCGTTCAAAAGGTTAAAGTGCATGTAGCCCGCTAGATGTCGCTACAGTCCCAAGCATCGCACTCATGAAGAAAATGTACTTAGGTACGTCTTCAAAACACAACAGCAGTAGAAATTGCGACATCGTATTCATGCCTGAGTAAATAATAATTTATGAAATAAAACTACTTTTTATGGATTTTACCGACGTTTCGGATCCTTTACAGCATCCATGATCATGGGTGGATTGAGGTGTTGCTCGTCCTAATGTCAAAATTACTAACAGCTACCGTACATTTGGTAAATTGTTATTCGATCCGGTCATGCAGAACGAGCTCACCGTATTCTTCGGTCTCGCAGTATTGTGCTTGATTTAATGGAATCTATGATAGGATACTAAGCAGATTTATGTCAATGTGTAATAATATTAATGTAGGTCTCTTATATCAGAAACCAGTATTAAAACATTTGCTTAAAAAAAAGACTTTTTACGTTACTTTCTGCTACGATAACGAGTTTTAAGCAAAAGTTTTAGTAAGTACTTAGTTGTGAATTTGATATTCGATTAGAGACTGATGTCGCAATTTCTACTGCTATGATCCAAGAATGTGTTATAGACGAATATTTTTTTTGAAAGCTTACTAGCAATTTAAGTCGCACATTACTAGTATTCTTGTTAACCCCTAGTGCTAAGCTTAATGCTTGTGTTACGAGTGGGTTCACGTCGGTAGTGCAATGGGTGGGTTTCGAACCGGCAACCACATGATCGCAAGTCCGACGCCCTAACCATGAGGATCATCCGCCGACACAAGCACCGTGTCTCCATTTTTTCCAAATCTCACGTACTATGTCCAATTTCCAGAGATCTAGCGGCCCGCAACATTCTGGTGGACGGTGCAGGTCTCTTAAAAGTGGCTGACTTCGGTCTCTCGAGGTCCGGAGTGTACGTCCACACGAGGTCCCGGCCCGTGCCTCTGCGGTGGCTGGCTCCAGAAGCGATCCTACACTCCCAGTACTGCAGTGCCAGCGATGTGTGGGCGTTTGCTGTACTGCTTTGGGAAATTGCAACTTTAGGTGAGATTTTCTATAAGATTCTTCTACGAGTATCATCTTTCCGTTAATTTTGACATAATTCTCTCAGCTATGCGTGACACGTACTACTTATGAGGTACATTTTTTTTTTTTTTAATGGGATAACTCGGCAAACGAGCTGGCGAGCTACCTGATGGTAAGTAGTCATCGCCGCCCATGGACATCTGCAAAACCATAGGAGTTGCAGGTGCGTTGCCGAGCCTATTTAGGGAAAGGGAGGGGAAGGAGAAAAGGAGAAGGAAAGGGATTGGGGGAGGAATTGGGCCTCCGGCCCTCTCGCTCACCGAACGAAGCGCAGTAGCGAAACGCTACTACTCGGACGTCGGTCTTCTGCGAGAGTGTGGTACTTCCCCGGTCGAGTCGGCCCATTCATGCTGCGAACAGCGTGGCCCTACCACAACATCATGTTATTGCATGCAACATGCTGTTGCATGTTTCAATGATTTTCTAAAAACACATACAGTCGAATTGAGAACCTCCTCCTTTTTGAAGTCGGTTGAAAATAGCGATAAAAGAATGGGGGGTGGGGAATGGAGGGTGAAAAATACTTTACGATCTATGCTCATACCTACCAAATACTTATACTTACTTACAATAATGGGCGACCCACATTGTCCCATTAGTAAGCTTTAAAAAAAAACACTGCCAGCGATATTAAATTTCTCTTCCACATTCCACGTCATAAGGTGCTTATAGCTGCTGTTTTTTTAACCTCACTTTTTTTCTTTACAGGAGGCTTCCCATACGCCGAGCTCAGCAACCATCAAGTACCATCATTCCTTGCTGGCGGAGGCCGTCTTCCGAAGCCACTCAGAGCCTCGCCGAGACTCTACCAGCTAATGGTCGAATGTTGGTCTGAAAACGCGCCAGACCGACCCACATTCGCCGAAATCGTGGACAAGCTTACAGTCCAGAAGCAACTATATGTAGACCTTGATTGCGTTTTTCCACCTTCAGAGGACGAAGTCGCTGGCCTAAGAGATTTTGACTTCAATATGGCGCACACCAACGGTCCTTTCGACCGATGACCTATGTAAAGACTGAATATTTTTATTGTTATTATTGTCACCCTATTTGCACAGTACACATGTAAGATTAATTATGTGTTTAAAAGTTGTTTTATTTTTAGAGTAAACAATTTAAATGGTGCGGTTTCAGTAACATGCCATAGGACTTGTCCTAAAGAAAGGAAAGCGTAAGGCCTCCTACACCAAAGTTTAGATTTAAATTTGTACGTACCTACATAGCAAAATGCATCAAAAATTGGTCGTGAAAACATAAAAATCAAACAAAGAGACAATATCGCAGAAATTATTAACAGGGTAGTTGACTAGTGTTGAATTTACTGAAAATAACAAGCCTTTTGTAAAATAAAATTAAATATAAGACGTATACTGAAGAAATCATTTAAATTCAGTAATAAAGTTCTAGAAGATCTGTCTCTTTCCCGCAAAAGAGTATTAGTATAGAAATTGTATGGCATATATCGGATTGCGACGTCACATACCGACATAGTGCCTTTCTGTGTAGCATAAAATGAAAATGCCAAAAACTTCCTTATTTTTGAACCAATTATAACTTTGTTGTTGTTGTGCGGCTCTAATTATATTCAACTTTTTAATGGGACCGTAAAAAATATTATGGTATTGTATGGATTTAAAAGGTTTTAAGCCTAATAAAGAAACTGTCGGCTTAGCTCATCGCAGCATCATTTCAATAACAATCTGTCTATCCGTCTATCCGTCAATAGAGTTGTTTACCAGAGATTTTCACAGAAGGTCCGTACAAAGTAATGTCAAAATCCTATCTCTAGTTAGCAAAGCTACTAAGAGATTTCTACGAAAACTACGAAAGCGGCCTCAATTATCTAAGTCTGATTTAAGTTTCAGCACCAACACGAAGTCGTCGATCCTGAGTAATATTTTTTTTACATTCAATATTGCCAGGCACGAACTGCTTCTGAGAATTGCATAGAAAAAAACCATGTATGTAATTGTTTTTTTCTATGCTATATCTTTGCTCGATCTATTAGGCATTTTTAGACGGATTTTATCGCATTCAAATTATTAAATTCTGACGTTTCCATATAAGTAGTGGCTTTATTTTTAGCGTAAGTCTCAGATATCAAATAAAAAGAAAAGAAAATATAACAAAGAGGTTGTATGCCAAATTACAAGCAATATTTAAGTATTTAACAAACTGGAATTTATGATGGAGGTTCGCCTGGAGCGCGTTCAAAAATCATTTCGAATCACGATGTTCTTTTTTTAAAAACCACCATGTTTGTTTTACGGACTTGTTCCTTTTTGATATCGTCGTTTCGGCCTGACTGGGGTTCTCAAACTGATATTAATAGCATGACCGGCTTTTTTAAAAACTTTAAGCAAGTACTTACAATATTATTGCGTGCGAGTGTGTGGTACAAATTGTGCAAGTTCTCTTTTTTTTGTAATATTTATTATTTGGCTTAGCACGACAAGGGGTCAACAAGAATACTAGTAATGTGCGACCCACATTGCTAGTACCTAATCTATAAAAAAAGTCCTACTCCATAGTAGTACTGATAATATCTGAGCCTATGGACGCTAACCGGGGTCCTGAAATAGGTACCTACTTTTTACGAAATTTATCGCATAATATCAATATGCATAACGTTATTTAGCGTTAAATTTCGTAAAAAGTTTTATATTTTGTCTAATTGGTATAAGTGTCAGAAATGTGTGTGGTAAGAGGTTTATAAGTTTACAACCACTGCAGGTTCTTAATTCAAAATTGAAGGCCGGCTGAATCTGGCAGCCAATCAAATTAACAAAGCTTTTTGTTGCGCCCGCGTCGGTCGCCGGCAAAAGGCAAAAAACGATTACAGGCTATTGACTCATTGCAGATTATTATAACTACATATACGATGAAGTTTTCGTGAAGGAAGCGTCGGTAGCCTAATGGCTAGGGCGTCGGACTTGCGATCATATGGTTGCCGGTTCGAACCCCACCCATTGCACTACCGACGTAAACCCACTCGTAACACAAGCATTTAGCTTAGCACGAGGGGTTAACAAGAATACTAGTAATGTGTGACCCACATTGCTAGTAAGCTTTTTTTTAGAAGAAAAAAAAAAGTTTTATCTCTTAGATACAGGTGTAAGTATACAAATATGTAAATTAATGCATTTAGTTATAAATATCCTACATATATTTTGTTTACAAAATATGGTAAATACCTATCTAGATATTTTTCTTATCAATATATCAAGTCTGTCTAGACTAGCTAGATAGTCCGCATACGTAGGTAGGTATATTACTAGAAAATGGTATTTAGAAAAATATAGGTAGGTACGGTGGCCAGCACATCAAGTTACCACAAAATGTCAATTTTTCTCAGATAATTTTGAACGTTTTCGTCAACAATATTTTTTTTTTTTTATGGGATAACTCGGCAAACGATCAGGCGAGCTACCTGATGGTAAGTAGTCATCGCCGCCCATGGACATCTGCAAAACCAAAGGAGTTGCAGATGCGTTGCCGAGCCTATTTAGGGAAAGGGAGGTGAAGGAGAAAAGGAGAAGGAAGGGGATTGGGGGAGGAATTGGGCCTCCGGCCCTCTCGCTCACCGAACGAAGCGCAGTAACGAAACGCTACTACTCGGACGTCGGTCTTCTGCGAGAGTGTGGTACTTCCCCGGTCAAGCCGGCCCATTCATACTGCGAACAGCGTGGCCCTACCACAACAAAACCCTTCAACAAACAATTTAAGGTTTAAAATCATTTGGAGAAATTTGTCAGTTTTGTATACCTTGACTTGCTGGCGACTGTACCTATGCTCTTTTTATTTTTCCCTGCAAGCATGTATCTCGCTACGCTAGTTAGCGTTCCCATCGTATTCCACCGCTGCCGCTGGGCAAATCCAATCCATAATCAAAATCCAAATAATCTAATCCATATTTTTGGTCCGACTGTGACGGATTCCTAAAAATCTTGAGGTGCTAGCGTAGGGGTGGCCAAAGGTAGGCTAGCGTAGGGTTGACCAAAGCAAGGCTAGTGTAGGGTTGCCCTAAGATAAGCTAGCGTAGGGGTGACTAAAGCTAGACTAGTTAGCGTAAGGGTTACTAAAGCTAGGCTAGCGTAGGGGTGACTAAAGCTAGACTAGTTAGCGTAAGGGTTACTAAAGCTAGGCTAGCGTAGGGGTGACTAAAGCTAGACTAGTTAGCGTAAGGGTTACTAAAGCTAGGCGAGCGTAGGGGTGACTAAAGCTAGACTAGTTAGCGTAAGGGTTACTAAAGCTAGGCTAGCGTAGGGGTGACTAAAGCTAGACTAGTTAGCGTAAGGGTTACTAAAGCTAGGCTAGCGTAGGGGTGACTAAAGCTAGACTAGTTAGCGTAAGGGTTACTAAAGCTAGGCTAGCGTAGGGGTGACTAAAGCTAGACTAGTTAGCGTAAGGGTTACTAAAGCTAGGCTAGCGTAGGGGTGACTAAAGCTAGACTAGTTAGCGTAAGGGTTACTAAAGCTAGGCTAGCGTAGGGGTGACTAAAGCTAGACTAGTTAGCGTAAGGGTTACTAAAGCTAGGCTAGCGTAGGGGTGACTAAAGCTAGACTAGTTAGCGTAAGGGTTACTAAAGCTAGGCTAGCGTAGGGGTGGCTAAAGCTAGACTAGTTAGCGTAAGGGTTACTAAAGCTAGGCGAGCGTAGGGGTGACTAAAGCTAGACTAGTTAGCGTAAGGGTTACTAAAGCTAGGCTAGCGTAGGGGTGACTAAAGCTAGACTAGTTAGCGTAAGGGTTACTAAAGCTAGGCTAGCGTAGGGGTGGCTAAAGCTAGACTAGTTAGCGTAAGGGTTACTAAAGCTAGGCTAGCGTAGGGGTGACTAAAGCTAGACTAGTTAGCGTAAGGGTTACTAAAGCTAGGCGAGCGTAGGGGTGACTAAAGCTAGACTAGTTAGCGTAAGGGTTACTAAAGCTAGGCTAGCGTAGGGGTGACTAAAGCTAGACTAGTTAGCGTAAGGGTTACTAAAGCTAGGCGAGCGTAGGGGTGACTAAAGCTAGGCTAGCGTGAGTTGTTACTTTATGACAAAAGACTCTGTTCAAGAAAATACCTAGTATTTCTGACAGTAGTTAACCATATTGGTAGTTAGTACCTACCTCAAGTAGGTATTTAAAAGTAAATATTTTTTTACATGTCCTTCAAATGTGTTAATTTCATTTCTAAGTCTAACGTGATCATTTTTTATTTTTTTATTTTCGCTAACGTTAATCTTTAACCCAATATTGAAAGCCAGGGCGCGGAGGGCTATATTTCCGCCTTTATTTGTTTTGTTACAAACACGGCTCATTAAAACATGTTACCAAGTGCTGGGGCTGACTGAATAATGACAAGTTGGAACATGTCAAAACAAGTCCATGGTTCTATTGATAAGGCACAAGTAAATCATGAAATAGGTACGAAGTAGCTACCACAATCGTATCGCTTACATTAATAAATATTAATTCGATTTCATTTCATAGTTTAACACTATGAAATGAAATCGAAGCTAAGAAAATTAAAATGTGACACTCAACTACGTAGGTATAGCCAAAGGGGGGTTAGGAATAATTACTTTACCTTTCTGTCTAGTCGGTAAGTTTGTCATGATATGCTCATCTGTTAATTGTTAGCACACAAACTACTTTTCAATAATACTATAGTATTATTAAATAGTAGTAATTGACCCTGGAATCAGTTGGTTGATATTTTATTTATTTCAACACAATTAGACAATTATCCAAAATCATCGGCTATTAACAAGTCGATATTTTTGTAAACACTTTCCTAAATTTTCTTTTTTAAATAGGCACTTACCTATATTCATTAAACATCAGTAACAGTGTTTTGTTCAGTATTTTCTTAACTTTTTCTTAACTTACCAAATAATGTTACAATTAATTTGACTAAAAGAGCTTTAAATAGGTACAGTGATACAATTTCATACTCGCCCAAATAAATCTCAAAATACATTTACACCGACCAGACATCCCTACTTCCATTTGTGTCACCTGTCACTGTCATGTCAGTGATAATAAAACAATTTACAGCACTTAAAACAAATAAGCAGTCAAGTTATCGCGATGTGCTCTCAAAGTGGCTCCATCCCCACCAGGTATTAAGGCCTTACCCATTGTGTGTTCGGCGGCAAGTTTTTCAATTTTATCTTGATTCGATAAGGACCAACCCTACGCTCGGCGCCAGCCGTTGTGGCCACGAAAGCAACGATATACGAGTAATAGAACCGTTGTTCGAAGAGTGAAATTAAAGAATTTTCTTCTTTCAAATGCATGGAAACAAAATGAAATTCCGTAACCTCGATATAAGTAAATAAATAGGTACATACCAAGATGTTGATGTTGTGGATCAAAGAACGTGCGTGAGTCAATGATCTTTGAATTAACTAATAAATTAATTCACTGATTAAGTATTTGTACACTATTTAATTCACAGATTTAATTAATTAATTATTAAGTAGTTTTTTTTTTGTTTTTAGTGAGTCAACGTTCTCATTGGAATCATGGTAAATGTGATCACAAGTCAAATGGCAATGATTCCGAAAAACCTTTTCCGAAGAACGGAAAATCATCATTGATCGTCTAACGCCTGGGAAAGCGGCAGGGTATATCGAACTCGTACCTAGAAAACCGCACTTGGCTTCAGGCTAGGCTTCAGAGGTAAGATTGAGTCTATTGGCTTCCAACTCAAGACCTCTTGACTAGCCAGTCCAATGGTCTGAATACGGCCTCTAAATCACCTGATATTCCCAGTTACTAGAAAAACGAAAGTAGGTATTTTATTAATACTACAGTTAATTCTAGAGTCAACACTAATACATAAAAAAATATTATCTATTTTTTTAAATACGCAGTATCATGAAATCGCTGTCGGCGTGGCCATTTTAAGAAGGTAACCTTCCCGGAATTTCTGTCTGGTAATTAAACTTTACAATGAGAAGCTCGAAAACTGCTTTTGTTTTTAAATACTGTCTTTGGCTCTAATAATAGAATCCTGTGACGATGACGTCATTCGTCCGTTTTGAGGAGACTAATTAAAATATCCCTGTTTTTATGACACTTTTGGGAAGTAAGTTCTAACTGTAAGGGGTTTTTTTTTAATTATTTTGCAATAGGAAATGAAATACGTAACCTACCTATACATACCTACAACCTACATATACATTACCTACTTAACGTACGTACGTTAAAGTAGGTAATTAAAAAAAGTCTTATTGCAATATTGAATTTATTGGCATGTGACGGAATATTTGGGGACGCAGGTGATTTAATTCAGCAAAGCCCGTAAGGACCCAGGAGTCCTACAATGCAAATTATTGTCTGTAATAGAATACTTGAATACTAGAAGGGCGTTAACCCTTCTAGTATTCAAGTGAGCTTCAGGTTCGAGTAATTTATTTTAGTGAGTTAAATCTTCAAGATCTGCTGCCTCTTTAATCGCAATTAGATTGAAGATACTATGAACCCTTGCAGTGTATCGGTATGCTATAAATTGTAATAACGTTTATGTATTTCAAACATGTAGTCAGCAGGAGAAAGAGTCATTAGGGATTTATTAATATTCATAAACCTTACTTAGGGCTGGCACCTTTAAATATATGTTTTTCTTGAAAAAACTTTTGGTTTCTTAAAAAACTAGGAGTTTCTTCTATAAGTATATATTTGCTTTATAAACTCAATCCCACTTACACAAGCACCTAGCTCCAGTAAGCCATGTAGGTAGGTCATATAAACATTTGTTTATTTAACACAAATCGTGGCGAAGAATCCGATCCCTCAGCTACTATGCCAAACAAATTCATCACTATCACTACGTACATATTATACGTTACGTACATCATCATTTCCTCACTGCTGGGCACGGCGGTCTCCTCTCAGTGGGATTAGGCTATGGTCTACCACGCTAGCCTACAGCGGGTTGGCAGACTTCACACGCTGTCAAGAAAATCTCTCAGGCAAGCAGGTTTCCTCACGATGTTTTCCTTCATTATTAATACGCACATGACTTCGAAAAGACAGCGGTTCGTGTCTTGAATTCGAACTAGAGGCCTTTGACTTGGTAGTCCACTGGTCACATCACTAGGCTATCACAGCTTACGTTATTCTAAAATCGAAAATGTGGTTGATTATCAAGTAAAAGTCATAGTCCAGTTGACAGCCCTAACCGTAACGTAAGGCTCAACGGGGCCTATTCCAGCTCCAACGCATTCCGGCCACAAACAAAGGCATCGTTGCATGCATGAGATTCTTTATTTTTTCTACAGTGCATGCACGGCTTTAATAAATCGCATGACTTTTTTCAAATGTGTTCACCGACTTAATAATATCTGTGTAATTGTCTGTTAATTCAGTGAAACTAACGTTTCCCTGTTTTAATTAGTAGTAAATAACAAATTGCTTTATTTTTAACCCCCAAAATTAATAAAATTAAAAATAAATCATTAAATAATAATCGATACATGGCTTGTCAACTTAGACATTGTCGATACTGTGTGTGCCAAATCTAAGAAACATAAACAACACAAAATAGGGAAAGGGAATAGAATAAAAAAGCTCTCAAAATCATTGTTCAAATTGTATTGTCGTAGAAAGTTGCAGTTCTTTTTTCTTCAGTAAATACAAAGAATGTGCACCACGCGGCTACTAGCGCCGCCGACCGACCGCAAAAAGCGCCGCCTGCTAAATACAATTATTTTCAGCTTTATTTACGTACTATTATCGCATACAAATACGAACCTTAGATCTAAGTAAATATAGTTTAAAAACCCTCGTAACTCAAATGACAGTATGGATGCGCGCTTTCTTCTGCTTGGAATGGTTAGTGTTGCAAAGGGTTCTATCGACTATCGACAGATACATTTTCCTTGATATTTTCTTTTACTAAAATTGAAAAAAATACCTTCAATATTTTTGGTAACACGGCTTACCTATATTTTGGAATTGATTCAATAAATTGATTTGTAACGAAAACTTCGATGAGGTAAAAAAAAATATTTATTGACATTTAGTTTAAATTCATAAAATTTCAACTAAATATCAATAAATAATTTGTTTAATATATTATCTGACTTTTTCCTCTGATAATTTTAAGATTAAAATTCAATTTATTACGAAAATGTCGAATTCGATACATATGAATAATATTTTGCACATCCCTACACACCGGCAATCTGATGCGCTTGCTCGCTCACAAGTCGTTCCTTTCATTCATTCAGTCGAGCTTTGATCGCCGTTGAGAGAGGACTGTATTCGAGCGCTACTGACGTTCATGACAGCGTGTTTTCTGAAAAATTCACGTGCATTATACAATAATAAAGTATATTGCACCAAAAAAACTTGCAAGTGATACATAAAAGTGTAAATAACAATAACTGTGATACCAATAAAGTAATAATTGTAATTTTAGTAGTAGATATTTTTAGTTTTAGTATAGATATTTTGGTGATGACTTTGTGATGAGTGCGTTTGGAATAGTTTAGCCTGATTACTGTCGTAATGGTGACTGTATAGTGTTTATTAGTAACAATAAGAAGTAATTGACACGGAAATGGCGGTTATAAATGTTTGCGTGTGTTTTCTGTTGATTATGTACCAGCTGTCAGCGGCTTCGAGCGAGGCCTCCTCCGAGTCAGACCTTGGATTGACAGGTGAGACATGGAATTATCATAACAAAACATAAGTACCATCATGCCTGTATTCCCCGAAGGGTTAGGCAGAGGTGTACTAATAAACACCCACATTTCGCGGGTATGTTTCAGTCCCGTGTAATAGGGGACGTGCCTATTGCCATTAACCGGGCACAAATCCAGACTCCGAGCTGCTACTGAGAATTTCATAGAAAAACCCAATAACACTGCTTGACTTGGGGATCAAACCCCGGACCTCTAGCGAAGCAGTCACGCTTAGGATCACTAGACTAATGAGGTAGTCCATGGAATTATCATAACGTTTAAATATTAAGCCGTTTAAACGTTACAAGGTAAATTAATGTAGATGCGCTTTTGTTTTGTAAACAAAAGTAAAGTGGTCACGTGATGTCATACACTGTGAGGTCCAGGGGAGACCTACATTCCCTCCAAGGATGTACTCTAGCAAGGCGTTACTTACGGGGAGGTTATGGGGTGGTCTTTTAACAGGACACAGTGCCCCCCTCCATGTGCTGATGGAGGTCACCGGGGTGGTTTTAGTCGGTAAGAATCCCACAATCGCCGGGTCTTAGGTACCTATATGATAGGTAGGTTCCTACCTTCCCACTAAGAATATAAATCTATCCTTCCTTTGTTTTTTATACAGGAATTGAATAGGACCTACCCTAGGTGGGTAATACAAAATTAAAAATATACCTATCAAGTTACTCAAATTTTCAGTAATTACCTTAAATTTTGTTTTAAGAAAAATTAAAACATTTCTGTAGGAAGGGCTTCCGTCTTACATACCTGCATAGGTACCTACCTATCTACCGAAATGTTAATAAGGTACCTACTATGTACCTACCTACAATTTTTTTGATCTGACAAAAAAAAATCACGCAATAGTTCATAAGTTTATCTGACGATATGCGCGACCTCATAATCACTATCGTAAATATTTCAATGTTAATTTATGACTTAATTAAGCTTTTAGCACACATTATGTAGGCACTACGTACTTAATTAGGTACCTACGAGATGTAGGTAATTAATTAAGAACTTATTCAGCGAGCTTAGTTTAAGATTACAGTACCTACCTAAGAATACATTAATGGGTACTTAGTGATATGAACTCATCATTTTTGGGTGTATGAACCTTATTTCAAGAATATAGTTTTATAAGACGCATGAAATAATAATATAGGCACAAAAAACACTCATCACTTCAATCTCCTCCTCTTCATCATGGTAGAAATATTTTGTATAGGCACGGGTCGCCTGATTGTATGCATCTGGGACCGTAGCCTGGACAGTGTACACTCTAGCAAAGCCGCCACTCAAGAAAGCAGTCGTTTTGCTAACGCGTTGTCCTCTTGGAAACTCAGTTGCCCAGTCATTTCTGGCCATCAACCCATTAGGTACCTACTTACCTATATTGTCCTGGGCACAGGTCTTCTCACAGAATCGGAGGGGTAAGGCTATACTCAATATTATCTCGCGCTTCAAACGGTGAAGGAAAACATCGTGAGGACACCTGCATGACTGAGACATTTTCTCAACAGCGTGTGAAGTCTGCCAACCCGCAAAACACTAGTGTGGTGGACTACCTATAGCCTAACCCCTCTCATACTGAGACTGCTCAGCATTGGAACAGTTAATGAGTTGAAGATTATTTATTTGTCAGCATTTTACAGTTGCCTTCTCTTTGTCTCCGTTTTACCTGAGAATACAATCTTTTACAATGGACTCCCAGAAAGATATTTAGAGTAAAGTAGTCGGTAACAATGGTTAATGACAGTCATTGTTTCATTAGTTCATTGGTCTCGGTAAAAACACTTAAGCTTTCGAGTGTACTTTTGTATTTAAGAGCTGCTCTTTACTTACTATTATTATTATGAGCCTGTAGTGTCCCACTGCAGGGCAAAGGCCTCCCCACTCTTCTTCCACTTCTCTCTGTCCGTTGCCGTAGAAGACCAATCTTTTTTATACAAGTCTAGCTCATCCCGCCATCTCCGCCTGGGCCTGCCGCGTTGTCGTCTGCCATTAAGTGGGACCCATTGGGTGGTCAGTTTGGCCCAGTTTTCGTCTGACATGCGACAGATGTGTCCAGCCCAGTTCCATTTCAGCGTGGCAGCTTTCCGAGTGACGTCTGTTACTTTCGTCTTGGAACGAATGACTGTATTCCTAACCCGGTCCACAAGTTTTATACCCAGAATACTCCGTTCCATTGCTCTCTGGCAAACCTCGAGTGTGGACCTCAGCTGTCCCGTCAAAGACCATGTTTGAGAACCGTATGTGAGGATGGGAAGTATGCATACTAAGCAGTTTTTAATTAGCTACTTAAAACTTTCTTAAACTTAAATAATTATATTTCAGTGAATTATGCTTATCAACTTGAACCTTCTGTAATTTATCGACGTAGGTACCACAATTCTTGCACATTCTTCCACAATTTTTAATAAAATTGTAACTATTAGTACATTACAAACATTGAAGAAAAACTAATACTCTAAAAAATCAATTATATTTTTTTCTGTCTATCTAGGATATGTTTCTACACGCATTAAGCAGATACTAGTGCACATAATTGGATGAGGTTATCACGGTTGTAAAGCTGTAGGTCTAACTTAAAATCTGGTGCATGTTTTATGTTGATACGCCTAGAAGTCGAGTTACAGTAAATAAATCCTTTTGAGACGTCAGTGAAACATCGGCCATCGGTTTAGTTTCAAAATAAAATAATAGAAGAGGTAAAACCTAGTTCGGAACCTAAAAAGAGAATAAAATACTGAGATCGCTTCTTGGATCTACGTAGGTACCCTAATTCCTAAAACATTAAACTTAGTTTCTAAAAGAAAAGACAATTTTATAAACCTTCAAATTCAAAAGACTGATTAGAAAATGCATTCAATGAAGGTGTAGTTTGAGAAACCGAATTAGGTAACTAAGCTAATCGATGCTGATCATGGTGTTAAAACTGCGTTCAAGTTATGTTATCATATTTATCGTTTTGTCTTCGATTACAGTATCGATAATCATTTAGTTGCTATGGCCATAGGCGAGCGTGATCTGCGGCGCCGGCGCCGACTCCGCGGTCGCATGGAACCCTTGCGTATCCACGATCTATTATTATTTATTCTATTTGTAATCTAGTTATTATCATCGTTATCAACCCTTTATATTCCCTTACTAATGAGTCAAGTCTCAAAACGACAGGGATTAGGCTATATTCCACCACGCTGGCAATGCGGTTGACAGACTTCACAGACCTAAATATAACTTTAGGTCTGTGTGAAACATCGTCGAGAAAGTCTCTAAAACATGCAGGTTTCCTTACGTTTTCCTTCGTCGTTTAAGCGCGTTATAGGTCTGAAGTCAGGGGTACGCGACTTGGATTCAAGACTTCGAGACGATTACATTTGACTTGGCAGTCCAATGGTCCAATATATAGGCTTTCGTCAATTCCCGATCACTAGCTAGATTGAAATAGCCTATCACTGGCCATCCTTTACATTTAAATTTTAGATCCAGACTTAACTATCAGATTAAAGATGAAACTTCAAAAAACTAAATCGATTAACGTAAACAATTGTAGAAAGAAAATAATAATGATGTTTGCCGAAACCACTGTCTAGATCGATTAAGTTACTCGCGCCATCTAATCATTAAATGAATGAAAAGATAATGCCACATTAAAGTAAATATACCTAAGTACATCGGCAAAAAATATCAAGCATTAACTCTGCTGTAATCTTTAACTTTTTCCCAAAAAGTATGGTTGGGATTGGGACCGGCTTCTAGTTGAACCGGATGTGGCCAAACATCAATAAGTACTCTAGTATTTCATAATATCGTCACACTAACGATTGCGTATCGGCGATGTACGATAGATTGACAGTTGATGACGTCATTAATCGATAGCTTATCAAAGATCAGATAAGGGACAGACTTGGCGCCATCGGAATCGGCCGAATGATCTACATAGTGAAAAACCGCACCAAATTAGCTGTTTAGTGATATTATCTATTGTTATTGTAAAATTAACATGCTGTGAAACATTTATTGTCTGTGAAAACAATGACAAACTGATTATATTGTGAATTAAAGTTAATCAAATGTTAATATTTGGGATCTGTCGCATTTTCCAACACATAATGCAACGTAGATTGGTTTGAATCTGTCTGATTCGGTATCCAGACTATTTAGGTTTTTTTATTGGTTCTTACCAGGTTTAATTTCACATGCAGCACTAAAGGAACTGCTTATGCGTTGCCGAACCTTAAGAGCTGCTATGGACTGTAGACCAGAAGACTGCCTGAACCACGTCAACCGACGGGATTAAAGCCTCTAATGGCCAATCTCCCTGGGAGGCCTTTGCAAGATCAAGAGTACTAAGAGTCCCAGGTCTTTGCCTTTTGGAGCAGTTCCAATTCCAATACCACGCGGGAAAGTCTTGATCTATTAGTAACTCTGATCCCTATAAACTTATGACGTCAATAGATGTCAACTGCAATCAACGCATTGGTACAGGCGCGGCTTGTGACGTAACTGATTACACGCATCCATTGTTAAAGAAGTCGCTCATTACGGTGAAAGCGGTTCGTCTACCGTAGAAGATCGTGAAGAAACAAACAGAACGTAAAAAATAAACGAGTTAATATGCGTAGAAAATTACGTAGAAAAGGTGTATCGTTAACTGGATGTCCATAAGGAAAGTTTAACTTTGCACGTGCGCCGCCAATCGTCGTTAGGATCTATCGGTGTATTTTGAATCGAGAATAGTTATATAGGCTGCATTCCACCGTATAAGAATAGCCGCTACTCTCCGAATACATTAAAAAATGGAACAGAATTGGTATGAAATAAACTCCCGAGTAATTTAACCGGGACTTATTTCGAGTTTGTGAAATGCGGCCTAAAATTTGCTGGGATTTCTAGTAGAAACTAGTCAGGTAATAAAAGTATCTACATCTCGCTTCCAATATACCGGTGCACAAATTATTATCTTATGCAAGTTTATAATAAAGGCAGTACACGTTCCAAAAGAAGTGTCGCTATCGGCTAAAAGTACAATGTCCCGTTGGTAATTAAGGGCAATAGACAACAAAACAACGCATGACATCGCAAGGTAGTAAGAAGGTTTAGAAGTACCATTCTGAAAATGTATTAAAACTCCACTTAAGCTTGGCTCCATCGTCATCCCGTTTGCTGTCTCACTGCTTGGTGAATGTCTCCTCTAACAATGAGAGGGTTAGACTATATTCCACCACGCTAGAAATTCTATAACAACTGTATATTATTCTTAAAATTAAAAACTAGCATACTGCCAGCTGCCTAATAGTAAGCTGCAATTGCAGCCACAGACGCTGGCAACACCAGTATCATAAGCGCGTTGACATCTTGAGACCTCGGTTGTTAAGTCTCATTGGCCCAGTAATTTTATTGGCTGCATAACCCCACAAACCAGATAAGCGGTAGAATAATTGGCATTGCGGTACTCAGGAGCAGAGTTTTACCACATCAACGTACTATAATTACCATGAGACTATCATATAAACTGTTTATTATATCTTCTGGAGTATCTATTTAGTAACCCACACGGCGACTCATTAGAAATTCACGGGTGGATTCCCATGACGTCACCGGCGCCTGACTCCCGGCGCGCCGCCACATGGTCGACTTTTTGTTAAGCACGGATTTCGACTCAAGTGGGACTGTTTGGGTAAACTATGTTTGCGGGGTAGCTCTCGAGACGGGAGAAGTTTTAACGAGTTTGTTGGAGATGGGATGGAAGAAAATGAGATAGGAGAAATGACTCAAGTGTTTGTAGGTCCACAAAGAACTGCGTTGCTCCTCTCGAAACGACAGTCCGATTCAGACGTCGGATTAAAATAAATGCAATACTTGTTGTTACTTGTTTGAACGGTCCAGGATATCTATTTATCAACAATAATAATACTTAAATGTATTATGTACACTGTTCAGGTCCCAGTTTCTGCGTACATGTCTATAAGCACGTACACATTCACATTTACTTATATCATAAAGGGAACGATTGCGGTACTAGTTCCGTTTCCTTTTGTGTTTGACATTACCGATGACTGAAAAGGTTCTAATATTCGCGATCGAATTTCAAATGTTTTAACTCGATATCGATGTTGCTGCTTTGGGGCACAGGCAAGCATCAAAGGAACGGCGAGATGACGTCATAACCCCCAAAAATCATGTCGCATGTCGAAACACAATTAACTAACTATTGCTCATAGCAGACGAAGGGTAGTTGAGACCGTTTAACCGTTGTCTGGCGCCAAAATACTAGACGTAGTGATCACTTGATAAGTAGATCACAAGCAATTTCGATCCCTATTTCTCAAAAGTAAGGTTGAATTTGATGTTGAGGACTATATAGAGGGCCTATTGAGCCCTCGGGATGTCATAAGTAAAGCTTTTTATTGCTTTGTGTATCATTCGTCAATAGGGAGCGTAGACTCGTAGACAGATGGTATTAAATGCACCTGCGTTTAAAATGTGCGGGGTTTGGTTTATTTTTTAAAGTTTATTTGCTTTACAGTTGCGAGTGTATCAAAAGATTAACAGATAATTGTGTTGCTATGGGATCTATAATGTTATGAGTCACTTATCAATGTCGTGGACTGACGTACCTACTTATAGGGGATTTCTAGCATTCCTAACCGCAGTTGGTTCTTTAGTGTCATCTATGAAAAAAAAAACTAGCCGCCTTTGCTTTTAGGATTTCTGGGCTTTAGAGCTTCTCAGAAGAGGTTAAAGGAAACTCGATCGAGTGCTAGCCAGAATTAGAATTTCGATAGAATAGAAAGCCGAAATTCATAAAATCATTTCTAAATCCCAAGGATGCTAATACAATCAGAAAATTGTAATTCCATAAAAAAAATTGGTCTTAATCTCCAGTACATTTACATTCTCTAAAGGCGCTTCAAGAAGACTTGTCCAAACTTCAAACTTAAATGAGCCGATAAAAGAAGCGAAACCAACTTTCTTCAATCAACAATCAATATAAAATCAAGACGAAATAAATCGGAAATTCCTTGCTCAGTCATGCCTTATTCTCTTCGCTCTAAGCCTATGAAAGATAAAAACTTAAGCGTAACCAAATGAAACAATCCTAAACCAATCGGTAGACATTTGCAACGGTTGTTAATTGTGTAATCAAGCAGTCATATTTGAGATTTTTTGTATTAAAATTGCGGATTGTGGATTCTCAGATTAGTATATATGATAGTTTGGATTTTTTTCCTTCTTTGGCTAATGATTTTGCTTTGTTCTTGATAGGAGAACTTAGCAGAAGCATAAATATAATAGAGCTTATTTCAAAGTGAATGAATACTGCTAAAACATGGACATACTATGGAAAAATTGATACAACTTCATAATTATCTATCCAGGAATAATCCGTGTGGTTGTTTACGCCCTAGGGCAGTTAAGAGGGAGAACTGAGCGTTAACTCTGCTATTTTATTTATTACGTCAAAATCGGTCATTCAATCGCTTCAAGATTGGCAGTTTTCTTTGTCGAATCTGGCAGTCCTTGTGACTTTATTCTGATATAATTCGATTCGCAAACTTTGGCCCCAGGAGAATGAGCTCCGCGAGTCCGGAGTGAAGTACCATAATGGCTTTTGTTTTTTTTGTTTTAATTGTCTTTTGTTACGTTATTGTAATTATCTGCAGTGACAATACCCAAAGCGAATGCTAGAATATGTAACAAAAACTGTTCATTATATACTCTCCCTCCATTTATATAAAATGCGTTATGGCGCCTAATCTCTACAATAAATTTAAACATTATAATCCTTTTGTATCCTAGCTCCTTACCCGCGTAAATATATGCTTAATTAATACTGTTAAAAGAACACGAAGCACACAATAGCTAATTCTATTTATTGGAGATCTTTAATCCTTGTTCACACAATGGCGCCAGCGTTTGCACTAGCTATACCAAATAGATGCGTGTATTTGACCGCCATTATGCGTCATACTACAAGCAAACAAAGAATTGTTTCTCGAAATTTAATGAGGCCAAGCGATTTCCACGAAACACTGCATCTGAATACTTGAAGATTTCTGTTTCTCATGAAATCATCTTAAACAAGTGATTCGTCGCTCTATATTTAGTTTTGGCAAAATAAACTTTGCTTTATCATTACAGCCATTTATATTATCAACCTTTATACAAATATGTAAAGACATTTTCTACGAAAAAAAAAATATATTTTCAGTCATTTATCCTTCGCATAAGTTATCTATTTTGGACAAAACAGGCAGGTCTAAGCAACATTTGTTAGTCAATATTATGACCAGTAGTCGACAAATTATAACAAGTAAATTGATACGGGTTGAAATACAACAGGGCTAGTAGTGCATAACGGACGACATTTGCAGCTGACTTCCGCTACGTGCCGGAAGTGTGGCGCCAGCGGCGCCTGCGCCGACAATCCGCGGTTTTCAGCCATTCACACTTCAACCGCGACGTAGCCCGGACGTCATGCGTCGCTGCTCTCACAATTAATTAACCCACAATTAAAAGTACTTTAATAAATGCTTGTTTTATGACCCTATGTTTCGTGATTTGTATCATAATTTAATGAGAGTTTTTCTGGACATTGCTTAACAACTTACATAAAAATGAATTGACATTCGAGTATCGGCGTATGGCAACATTAAGTCGACGGCTGTCAGGGCCGTGCAAATAGAGCATTAATCCAGCATGTCACGGTGTTGTTGCAATGCACTTGTTAAACAGGCCATATGTATGCGTGTGGCGACTGCGCCACTCGCCGACGAAGGTGACTGTATAAGTTTATAACACACTTCGACGCAAAGCCTTAGCCATAAAACTATTTACTCGTAAACACAAGTCTTTTAAAAGAAGAAGTATTGCATGACGCACCTTCCAGACATTTCGACGTTCAACAGTGTATATTGCTTTCTCTGACGTCAAATTTCACATAGCCGCTTTATGTTCAACTTCACTGAAGTAAGCAAACATTTTGGCATTATTTGCTTTATTCGTTTACTAACATTTAGCTAAGTTAATTCTAGATTTTTCTTTTGTGTATATATATAATTATTCCCAACATGACTCGAAGTATTGCATCGACACAAATCCAAACTGTACCCGTCAAGAATCACAAACGCATTTAATGTATGGTTGTATGTAAATATATATACACATACACGTTACCCATCAAAGTTCTACATATGGGCGTCTAGACAGTGACCGCAGTCTGGATATTAAAGTAGCTAGTTTTAAAACTGACAGACGCTCTGGTACGAATCGATTTTATCTATGAAGTGAATCAATTTGTATTGAGAGAATGAATCAGCATTCTCCGTAGACAGACCATTTTACGCTTTGCGATATTCAGTCGGGGAAATTCTTATTATCTTCAAATCGTTGAAGTGTTTTTCATCAGACATAGCAAGTTACCATCCCAAATAAATTCTGGTAACTTCCCGTGAGCAGCAATAGCCTAGTGAAATGACCGTTGGACTGCCAAGTCATGTGAAGGAAAACGCCGTGAGGAAACCTGCGTGCCTGAGAGATTTGAGTTACGGCGTATGAACTCTGCTAGCTTAATCCATCTCATTTTGAGAGGAGACCCGTGCCCAGCAGTGAGACAAATATGTTGATAAAGAACTCTTGCTTGATATGAAAATCTGTACATATCTATATGTTGCTGTCTCCTTCAACGGGCGGCTCCTAAAATTAAGAGTTAATTGGAAACCACCTGAAAGGCTGTGAATAGAAACTTACAATGGATGTCTTCAAGACTACAGTTAAGTAAATTACCTAGTCATTAAAATACTGAACTTGGCAGTTTTCTATTAGTATCAATCATCTCAAATATTTTATACCGTTGTACGCATGTACTCAGCTAAGCTTGATCGATGCGCTGTCAACTAACGATGCAAAGTAGTTAGCAAGTCAGCAAGCAACTCGGCCTTCCTTGACGGGTGATTTATTGCGCCGGCGCAACTTGGTGGTCCCTCATTATTGAATATCAATTAGGTATTAAAAATAAACCTTGGCCAACGGATAGAAGTGATTAGAAACCGGTGCTAAGTACAAGAAGTCGTTGTATTGCGTTTTTGAGAAACCGAATCTTAAAGTACCTCTGTCTGTGTGTAACCTTTTTACGCTTAAACCGCTGAACCAGTTTAGATGAAATTTGGTATGAAGATAGATTGAGACCCTGAACCTGACATTTGATCTCTTTAGTCAGTATTAATGAGTTTTTGCCTAACCCTTCGGAGAATAAAGTCATCAGGGTATGTTGAGTGCGACAGCTAGAATCATCCCTGCAACGAGTACTAATGACTAAATGGGCACCCTGTATAATTTAATCAGCAATCAAATATCTGACTAATAAACAATTTACCAAGATTACACTGATGATCAGCTTGTTAAAGTTGTCAAGTGCCGATAACAACCTTACGAGGTTTCAAGCAAGCGCAGATCTGATTTGGCAACAAAAATTTCATCAGATTAATCGCAATTCCCAGTCCACAAATATTTCCATTATCACATCATGCGCGTGCGCTTGGCTCATTCGCACGGAAGTATTATATTCTTCGAAATGCTCCGTTATAAATATTTATTGCTCCCGTGGGTGGCCAGCCATTATTCAATGAAAGTGTATTGAGGTGTGTAAGAACTGGAGCGAATACCGCAAAACGTGTGTTTACCATACCGTTTGTTTGTGTGATTTATTGGTGTTGAACATTAGTAGCAAATATGCGTACTTCGGAAAGGGCTTTCTTTAGAAATAGGTTGTGTTTTGGTGGCACGATCGCCATTTTTATAGCTGCGCAGTGACCGATTTTTGGTCTTCTGCGCAAATAAAACACAGTTTCGTACTTCTATTAACAATTTTGAAGTATATTTCAACGGATTGTTGTTCCAGGTACGGGTGTCGTGTCTGCTTTTTTTTAATGTAATGTATGAGTCATGATGAAGGAAAAATTGTTATGTGGCTCCCGTAGTTCCACAAAAACATAGGAATGGTGAAATAATGTTAATGGTTGTCCTTTTATCCGATGCTTTTGATAATTATAATGAAAATGAGAATACGAATCTATCATCGATTCAATATATTTCGGTCTACCTCTGCTACTTATACCTCTCTAGCTCTTCAGTTCCTTTTAGTTAATCTAACAAGATCGGAATCGGAAAACCTTGTGTTATTCATAATAGATTCGCATCTCCAGTCTGTATTCTACGTAAACTTGTTGGTGAGGAAACATTTTTTCTCTGAAAAAGTTATTCAGACTAAATATATTCCCGTGAACTTCACTGCAAAATAGATACTCATTATATGTATTATGTATTCTATTTTTTACTTATGATATAAGAGAATTCGATACGCCATTAAAATGAATGCGGTGATTGCTATGACAGATCAGCTGAAAAAAAAAACAAACTTATATAATGTAATGTAATATAGTGTCTCCTTCCAAATCTTATCTCAAAAAAATTCAATTCCAAATTCTCATAATATTAAGACGTTTCCACATAATATTTTATTCATCGTATCTTGAAAACTTTCAACACGTGTGGGTACTAATCAAATTATTATTTGTAGATTTAACACCCGTCAAATCCACACCTACATCGATTATGTGTAAAAATACCAATAAACTGGTAATCCTTAGTGTGTCAAATATAATGAACCAATGGTTAATTGGTAATGAAGTGCATTCATTAGATTGACACGATTTTGAAATTATGATTCGATTAATTGATCATGAGCTTGCGCCGGCAATTTACACAGATGTCTTGCCTTATACAGATAGTCGTATCCAGCATTAATAGACCTCTGCAAAACATATAAATAGAGGAGATAAGAGGTCTCGATAAATAAGTTGGGAATTCAACAAACGGACTTATTTGGTAACTTGCAAATTGGACGAGTCGTTTTGAACAAATATTGTCAGTATGTCTGGATCAAAAAAGCTGATAATGCTTGAGTTGCTTTATTTTCCTGTTTTTGTGAAAGTTTCAAAGATCGAAAAGATTTTTCTCGTTAGAAAGGCAGCTTTAGTTTGCCAAGTATAACTTTGTATATACTATATGACTTGTAAGGGAGAACTTCTCGTTTGATGTCGAAATCAATATCGCAATACATATTTATGAGTAGTATAAATTTACCGTATATAAAAACATATTATAATAAAATCTTTCAACAGATCGAGACCTGTCTTATTTGGTATAATTTGGATAGACCACAGAACGCGTTCTTACAAAAACTAGTTTATTTGCCTTAAAAACTAGTTAAGTGTCTATTGTGCGGAAGATTTCCCCTTTTACAATAAAATTGCAAGGACGCCTACGCTTGTATGTTTGTCTGTCTGTAAATGCAGTAGCCACGAACATGTGGGCGAGGCGCCGCCGCCGGTCGACATTTGCATTTAATTAGTTATTCGCGATTTGTATAATTGTCCATATGTTTAGCTCTTAATCGTTCCTCTACATATTAGGATATGGCATAGTAATTTCTGCAATTTAGATAATAGTCCTAAATTGATGCCAAAGGAAATACTTGAAATTTTTAATCCAGCCTTAAATGTAAAATTTCAGTGTTTATCGTTATTTTTATTTCCAGGACGGAAATAGTTAATTAAATTCCTTATCGATATGAACATAAAAACAAGGCATAACCTGTAATTAAAATCAATATTTTATTAATAAAACGTGATCAAACATACCAATGCTAATTCCATTTAAGATTAACAATGGCGCTACCTAATTTCAAATCAAACATGGCGCGTATTTGCAAACATTAGTTAAAACAAACTTCATATAGGTAGGGTGTCCATGTTGTCTTGTGTAAATGTATGCGGCAGATGCCACTTGAACAAATAGACAACATTCCATATATGTCTGAAGGAACCATATATATACCGGCTATGTTATAGGTACGTAACATAAGTTTATGGTGTGAGGTACAATTATGTGGCGCCCGCGCCGCTTCGTCAATGACGCCCGGTATGTAAATGCTACCAGTTTATTGATGTCAAAACTGCATTTGGTATAATTTTGTATGTAACAGTACTTTCTCTACTTAAGAAAATATTTAAACAACTGCGTATAACATCGGCTTCTTTGACGATTGATTTTTTATACGCATTTTACTGCGCGAGCGCCATATAAAGAAAATATTGAGTTCTAAATGTCATAGCATGCTGAGGAAATAGCAATGACGAGTCTATAAAATATTCATGTTTTTTTTACATGTAGTAAGTTAAGTATGTAAATAAGTTTCGAATACTGTAGTACCTAAGTGGGTATATACATAATATAATCAATGGTATTTAAAAAATATAAACCTGAATCCTAGTTGTTTAAAAAGAGATAAAAAGGTTGTAATGTAATGGAATGCCTCTTTTTAATTGATGTGATGTTCCACAGTCGTTTAGGCCACAAATAATATTAAAAAAAAAAAATTCTGTTCAAACAGACGAAAGCATGCAGTTTCAATTATAATAACAACAGCCTTATTTGATCCGATATAAAAACAATAAAAGGGCCCGGTGAGAGCGGACCCTTATAAATATTTTAATGCACCGGCGCTGACGCAGCAAACTTTATACCAACTATTGTTTCATAGTGTGTTGTACAAATAAATACGGGACTAGTTTTTGTATGGTCAAAGAGTTTGGACGTATTGGACGTCCTCCACTTAGCATGAGTATTTTTTTAAATATTAACTCGAGTAGATGAGATACATCCTAAGGGTCCATCTTGTCGAATCATATTTTTCCACAAAGTCAAGTGTGGGATGGCTCTTATTTTCCCGAAAAATGTCAGGTAGTCATCCAATCCTGACTTGGACAGAATAATACAAATAGGATACTTCCAAGCGTACTCCAGCGTTGCTAGTTCTTGCCATAACTACCAATCACGTTAAAAACACCCAAATACTATAAAGATCGTTAAATATATGTATCAAAAAATCATATATCATCACGCCCGTACCGTTGAAGGGTTAGGTAGAGGTGTTGAAAAGATGACACTTTCTTAAGGGCACACCTCACACACAGTTCGCTAATGTATTTTTAGGTACCCTGTTATCAAGCGACATCAAACAGGCATAAATTCAGATTTCGACCAATAAAATCCCAATAACACTGCTCGAACTGAGAATCGAATTAAGGTCCAATGAGACCACTCCTAGAAAATAGAAAGATGACAGAATTATTATGAGCAATAATTGCAATTCCTCCGTATAATATCTAATACCGTTATATGGTATCATTTTAGCGTTCAGTATATTTCTATACTTAATTACTGTTTAGTGCCTCGCCTACATTATATTTAGGTTTAATACCTATATAATGTATAGTCCTGCCATATAATCATCTTGAGACGTTCGCGTGACTATATTTTTTTATTATGAACATTGGTAATATAAGTTATTGTTATAATAATGGTGATAATTGCTCCCAAAACGGTGTAGATAGTTCCTGAAATAGCCTTATGAATTAAAGCCAAATAATTATGCGAAATACTATAAGCAACTGGATGAAAAGAGGTCAAGTTCCGGCTCTGTGACGAATATGGACTGCTGATGATGCGAATTATTTCAATCGTCACGAAAAAGAAGATAAATAACATAATAAAGAGTAGAATATAGTTAGAAGAATAAGTAAAAGAGACCTTTCTGTTACTAAACTTAGAAATTTAAATAAATCTCAACGCTCGGGATCTGGGGACTGAAATGACATCACTTCAAAATATGGACAGTAACCTTTTGCATCAAAATGTATAATTACAAGACCATCGTTAAAGCGATAGTATTGTTAAAACTCCTTTGACAAATGATTGCAGGTCAATGGTGTCAAGAAACATCATTGCGAAGTTTAATAAGCGTCAATAGATGAGTAATAAAAATCTCTCGAAAGTGTCATTTCAACACATAAAGTATGATTAATCAGATACTCGATTCATGTACAATTCACAAGAAAACCGATTTCAAAATCTAATAGAAAATAAATTAATATATCTATATAAACGCAATAGACCCAGGTCAAATGCCAGTGACTACGCAGATTGCATCTTCAATACTTGCAACAGTATGCCTGTAAGGTTTATTGCCGACTATAATTACTGTATTACCTGTTACATTCCCCCTCAACGTTAAAGGGGAATGAATATCCACCATTATAAATTCCAAGATTTGCTTTTATTAAATGCATTTTTGGATGTCTGACACGCAATTTTCGTATAGATCGCTGTTGTTTTGTGAATAAAAACCAATAACGACAGTTTTCCGTTTCAGTTGAAATAACCTAAAGTAAAATAATTCTTACCTACCTTCAGTATGAAACAATGTTTGACATTCTAAACAATATTTTCTAAAACAAGTCTAAAATTTTTCGTATGATAGATAAATGGCAGAGGTTTCCCCTTAATATAATTTAAGATCCCCTTCCTATCTCGGTAAACTCACGAACACAATTTTACGACCACATTCATTTCAATGTCCCGTTGAAAACCGAAATGTTTCGTTTAAAATTTAACAATTGTATAATCGAAGTACACTATTCGAATTAAAAATACTGATGCTCTTGAATGTGAGCCAAAAACATCAAATGATTTCAGTTCCAAAACGAGATCAAGACTCAGCCGAGTACAGAGCAGTGGCATCTGGAAAATCAGAATCAAAAAGAATAACGGAAACTTGAAACACCACAATTTACTAAGCATAGAGGATGTTATTCACGGGACTAAAACACTTGTACCAGTGACGTGAGTCACTACGTTATCTCACTTTACGGTTGCCACACGGTGCTGTTGTTCAGAAGTCAATGCTAAAACACAATTTGTTGTTTCATTTTATCAATTATACAGCGGATGTGCGGCTATCGACAGAAATATCAATTGCATGTGAATGCTCTTCACGAACCACCTTACAGCTTTGTAGACACAAATACGAATGTAGTCAGGAAACGAGCAACACATTCACAGAAAATGTTTAATTTTGAAATCACAATACTTTAACGTTAATATCTGATTTTATGACTCGATTTATAACCTCTTATGACCGCCACGACACCGCAATGAACAGCAGTAAAATCGTCACATTAATTCATATAACGTTATCACTGAATATTTCGGCAATAATAAAACTCTTGTTTTTATGCAAGATTATACGCAGTTAATTGTACCGATAAACTTAACTGGCCCATGTCAAGCCCCCTAATGGGATTTGGTGATAAAGAATCACAGGACACAGAAACTCAATTAAGAAAAGGTGCTGTTATCAGAAACGGCAAAGGTGGGCGCGAGCAAAAAGGGCAAGAGGACTCCAAGACGTTTTTGTCTTAACGTCTTATCGTACCCAGTCATTTGTCGGCGACATTCCCGGAATGGCGGCGACGGATGGCCTAATTGACTTAGTCGCCCACACCGCATCATACTGCCATTAACACCGACGCCTCTAGGAGCCCCTTTTGTTCTCGACTTGTTCCAACAGGTACACTCTACCTGCGCGTATTTGCCAAACAAGGGTGGCAATTTTTTCAAAAGCAATTTCTAAACATACTACCTGAATCTTTTGCCTTTCTCGAGTGGTTCCATTTAAAATATTGTTTCTGGATTTGCTTCGTGTGATCGGGAAGTTAATTACAGTGTACTCGCCATTACAGTGTCGCTGTAAGTGATTAATAGCCTACCGAGTCTCGAGCTTAGTACTAGATCTAGTAAATTATCTCCATTTACTGTTGCCGCCAATTTCTATGCTTTACTCGACTTGTTAATTGCTTACCTGCCTACACTCACCGTTGTCGCTGCAAATAATGTTGCGAACCGCTATAATAAGACTAACAGTTTGTGTTTCACTTCACCGCATTAATGTTTAAAAGTTTCTACGGCAATTCGTTCTCATTGTTTCGTTCCTTTTGTTGTTTCTTTGTGCTATGTTTGTCGCTGACTCATCGTGTACCTGTCAGCGGCGCTCCTCACGCCACTCCATCATGCAGTGTCACTTGAAATTCCTCGGACACTCATTACCCTTAATGGAAGTTCAAGAGCTCGACCACGCTATCTTCAATCAAGTTAAGAGCAACCAATTGGAACGGTTCTCATAAAATTCTTAATTGATATTCCTAACTTTTGTCTCTAATTGTAGCGTGAACTATTTATATAAATGAGATATGACTAAAAGGTTCAGCTTTTATCTTGTAATAATAATTGCTTCTGTTTCCATCCTGACTAAGATGGACCATTTAAAGGCTTCGTTTGAAGTCTCGTAAACACTCAACGTTTGCACCCTCCTCTTCAATTATCTCGAAGTGGCTCTCGATAGCAATGTCGCTCGGCTTTTACCGTCTAAAATTACGTATCGGGAGCACTCACAGGTTTCCGTTACCTAATGTAGACTTCCGCCGACCTGTAAATCGAACCAGACGCTTATAAATCTCGGCGGGGTCGGGACCGCGCCGATACGGTTAAAAGCTTCATCGAACGAATAAAAATAGGGACCGCCTTAAGTCGAGGTTCGTGTACGTTGATAAGGTTTTGTAGTTTTTGTGGAATAAGGACAACATCCCAAGATAGCGGTGCCTCAAGACCCGAGATAATAAAACTCGGCCGCAGGATGGCACTTAAGAGGTTTGGGCACCTTCGAGATTATGAGCGTGGGCTATATTTGATAACACCGGTACGGTCGCTTATTTGCCTTACTATTTGATTGTGAGTCAGAGATTTCTTTCGTCTCTGATAAAAATTACAGCATTTGTTTTGTTAGCTAACTCCTCGGATTATTTCAGGTTACGTAAAGCGTTATGTTCCAAATAATGAACGTTTACATCAAGTATGGTCGCCGGCTGGCCAACATCTGTTATCGAATCGGAATTTATGTTTTTCGTCTTTCAACCGCACCTGCTGCTGATTTAAATATATAAACTCAAACAAACTCACACTGCATTATTCGATGACTTGTAAAAGATTTTCCCAGGACATCTTCTAAGTGTTTGAGTTTAGTGTAAGTATAGTTTTAAGTGTCCATTGTTCGCCTGCAGTGGAGTTTTCAAGTGGTTTGTCCACAAGATTTGGGTGCTCGACCAACGCCGTCGGCTCTATGTTCTCAGTTTCTCACACGCCTACTTTATACACGTATCTAAAGCTGGCTCAGCTTCCGCGTTGTCGCGGGACTTGCATTAAATTGAATTTACGTACTAGCCAGGGCATCTGTCCGAACTAAGATATTTATCACTTCGCTTGCTTCATGTAACGTGTCAAAACAAACGGGAACGCTGCGCTCGCGGATATATTTTTTACTCCTTCGTTCTCGCTCCTTTCTATGCTCAAAGACAAGGATAGAGCACAATTCCGAGTACATAATCGATTGCGATAGAGACTTTATATCACAGGATTAGAGTGTAGTTTGGTTTGTTTTTATAGAGTAACACTTTCAAAGTATCGTAATGACTCGCTACGGTCGCATGAGCGCATTCAGAATCCGCCGTTCGTCTAACAACGTCATATTTCCAGCTGTTTGTTGTGTTAATTAGATCTTTATGTTTGTGTCTTAAGGTATATAATTCTGTGTTCAGTCAGGTTATTTGCGGGTGAGGTGTGCGCGTGCAAGGCTTATCCTTGCGCCGCCGCTGGCGCCGGCGCCGCACTTAGAGCGCTATTTTTTCCCGCGGCGCACCGCGTTGTACTCATAATTTATTCATTAAAGCCGTAATTTATTTGCATTTTATATTATACGACCTGCGTAATTCTCTAGTTTGCGACTATTGTTGTCTTTTTGCAATTGGTACACGATCGCGTAGGCGCACAGTGGCGCCACATTGCCACGTTTCCGTTAAATTTAAATTGCGTGACTATTCTTTTCTGTGTGAAACTCTGGTGAAATTGTGTCAATTACAATGTCATTAAACTATGATGGTGAATTGTGGAGATTGTTGTTAAATTGTGTTCACACGCATTTACACTTAACCGCAACAGGCAACTGTTGGCCTCGACCTGGCACCAGAGCCAACCTTGTGACCTAAATTAGTTTACATACTTATTGTTATAACATTGTTTGTTTTCATCTATGGTTTGTAAAACCAGCCTGTGTTATGTAAACTTGTTTCCTTGGGAGTCGGAAATTATTAGCTGTCATTATATTTGCAACAGTTCGCCCATTATTTTACTTACTTTATGTAGCTTAGGTCGGAATATTTTTAAATTGCAACATTATTTCCCTCTGTAATATTCAAATCTTCAGTAGTCAAAAGTGCTTAACAAATAAGAATACTTAAATAACTCCATATTTTTAGACTCGGTGGGATATCGCTTCAAATAGAACATTCTAGAAACGGGAAGGCGACGTTACACCAAATCTGAGGTCTTGGATCACCAGTGTAACTTGATATTTCAAGTTTGCTTGTGTAACTCTTAGATTGTCTTAATTAGTATGGGCTGGGAAGGGCGGGGGAGATCTTCTATGATTTGCTATGGTGCATGCGTAAGCGGCGCGTGGCGACAGATGTGGATGTAAACTGAAAAAGTTTTGTACCGTCAGCATACTTACAGACATTTTATTTTTCAATATTTTTTATCGCTTAACATTAACATTATTCGCTCATTAGATTTCACTGGCATTGTTGAGGACTTTTTGAGATAATAGGTAGTCAATATCCTTCTCCTAAGTGCGATCTATCTCTTTGCCAAAACTGATTCAGTGGTTTAGGTGTGAAAACGTAATAAACGAAAAAATAGACGAACACAGTTAGTTATATAATACTAGTTTGAAATTTGGATAGGGAATAACAGGAAGTTCTTGTAGAGCGTGCAGAATTCGGAACAGAATTATAAAGTAAATATAAATACATGTGTTTTCTCCTCGTGTTTCGTAGGTACTTCGTTAGAGTAATGTTACTTGTAACTATTTTATAAATGATAAATTTATGAGAAGTAAATTTGATAAAACAAGGATAAAAATATATAAGTAGGTAAAAACAAATGTATTCAAAGGAAAATGTTGTGTTAGTTAATTATTTATCTCACTGTTTTTTCATTCATCATTTCATTTCATCTTTTAGTAGCATAGACTTCCTTGCTGTCGCTACAACCCATATGTTTATTTATAACGGACAGTGGCTTGTAAATCGGATCGTTGTTTATAAGTTTTATATTATGCCGGCTGCAACAATAAACATAACTGCTACTTGCGCTTACACACGTTTTGTGTACATCACGCATTTGTTTTTACATGAAAATTGTTTTAGTAATTGTGTACATCTTTAGACCTGCGTGTTGTATTACCGGTTTTTGTTACCGATTTGATTTATTATTGGTTTTCTATACATGGTGTTTTTTTGCTGATTTGCAACCTATTCTTAGGTAATATACGCATGAAAAGCGTAGCATGTAACATTAGAAATGAATAATAAGGCATACGTATTTTTACGCACTTGTTGCACTTATTTGACTGTGAATAACTGTAGTACAATTATTACAGTATCTTAAGTTAGTTTATTTAATAATTTTGATGGTGATCTTCAACTGACTTTATCATGCAAAAAATTCGTCTTCTGGTATCTTTCAATGACAAAATTATTACCATAGACTGCCTATATCTAGATATCTCTAGCCTTGTCTCTTGCTCAGCAGCTCTCGTGACTCCGTTCCATTCGGAAAGTTTCCTCATCCAGACATTTTCCTTCGGCCAACATTGCGTTTCCCTGCCACAGAGTAGCAGGGAATTCCCATCATCATAATTATCTTGTTGCTGATATGACAACAGTTTTTTTTTTAATGCTTACTAGCTATGTGGGTTACACATTACTAGTATTCTTGTTAACCCCTCGTGCTAAGCTAATTGCTTGTGTTACGAGTGGGTTCACGTCGGTGGGGTTCGAACCGGCAACCGCATGATCGCAAGTCCGACGCCCTAGCCATTAGGCTACCGCCGATTTGGCAGCTACATGGATGGAGATTTGGATGATGCATGCTAAACTTCTTGTAGTTAGTTTTTTAAACCGAGTAGGGTTGTACGGAAAGGTAAAAAAATCTGATTCGGTCCCCAAATTTCTTACTAACGGATATTTTTTGTACACTCCAACTTTCACTTCACATTTTAGTGGAGTCATAATAAGGGATGGTCTCATCACATTACCATTTGTAGCCCCCCTCGTTGAGCACCCCTCGTAGACACTTGGCGCCATCTAAAATGGTATCTAACGTGTGACTATGTAACTGACATCCCTAACAGACTGGGAATCGGATATTGTGTTATTTTGTTTGTTTTTTTTTTGTTTTCATGCCGTAGTGACATTTATCATAAGATTGATACCTAATCAACGTCAATGCACACATTAATACTTATGCATCGCTTGAGCGAATCCGTATTTTATTTTAACGATGTCATTAAGAGAATAGATTAACTGTAAGTTTATTGAGAACAGTTACAGGAATTATTCTAGACTGTTTATGTTCCGGGAAAGCTTTTATTTGTAGGTCATTGTTATCTTCATCATCATCATCAATCCATTACATTGTCCCACTGCTGAGCACGTGTTTCTCAGTACGAGATAAGTTAGGCTATCGTCTATACCTTGATGTTTATGACTTAGATCGGGGTCACCAATTAGTTTCGCTCGGGGTCCGTTTTAAGAAATGAAATGACCATCACGGTCCGCACAATATTTTATAGAAAAAAATGTGTTAGAAATAATGACAGGGCGAGGTTTTTTAACAATAAGATTTAATATGGCCCTAGGCCAAAGGAACAATTTACAGTCTGGATTACACATTAGATCAGGGCAAACACACAATAAATTACACGTAATGATCGGACAGAGATTCGACGTCACTATCACAATTACTAGCGGACAACACACGTCCGTCCCCTCCGAGCTCTCGAGCAGAAGTGTGCGAGTTGACGTTTCGGCTTTCCTTTTATATAAAACCGACACCTGCCACTTTAAAAATATGCGGGTAGTGTTAAAAACTTCATCAAACTTGTAACAAATGTTTATCAAACAAATGTAATTACGGAAATAACGAAGGTATTTTTTCTACATATCAATGAGAAAAATATCATTTTTATTAAATTACGTACCCTGTAGTGCAAGTTGCTGATTTCTCGCGGTCCACATATATCCGCCATTTGCGAGCCCTGACTTAGATCCTAGTAAAATTCTATCCTACTCCCTTATCGACTGCACTTGCCTTCTCTTCACCTCTAGTCATCATCATGGGATTCATGTCATACCGGCCATGACAGGAATTAACTTTTACGTAGTTTTTTTCTTACAATTAACTTATAAAAACTTTTTTTTTTTCAGGTAATTACCATGGCCGTGCTATCACTGGAAATGCCTAAACCTAGATGTAAAGTATAATGACCTGCCAATCACTTTCATATGTCTATCTGGTTGATTTGATGCTATCGTCCGTATCTGTCTTTATCTTTGTTTTGACTTTCACAAACAGCTATAAATTCTTGAGGTTTTTCTATGCCAATAATAATTAGAAGACTGTCGATTTGCATACAAAAAATATAAGTTAAAAAAACTTTGTTTTATTTTTAGTTGTTTGTTTAACAAGCTTATAAATCACAATACTTGAAACTATTATACTTTTTTATGTTTTATCTCTTACTGAGTTTTTCTGCACATGCAAAAATGAAAGATTACAATCATTATTAGCATAACAATTAACAATCGGCTTTTTTCCAAAGCGACAGTAGAAGGGACACGGTGCATTGTTTGCGAAACTCCGGCGGCGCCGGCGCACGAGGCGCCGCGCATCCGCTAGTGACGTTCTATATTGTGTCGATAAACTTACCAGTCATAATAATCGATCGATTTCGACTGCATACAATACCTTGTTGCTAGTTTCGGTGACAATATTATTGTTATATCATGTAGCATGTTTTGTTTATGTTATGGGTTAGGTTAGGAAGTTAGACGAGAGTTGTAGCGACCACAATAGACCGAACACGATCGCCGTTACACTATATAGCTGCAAAATTCACAGTATAGATATAGACGACACTCGGAAGTACAGTTTGTTCGAAATAAATCTGAAGCTGTCTGCAAGTGGTTTAGCAGTGGCAAATTTTAATAGAAAAAGCCGGTGTAAAGACAATTGGAGTCGTATATGTTTCACATTTTTAATAATGTTCCTTGCTCATTTCGATATTTATGTATAAAAACACTAAATTAAGAAACCGCTTACTTCAGACAAGCAGAGTTATTTCGAAAACTGAAATTTCGTTTCACAGTAGACCAAAGAGTTTATAGTTCAATACTTACAAATGCAAGTAGGAAGTTAGAGCACTGAATTTTTATTGTTCTATGGCGGTCATAAGTATGTGCGAAATAAACTTTGTAAGTTATTGTATAGTTAGACGGTATACCTATTTATCGATAGATTATAATGTAGTCAGTTTGTTGCGCTTCGCTTGGCTTGTCGCCTGCCGACCTCATTGCAGGGCTGCGGGGCGGCACGGCGCGGCGCCTGTCTCGATCGACAATTAGCAAGACTGCACACCCATCACTATTATCTTTTTCACTAGCCGACGCAATAATTGTTTTACCAGCCGGCGAGACTTCTTATAATAAAAATAGTCATTTTCATCTCATGCAATAAAAACGAATCCTGAATTTTCTCAAGCAGTCCGTAATGATGAAAAAAAAAGATCTCGGTACTGTTTCATAATTTGAAGCGTAAATACAAAAAAATAATTCTTCGCAGTACTTTATGACGGTCATTAGTACGGTGGTGTAGCATTAATTATCACAATGTTATTTCTCAGCTCATGTTACACAGCTCCTATATCTGTAATTGTCCGCAACGTTGGCGCCACCATTCTTTGGCCGTCTGCCACTGCAATAGCTTTTAGTTCCTGTGATTAATTTTGTAATTTAAACATTGACAATATGAATGTAATAAAACCATCTTCATAATCTATGCACCAATTTTGTCACAGAAATGCGGAGGTGAAAAGTTATTAGCTGATACGATAATACACTGTGGCAAAATTTGTTTTGGAACGGAGCCATTATTCCCACAAACATTTGAGTTACGCTGTATTGAAATATCCGAGATATGTTTACATTACATTCTGGAATACACTTTAAATCAATTATATTTCATTAAACAAAATCCAAGGTTTACTTAGTGTGGTTGCGTTATAGTTTTATGTTCGCTTTTATAGATAGGTATAGTTAGTAAAGTATCGATAAAAACTTCACTTATTGGCGTCAGTACGGGGCGGGCCGTGACTCGTTTTATATGCACTTGGCTCGACGCCACCGGTGACCTCATTGCGCGACCGTTTTTGGCGCCACTGTCGCTTATAATGATCACTATCGCATCGATGACATGCCAAAACGCGATCTCTAAGATCTTTATCGATGTTTATTTGCAAATTGAATGCGCAACACTAGTGTTGAATTTTAACAACCAAATCACGATTTCTATTTGTCAAATATATTCTTATTTGCATTTGATTTATTTATTCAGTTGGTGGCTAAATGAATTTTGTTTATAGATGATGGAAATATTGTTTGAATTGCAATCTGGTTGGTCGACATCTCCGCTTTCAATATGTTTATTAAAGTCGTGATTACAAGGAATGATTTTAGACGAAAGTTTTGAAATATCAAATAATTTTACAATAAGTATTCGTGTAGATAATATGAATAAACAATTTAATAATATTTTAGTGGCCATTATTATAAATTATAGTGCGTAGGTTTTAACAAATCGCGACATGGCCGCGTCTTTACAAACACTTTTATTTATTACTCTTGGGTTATTGTCCATTTTATAGTATGCATTTAACTGTTAAAACGATGACTAACTGCTGGATTTAATTTAAGTTAATTATCACATATGATTCCGCTTGTATTTGTATGGACGTGAATGTCTTGATCGTATAGGCAAAAATCTTCTTTGTTTTGCCTTGCATCGTCATAGATCTCCTGCCGTCTTCTATCTGTTAAAATCCGAATGGATATCCTCTCGGAAGGAAAGGTGGAGGGTTATGTCGGACAGCTAAGTAGCGACTAAAACACACGATCATCGGCACTTCATTCTTAGGAGAATACAGGCGTGATGGTATGTTATTGTTATGTCAATCCAGCGTGCTTCATTTTTGAATTGGAATAATCTCGCTAATACCAACAATTACTGATTTTCAAGACATGATCATACTAAAATTCAATATCGCCGAAGCCAAACCGCAAAATATTACAAATATCGCATATTAATTCAATATTGTTTGAACTTGGCCGGTTTTCGGCGCTCAGGGTGTTATATCACTAAATAGTTATAAGCGAAATGAGTCACGACTCGAGGTATTCGCATTATGCGCATATTGATTCTAATTTCCATTGTTTACGCATTTTATTTACGCGTTCCACGAATGATGCGCGTGAGCAAATAAGCGGCTAATAGTATTATTTATGTGCGGTTTAAAATGAATTGTGTGGGGGTGAATTTTAAACTGGTTAATGTGCCTTGAGCGCACAGAGGTAAAAGCCGCGACTTACCAGTCGTAGGTTCGAACCCAGACGGGCGCCTTACTTTTGTGTAAACTATTTCGACTCCACTGCTCCCAAAACGGTGAAGGAAAACATCGTGAGGAAACCGGCATGTCCTAGAACCAAAATTTCGAAGACATGTGACATCTACCAACCCGCATTGGGCCCGCGTATAGGATTCGGCCCCCTAAATATTAATGCAATAAATTGTTATAATTACATGTACTGTCAATAATAGTGTTAGCCTATAAAATACCTTAAAAGGTACACACGTCAAAACTTATCTGAAATATTATTAGGTACATGCTAGCTTGTACTGAACGTAATTTACTGCCTTGTCCTGTTATCATGGGCGACTAAAAACCGAACTAGCAGTTAATCTCAGGTCAATAGGACGCTCGTAAATCCGTCAGTTTGTCTGTCACTGCGTAATGACTTCGGTTGGGCTTGCGACAGACTCTTAGCTCTTTAGTGCTCTTTGCTCAACACATATGCCTGTGAAAATTACGTTTTACGACTCTGACGTATGATACTAGTACCTACTAACTGCAATACTTAGCTGAACTTATCCCATCGTTAATGTGTTTTCGCTTCCGTGGCGTACTCGAGCGCCAAGACAAAATTATCTCGCCTAATATCTCATGCCGAGATAATGCCTTAAGGCATGGTAAGAAGAGAAAATATTGTCAGGAATTTTGTCAGAAAATTTTGGTTGTGAGAGAATATTGGGGATGGTTCGATATTATGTAAATGTTGGATTAATTTTGATGGAAGGTTCAGTGGGTTTTCAGGAATTTTGTATGTCCAGAATAAATTCGTAACTTTTGACGATTCGAGTGGCTGCGCCTGAAATTGGTTTTGTCATCGAAGCATTAGTTATTTTTATTAGTAAGTTGTCCTACAATTATCCCTACAGACAGATGTCTATACTAAAACATACATACAGTCAAACATGTTAAATTATTTATTATTTTATAACAAGTAAAGAAACCAAGTTCATTTAGCGTTTTGGCTCATAAAGAATCCGTTTAAAATCATCAAACGTAGTCCATTTTAAAACTTAAACGCTCACTATATCTTTTATTATTGTCGAGTGGGTCTATTAACATGTGTTCATTAGTACAGACAGACAGACAGAGCAATTAGGGGCCTCTGAATTGTTTTTATGGACCTTTCTTTACCGTCGGACATCGCCCTTAATTGATTTGTTTGGGATGGCTCAGTGGTCCGCTCAATCGGTTTGATATTTGCTGGGTTGGAGGTCAACACATTCGCATTGGTGTGATAACAAAGAAATATCCTATAACAATAGGGGATAATATCTCAGTTAACACAACTTCAGAATATGATATTAACCACTCAATACAACAAACTAACAAATTCTTCCCTAGTATAATAAACATAAACATACCATCACGCCTGTATTCCCCGAAGGGTTAGGCCGAGGCGTACTTAATCTACACCCATGCTTCGCCGGTATGTTTAGGTGCCATGTAATGTGTGGCGTGCCTATTGCCATTAACTGGGCACACATCCAGGCTCCAACTGCTACTGTAAATTTCATAGAAAAACTGAAACGTATGAAGATTATAATAATATATACTTAGGAATATAATATCATAATAAACTGCACGAGGGGCACAAAATATTATTTTTAACAATGAAATACCATATTCATTGACTTGGTACTGGTTTCTGAGTCTGGACAAACCCACAAACAAGCCCCATGAAATGCAAGCTCATGGAACGTAGACGCACAGCTAAAGTTCGCGCTATATAAAATTGAAATTAAATTTCTAGTGATGGGCAAAAGATAAATATTTGGTAACAAATCGATACCGATTATTATCTAACCTTGTTGTATTCAACATTATAATAAAAATGCTAAATTTAAATTCCTATTAAATATATCATCCGGAGACAGTTCTAATTAATATAAGTTTATTTTTTTCTCATGGTGTCTAATGTGGTCCATAAATCCATCAATCTCGTATAAATAAATAAGTTAATGAATAAAGTTAATTTTGGCTTGACTCAGTTAAGGCGACGACTGAATTATTTTAACTATGCAATTTAAATATTTTATAAACATGTTTTTAGACCTTCAGTTTATAAGACTTATTTTTAAACTAGGAAGAAACAAACTGTCATTTAACATGCACATTGATTAAAATATTTAAGTTTTAATTAATTACAATACTTTATTCATTACATACTCGTCTAACCCGCTGTGTGGGTTCCTTGACCTGTATTTTTAAATACGAGTGCAATGGAAAAATATTATACAGTTGTATTTTCTTACGTCTTATTGAACCTTAACTGCTAGATCCATTGCCCATCAATTACACAAATATATTAATAGTTTTGATACAAAACTAATAGGCTAATCATTTAATGTGTTGCTGGGGGCCATTAAAACAAAGATTAGCCATTTTTTTTCTGCCCACGCAAACAGCCGGCGTATTAATTCGATCATAGCGAGATGTGTCGTGAAGCAGTGTAATATTACATTTGAAAAGAGTACGTATACCAACACTTATCATTTAAAGAACGTATTAACATAAAATGCGTTAGATGCGTGTAAGTAGTTGTACTTTCAAAATATAGGTACTGGGATTTGTACTTTCAAAATATAGGTACTGGGATTTCCTAAGTCTTGTATCCTATGCCATTACTGCCTTAATTATTCTGGTATCATTTTATGTGTGCGCATATTTCTTCGCAATGTGCCTGTGTAATGTGCACAAACCAGAGCCAAAATAGTGTAAGTAAATCCTCTACACCAATTCTTCTTAGGTGAAGTGAATGCCAACGCAGAATTACATAAAAAAGGGGAGTTAACTTTGTATACAGGAATACAAACCAGACTATATACAGTCTTCATCAACGTTGTTAGTGTTGTTCCATGTGCTTTCCTAATACTTGGTGCTCATGAAACGTGATATCCATTCAGATACTAATTCTCTCGACAGTAATTTTCACATTCGGTGTTAAGTAGTTTGCACTTAGTTAATTAATATTTACAACTTTAAACGTCCAGCTAATTAACGTTCATGTTTTCGCATACATAATAATGTGTTTTACATTTTGAAAATATTCATTCTAAGAAGGAGTAATAATAAAACAAATTAACATGTACTTAATATTGTTAGAGGTACTTAGCATTTATCGCATCCATAAGCACACGCCTATAAATGCAAACTCAGTTATTGCCGTTACTATACTTATCCATAATTTAGTCACATGCTCAACACGTAATAAAAAGTGCATTTCATCATCTGCAACCCTAATAATTACAGTACCGCGGAAAGATATCTTGGACCCCTATTTTCCGCCTTAAAATTAAAATAATCGTCGTCCCAACCACGACCATATGTCTTCGAATTATCATTTCTCAACTAGAATTATTGTCGGCCTACATCCGTCGATTAAAACCCAATTTGAGACCAAAAGTTGGTATCAAACACGCGGCCCTCTCTAAAGGTTGAGTGATGCCAATTTAGCCGAAAATTATATATAATTTTTGTGTGAAACATTAAAAAAAAATGAATGGAATGCAGTTAACGTTTCTTTTTTTACATTAACAATTAATTAAATAATTTAATTGAAGTGAGATAAATTAAGACTGATGCCGTTACTTTCTTAAAGTTCATCATTAAATGGAGATGTAGTTCTTTAAATTTGCTATTAAGTAATGTATTATTATTTTTTTTGTAATAAAGTACGCCAACGCTACTACGCTACAACTGCTACGAATTCTAATAGGAGTCTTATCTAAACTAATTATTACGAATGATTTATACCGCGTTAAAAAAAGGCTTAGGTTTTAAGTTTTAATTCCCTGTTACGTGACGATACAAACTCAAGAACATGAATGACAAACGGCTAGCATTTAAGGGTATTACATCGCTCAAATCCCAAAAACACCCTAGGTTTAAAGAAGTTTGTAGATGAATCCTTATGTGCCTTTGCCATATAAAAAATATATGTTATACTTAAGGTCATCACAAATAAATTGTATTGTTTAATTTTTTCATAAAATTGCCCCATTTTTTTTAAATAAATCCAAGAAAATAGTCCTTTTCCAAACTAAATTGCATTTTGTCTCTTTAACCGCTTAATAGTTTGTCATAAATGTTATACCAAAAAATTTGTAATGACACACTTAACAACTTGTATTGTTTAATTTTTCCTATTTCTTTGAATATTTTTAAATAATAAAGAAAAACCCGAAACTTCACTAGCGCCCCCCGTGAAGCACCCCCGCAATGCCCGTGATGAATACTCAGGACGCGAATATCAGTGTCTCGACGACTCTTGCGACGAGTGGGCTGTACGTGCGTTATTGTTTGCAAATAAATTACAAAAGTGATGATTTTTGAATGATTTTTGAATTAAGCAATATCGTAAATAGTACAAATATAAATATTACGTAGAAATTATGTTTGTAAATATATTTAAAGTAGTTTATAATTTTGTTTTTGTTCTTGATCATTATCATAGACTAACCGTAGTGTAATGAAATCTACGGGCGCACTCCTTTGTCTGGCTCTAAATGCCGACAATCTTTTTTAATCATTTTAATTCAATTATACATTCAATCATGTTATCATGTTATCCAAAGTTTGAATGAACCTCGGAGTACCTAAGTAGGTACCGACTGAGATACTAGTTTATCTGACCTCGTAAGTAAGCTGACCTTTTATTGTATGAAAGTCTATATAATGCGAGCTCAGCTTATATGTATAACAAGCTATACCTACATCACCAGTACAAACTGACCGCTTATTGTACGGACGGTCTATACAATGCGAGGTCAGCTTATACTGGATACCTAGGTTTAACAAGCTATACATAATCACCAGTACAAGCTGACCCTTTATTGTACGGAAAGTCTTTACAATGCGAGATCAGGTCAATAGGAATTGCGTATTTTCATGTCACCAAAAGTCGTGATTCCCCTCTGTATCGAGACGTATTTCAAAATCCAAGATGGCGCACATCATTTAAATAAATTGATATGGGTGTCAATTTCCAGGTATCTTGGGGTACTGATGATGAAAATGGCATTGATTTTGTAATCCAAGATGGCGGACATTATTTTTCTTTATAAATTGATATGGGTGTCAATTTCAAGGTTTATCGGGATGCTTATTACGAAAATGACATTAATTTTGAAATCCAAGATGGCGGAAATTATTTTTCTTTATAAATTGATATGGGTGTCAATTTCAAGATTTAGCGGGATGCTAATTACGAAAATGACATTAATTTTGAAATCCAAGATGGCGGACATTATTTTCTTTATAAATTGATATGGGTGTCAATTTCCAGGTATCTTGGGGTACTGATGATGAAAATGGCATTGATTTTGTAATCCAAGATGGCGGACATTATTTTTCTTTATAAATTGATATGGGTGTCAATTTCAAGGTTTATCGGGATGCTAATTACGAAAATGACATTAATTTTGAAATCCAAGATGGCGGACATTATTTTCTTTATAAATTGATATGGGTGTCAATTTCAAGATTTAGCGGGATGCTAATTACGAAAATGACATTAATTTTGAAATCCAAGATGGCGGACATTATTTTCTTTATAAATTGATAAGTACCTATGGGTGTCAATTTCAAGGTTTAACGGGATGCTAATTACGAAAATGACATCAATTTTAAAATCCAAGATAGCGAACATTATTTTACTAAATATTGATATGGGTGTCAATTTCAAGGATTATCGGGATGCTAATTACGAAAATGATATTAATTTTGGAATCCAAGATGGTGGACATTATTTTTCTAAATACCTACATAAATTGATATGGTTGTCAATTTCAAGGTTTATCGCAATGCTAATTACGAAAATGATATTAATTTTAGATATATTTCAAGGCGGACAATATCTTAATTAGCATCCTGATAAACCTTGAAATTAACACCCATATCAAATTATTTAGAAAAATAATGTCCGCTATCTTGGATTTCAAAATTAATGTCATTTTCGTAATAAACATCCCGATAAACCTTGAAATTGACACCCATATCAATTTATAAAGAAAATAATGTCCGCCATCTTGGATTTCAAAATTAATGTCATTTTCGTAATTAGGATCCCGATAAACCTAGAAATTAACACCCATATCAATTTATAAAGAAAATAATGTCCGCCATCTTGAATTTCAAAATTAATGTCATTTTCGTAATTAGCATCCTGATAAACCTTGAAATTGACACCCATATCAATTTAATAAGAAAAACAATGTCAGCCATCTTGGATTTCAAAATTAATGTCATTTTCGTAATTAGCATCCCAATAAACCTTGAAATTGACACCCATATCAATTTATAAAGAAAGATAATGTCCGCCATCTTGGATTTCAAAATTAATATCATTTTCGTAATTAGCATCCCGATAAACCTTGAAATTGACACCCATATCAACTTCGACTTCAACTTTGACTTTGACTTCGACTTACGAAACTTTCTGCATTTCATGCATGTTTGTTTGCATGTTTTTTTCTCTGTAAAGAGAAACAAACATGCACGTCGTTACACTTTGAAGTGTCGTTTTTTTCCGTCTAGTCCCCTTTCGCAACGCGCGATAAGGAACTTCGTTCCAAAAAGTAAAGTGAATAATGTATCATGTAGTAGCACCCACACTCAATTTGATGAATGTTGAAAGCCAGCTCATCCTAGCTATCTCCGTTTCTGAGAATCTAGAAGGACTTACCTGATCATCATCAGACTCTCAGAATGTATCATGTAGTAGCACCCACACTCAATTAGATGAATGTTGAAAGCCAGCTCATCCTAGCTATCTCCGTTTCCGAGAACCTATAAGCACTTACCTGATCATCATCAGACCCTCAGAATATATCATAATTATAGTGGCACCCGTATTCAATTATATGTAAATATAATTAAATGTTTTAAGCCAGGTCACCCTAGTTATTTTCATTAGGTACTAAAGTAATATGTAGAAAGGTGTAGGTATCCCTTATTTCAAAATTATCAAGAATTACCTATAATAATTATAGATGTAGGTAACTCGTACAAGACTTTTATCTAGAGGAACAAAATGTCTTAAATCTTTCAGAGAACGAATAAAATAGGTAAATACGATGACGACACTGCGACATATCTGTATTCTTGCTTAATCTTCAGTTCCTTTTATTGAGTACGATCAAATGTCGATAGATGGCGCTGAAGTAACAAATACTAGCCCAAAAACCCGAATCCTCAAGGTCATTCGGCAATGTAATACCCTTAATGTCAATTAGCAAAGCGTTCCGGGGGAAATGCCCGCTTACCTATAAATAATGTCTAGTTACCTTGATCGCCGGAATTTTCTACCTTATTCCTCAAAACTAAGAGCTGAAATTCATATGTTAAACACAAATTCTAAAAGGAAGGAAGAGTTTTAGAATGCATAATAGAAAGCGCTATAACAGCAATTTTCCATTTATTTTCTTACTGTATTTTATTCAGGAATGTTTTGAATGCTACGGTTAAAACGAGATATTATTTTAAACCTATCTATAATAAGATGGAACCAGACGATTGAATAGCATACTGAGATACTTAATAGATACCTATGTTTTACTGATAGCTGCACAGAGAACTAGTATTCATAATTATATTCGTGGAATCTGAACTCTACACAAAGAATAATGAAATACAAAACGAACACGCAACGTCGCGGCACGCAATCATCAAAATATTAGAAGCCCTTACAATTATAGAGCTAAGCGAAATCGTGTTCGTCTATAATTCAAAAATAATACGTCATAATGTACAATTTAGAAGAATGCACTAACAGCCTTATTCTTGTTGTGCACAATTCATAAAAGGGCATAAAATCCCGACCGTGTATTATTGTTTTAAGGCATTTCGTTTTTCGTCTCGGTCGGATTCCCGCGGCCGGCAGTGGGTGGTTACCCTATAATCAGGCCCCCCTCCCGCGCTTTGGGAGCGGTCCACGGTGATTATAGGAGGAATTTTACGGCTCCTTCGTTAGTTCGTCAAATCATAGGTCCGTTGCTTAATAGCTTAGAAGACGAGTTTGTGAACGATTTTGTGTCATTTCTTAAAAATTATAAAGTAGGGTTGCATTTTTAGAGGTAATTGTCTGTGAACAAAACGCATCCGTTGAAAATATGCTAGTACGCATGTGGGCTTTGGACCGGTGCGTAATAAGTTCAGCTGTCTTCATGGCGCCAGTCTCGGTGGTAAATAAAAAAGACTGTACACCGTTTCCAACTTAATTTATCGTGAAATGACACGTAATTGATTCGACACTGCAGCTGCTCCGCTCGCATATAATTATTAGGTATAAATAAAAATCCATGATAACATCTAGCACTTGCTTGAGAAAATGCCGAAGTAAACTGGTAATAGTGCTTTGATACGTACCTATACCACCTATAGTTTGGCGGCTTAATTGGCACAGTGCCTGAGAGACTTGCCTTTTACCGCGTACACGTACAATGATAACATAGCTAGAAATCCTGCTAATGATACATGCTTATAGACAGCAAAACAATGAACAAGTTACTAGCTATGGATAACACTTTTTTTTTGTAAATAGATAAAACAAAAATTTAAATTCGGCTTTTGGCTGTTGGCCGAGGCCGAAACCGAAACCAGAAATACAAAACGGAATAAGTCAAACACTACCAATCATAAACATTCCAAATATTTGTACACATAAAAAATAATATATTCTTTTTTATAATTATCAGATGATTCATTAATTATTGTAAAAAAATGTTGATAATAATTTAACCGCAAAAGTAACCATTTTGTTATAAAAATATCCTAATGTACTTACTGTAATGACGCATGTTATGATAAAGTCGTCTAATGTATAAAAATTCCCTATATTAAGCCAAAACCTAGAATCTGAGAATATTTATGTATTTGTTTTTAGGAAGGCTAACAGGCTGACAGACAATAACCATTAGGCATACAGAACAATTTTCGTAATAATCTTGTTCCTAACTTATTTTGATATTTCTTATTCCGAAATGCTTATTAGCTACGCGACAGTTTCGTATGACAACCTGGGTCTCGATGTGGTAATAAGAACGGTCACCCATCCCTAAACTGACCGCGGCACGCGGGCTAATTAGCCACGACCTCGTGGAGTCCTACAACTCACAGGTCCGTTGTATCTTGTAAGTAACGATCCACATTCAACTAAAGATTAAGTCACAAGCAACGTGCTTTGTTACAAGTGATTGAAAACTATAATCTTACCGTAGAACGAAATAGTTCCCAAGAAAATCGACTAACAACACTCACGACAGCGCCGTCATTGTTTAAACACGGCTTTTACAGTCAAACAACTTCAAATGTGCCGACACATGAGTAATCGACTAAGCCAGTTTAGTAATTTCAGTCGTTAGCGGTTAGGCGACTTCTCAAAGGCTAGACGAATCAGTTTAAAACTAGACTGAAAATTGCTATAGCTGGCGCCTTTCAAGAATAGTTGGTATAATTTTCTGTAATCGATTACTTCATTAATATCATTGCTTATCGATTCGTCTGGGCGCGCCTGTAAATTACTCGCTTGCGTGTCATCTGTTCTTTTACCAACCTTATTAGTTTTTATGATAGGGCCCTAATTAAGTCTGTAATTTTATTGTGCTAATAAATTTCTGGCCGGGAATGTTTTTTCATTTCGATTGATTGAACTTTTGTTATGATTCTCTTTTTATGGAATAGTGATGTTAAGATGTTATTTTAATTACTCAGAAAGCTGGAGTTTTCTTTGCAACATTAACTCGAATCCCACAGAATATCGACGTCAAGCAACAGTATGCATGTATGCAGTATGCAGTGTGTGTGGAGCGCTGGAGACCCAATTCCTCACTCAGTCCTCTTCGTTCTCCTATTCTCCTTCCTCTCCCTTTTCCTTAAATAGGCTTTGCAACACATGTAGAAAGAAAGAAAGAAAGTAATTTTTATTGACAACACACAATCCACAAGACAATTCAATATAAAAAGATGTAGATGCGTTGCCGAGCCTGGAGTTGTAGAACTCCTTTGGTAATGCAGATGTCCATGGGCAGCGGCAGCGATGCTACTTACTTAGATGGCTCGCCTGCTGGTTTGCCGAGTTATCAAATAAAAAAAGACATTTATTTGTATTTTCATTGTGTTAGAATTTATGTTGTCAATTGGGAATTCCCATGCAATCTATTCTGCATTTCGTTTTCATCCTTATCCAGACTGAGTAGTTATTAAGGCAATCATTCATTTGTTAAATAAAACAAATCGTCCAAAACGTTTGCCTGCAGCGTTTCTGTCGGCACGACAACGGTCGTGCTCCGCGTCCCTTCGGCAAATAATCGTTTCGTCCGATAATTGCCGATTTCACCCGAACGCGGTCGGAACACAAAGCACCCCAATGATTGCGCAAGATTACACTATAATTTTCATCGAGTAAACAGATGCTTATGTATGGAGACTGAATTCTTTTTAGTTTTCAAACGAATTGACGTATATATATATACGGTGTATGGTGTAAGTAACTCATTTTTTTTGAGCTGGTTGGCAAGTAGTTTACGTAAGCAAGTTTTGAAATATGCCATATGTAGCATTGAGAGGGATTAATACTTTTTATAGCTACGACTTTAAAACTCTTGAAGTTCCGATGAAATCCCTTAGAATTATTTTATAATAAAAAGTATCACGGACATACTTACTTTTGATCGAAGTTTTTAATTTAATGCGTTCCTCTGTTGGGCAATAAAAGTTATTAGTTAATAAAAACAATATTCGGTACTGGTGCCCCGCCGTGTCCGGTACTCGGGACCACACATCGCCGTCATCGGCGCCTCTTTGTGCCGCGTGTACACTGCACGTTTCACTTGCGGTAGCGTGCAAGTCATGGGCGATAGCGATTTAAAAAAAATAACAAACAAAGTATAGAATTTATTTTTTTATAAACCATCAACAACATCTATCTAAGAGTAACTCTGAAAGAGTGAGCGGGATAGGTAGCTGTTTGCAACATATTTTGTCGTCAGTGGAAACGCAGGGTTAGTGTAATAACATAAACATGCCAGCAACACCAGTTGAATTGACATCTTAAGACCTCGGTTGTTAAGTCTAATTTGAACAATAATGTCACTGGCTACATTACCTCTCAGGGAAGTTGGTGACAGAATAGGAATTTGACAATGCGGTTGACCCAACTTATGGCTACCCAGAAGAACTCTTCTGCAGTTTTGACCACCTCAAAAAAGTTATTTGGAATTGCAAGACAGAAACACACATTATTAACTAAAACCATAGTCTAAGTTGTTGTCTTCCTAAAATTTCTTAATTTCAGTAAATACTAACAACTACTACATACTATTTGACGAGCTTCTTAAAATGGTACCTACGTAATCAAATTGCCGTAAGACACCGGGCCTTCCATCATAATGATCAGGTAAATAAAAAAGTCGTACCTATACTAAACCAACTTCAACCGCTTCCGTCCAAGCGCAAATCCAACTCCGCAAGCTATTTTAGACAAATAAGCCGCTTATAACATATCCCGCTCCCGCTATCTCTTTTACCATACACCAAGCGATGCACTATCGTCTGTTTAAATATTAGTAGTTATATCCCGAGATGTTGTTTGTTTCTACCGAGTGGCGGTAGTTAAGTCTGTCTGTTTATACATATACTTGTGTACTTGTTCTAGCTGGTTAGTGGTGTGGACGCGCTTTTTATGGCCACCGCTGATTGTGTTAATTCTGTGTCACTAAGGACTACTTTTGTGTCGTTTTCTATGGTTAGGAGGTCATGTGGCCTCAATAGCCGAGGTTAGGCCAGGGATATTACAAGAGTATACCTACCTACTTACATACACAACAGTTAATATAGCGGAATTAAAACTACAAATAAAATATTTTGGTCTTTATAAGAGAAATCAACTAAATAAATGAACATTGTTTTGCTTTCCAGAGTTTTTTACGTCATTGTTTTCTTTAATTAATTATATTATTTTTTTGTTTAAAACCCGTAATTTCTCACACTGTATGAGATTGAGTGATTTAATTAATTATATTTAATTAAGTAATTGTGTACATTTGTCTACGAAAGTATTAATTAATCAAAATAAAAAATTAGAAACGTACGTAATTTCCAAAATTAATTGACACACAATTTCTTATTAAACGTCACAATTATGACTCTTAACATATTCAAAATTTTCCAAGAAACCTCATCCATTGCTAATTAAGTTAATTAATCAGTCGGTATGTTAATGTAATTATAAAGAAAAAATTCTAGAGGAAAGTGGTAATAAAATGACTGGTTTACAACATGGTAATAAAATTGTTTTAAAACGAAAATGGCCGAGTTTTAACAGTTGCCATGCTATTGGTGACGTCACTTGTCATGCTTCGAGGACGACTAGCGGCCTTGTGACGCTATTAGAAAGTCTAGAATTTGTGTTCTGGAATGCCATTTCTTTTAAATTTATGATAACTAACTTCCGTCTGCAACTTCCTCTGTTCTTTGTTTGTGGTATAAAAAACTCCTTTCAGGATCGGTTTTTTTTTGGAATGAGTATTAAAAAGTATTCTACTTTGAAAATTGTTCCCTAGTTTTTTGTACGTTGGAAGAAATAGTGAAGAGACAAATAAATTCATTTCACATAAATAAGCGAACATAACCCCGCGTTTCAACTGGCGACAAAACATGTTCCAAACAGCTACCTATCCCACTCACTCTTTGAGAGTTAGATGTTTGCAACATGTTTTGTCAACAGTGAAAACGCGGGGTAACATACCATCACGCGTGGATTTTCGGAAAGGCAAAAGTGTGCTATGTATCATCCTCATTTCGCTGGTGTGTTTAGGTTCCAAGTATTACAGGAAAAGCTTATTGCTATTAACCAGGCACAAATTCAAACTCCGAACTGCTACTGATAATTTCGTAGAAAAGCCCAAGGACACTGCTCGACCTGGGAATCGTACCTCTAGCATTCGCGCTTGACACCCCTAGAATAATAAGCAGGTACTTAGTTCTTTGTTAATAATAATTAAAAACTAATGATATCTACTTTATAAACCCTATGTCACACATTAACGTAAGGTTGTCTTCAAAACATTATCTGTAGAAATAAATATAGTGTTAATTTCTACAAGCACCTGTGCCTCGAAGCTGCAAAAGTTAATTACAAAATTAACTGTTTATGTAATTATGTAAAACATTATGTTACGTAAGTTTTTTTGACACATCAAATATATCCAACCCTACGTTGTAACTTTTGACCAATTTGTCAAAGTTTAATAATAATTAACCTTAAACATTAAAATAACGACAATCGCCTTAAGCTTATATTATCATAATCGAATTAGTTATCGATTGTCACGTTCTTAACAAAACTAATAAACAGTTTTTCATTTAAATAACATGTTTCAAAATATAACTGCATAACACTGGCCACCGACCTCTCACCCGGAAATTTTTACGGCAATCGAAAATTAAATAGAACTCCTTATCTCCGACAACATACGGTCTAAAATCCAACAACTCTTAACGGTGAAATAACTTTGTTATTTCTAATCCGCTATAAATAAAACTTAAATTCCACAAAATGTTATGTTGAGCTTCATTAATCGTATTCGAAGACTTAATAAATGATTCGTAGCGATTCGGGGATACCGTTGAACAAAATGGCGATATTGAATTATAATATCGATTAATGATAAGTATCGATTTTTGTGATGATTGATTGCTGTAAAAAATGGTCCCGTTTGATATGTGAAGATGCCATAAGTACTTAAAAAAAACTGTAAGTTTGAACCCCGATACGTTACTAGGTCATCCAAAAATATTAAAAATCTTTAAATAAAACCAAACATGAGTTGAAGTTGAAATCAGCTTAGGAAGAATCTTTCTAAGCGGCATTTTCATGGCAGAAATTATATAATTATACGTCTCTAAATTGATTTGAACTCCACTACAGCCGTATGCATACCTACTGCTGCTTTTCATTGGGCAAGTGTGGAGCATCAGAGACTCAATCTGCCGTCGCGTCGTAACGAAAAAGGGTACATCTAACATTAAAATGTTTTTTTGACAAAAAAACACAGATTGGACTTTTAATTCTGATTCCAAATCAAGTTCCCTTCGTTTCCCTTTTCCCTAACGGAACGCAGCGCTTTGGTTGTGTTCTTTGCATTCTTTAGACAGTTCTAAGAGCTCACAGCCAGCCTATGAGTGGCAGTTGCCACATTCCAACAGTTGGGCCACTCGCTCGTCTGCCACAGTTAATAGTCTCGGCAACACTTCTGGAACTTCTTTGCTATTGCAGGTGTCCATGGGCGGCTTTTCTACTCGTTTGCGGACTTAACCCATCAAAAATCCAAGCGAAACACACACTACACTATATTATAAATACGAGTACAATGAGCAAGTAGATTGAAGTTTTCTCATATTACATATTCGTACATTAAAGTTCATCAACGCTTCAATAATGATCTCTCAGTATTTGCATACATAAAGATGCACGGTCGATTGCTACGGACGAACGCAACGCATGCCTTTGAACGCACCGCTAACTAAACGCGTTAAACGTTTTATATAACATTATAAATAGCCCTAGTAATTTATGTGGTGTGTCTGTTAGTACTTAAATATGTTGTCGATAATCTCTTGGAGTCATTGATCAAGGCGATTGAATTGTTCCGTCCGTTGAACAGGATTTGTGATTGCTACAAGCGGATTATTGAGAGAAATGTTCAGCATTTGATGTTAAATCGGTACGAAAATTGCGAATTGCATTAAGGCAGTGCATTTGACTATATTGGCACAGATATTCGATTAGAAAGTTTGTACGGCATGCGGCAGTATGTACGTTCCAAAATTGACAAACAGTAAAAGTGGAGATGATATAACTACTCAACGTAGGCATTGGTCTATCCTAGGTCTAACTCCTCTTTGGTTTTTTTATTTTGATATTCGGGTGTTTGAATTTTACTCGTATTATGCCAGCCGCAAGCGTGGTGGCCTAAGCCAAGTGGGACATGTGGATGATGATAATGATAACAAGCTTATAAGTTGACCTCTCATTGCAGGAAAAGCTTTTAAAATGAGAGGTCAGCGTGTACTGGATTTGTAACCTGGACGTGTGTAATAAAATTTTGACTGATAATAAATATTTTAAATTAATCGACATAACATAACATTTACGGTGGGCCCATGCATTTCAAGCGATGTATATCAAAAAGTAATTTACTACCAGTAACTAAAAGTATAATTTTCACAAAAATAATAGGTAAAGTTAAGGCCCAATGTAATGTGATACGATGTAAGTCATGTGTAACTGTGTAGCGCTAGCCGTGGTCTTGCGTCGGCGCATGCGGCTGAGACAAATGAAACTACCGCAACGGATAATCACCTACTACTGGTTTCTATTCTGTTAGTTAAAATCTAAGATAAGAAATCAAAGAAAGCCAATAGTAGGGCCTATAGGGTTTATGTTCAAGTACAATAAAAAAGCAGAAAAAATAGTCTAATAGAAAGAAGAGAGAGTAGGAGAAGCAAGCAAAATAATCACTAGAAGGCAAATAGTGAAACCTTAGGCAGCGGTGTACTGATGTGATGATGTAGGCGAGCCTATTAACCGGGCACAAGTTCAAACTCCGAGTTGCTACTTTTGGAAGAATTTCATAGAAAACCGCAATAACCAGGTCGAGCCTGAAGCTTAGCATACCTAGAACTACTAGACTAATGGTAATGTGGCAGTAGGTACTACCCTAATAAAATGAATATGTATGTACCAGCAAATCAAGTCAAGTCAAATTTCTCAAAATGATTTTAAAACTTATTGATGATAAAGTTCAAAATCAACTAAGACTTGACTTGAAATTTGACATCCTGTGGTAACTTGATGTGCTAGCCACCGTACAAGGAATTGATGGTTTCGGAGACCAAGACACCTCAAGGATCCTCCTCTTCCAAGCAATTGTCATGTATAATCCTTTGCTAGAATTATAAACACCGTTGTATATTCTGTCGGCATAGAATATACGGGCTGGTGCAAAAAGCACGTCAAATCATGAAGTTGACATGTTCGGAATAACAAGCAGAACAATGAATCACTATAAACTAGTTGCTATGCCCCCGTATGGTAATAAATCAGTCGGTACAGAACTGAATTTTATATGAGACTGTACAACGTTCGAATTGTTTGAAATACGTTTGACTAATTTTGTTTTAAAAATAGAATTTGGTCAATCGAAAATCGAAATCAAGCTAGTTTAGAAGTAAGGAGTTGTTTCTTTTTTCTTATTTGCCAATGTGTCAGTGTCAACAATTTTGTCAATGACAACGTGAAATGGAAAGAATGAGTGGTAATGAAAGATTATAAAGAAAATTGAAAGGAAAAGAAAGACAGACATAAAGATTATATTATAAATTAGTTATCTCAGCGAAGGAAGGCTAGGAGTTGATGATTAAAGTCTCGTTTGTCAATTATTATAAAATACTTACTTTTCGACTGTTGAAATAATTAAAGGTTTCTTCTAGATTCAAAATTTTACTTTCCGCATTCATTTGAATTACCCACTGGAAAAATTCTTTGCACGAACTCAAATTCTTAGAGTCAAATCTCATTGGAGACTCCCCTAAATAATTTTGCCAAAAAAAGAACAAATTCAAACGTCGAATCAAACGCATTCGCATTCGCGCGAGTAATCAACGAGTACAAATAGTAGCGATGTGAATTCCGCGTCCCAACACAGAGCACACGACCGCATTCCGGCCCCTACTTCTTTCACTGGCAATCCGGAGAAATTCTCCAAGCGCATTCCACTTCAGATATGATATAATAACCCATTACGAAACCCATGTGTTTTGCTAGACCCAATGCTTCCTCTAATACCTGTGTGGCGTCCATCAACTCGATCCTATCCAGCCAGTTTTGCTCCTTCCGCATCTATAGCAATGTTTTTAGTAAGGTACTTTATATCTTTGTGAAAATTAGCCTTTTTTTAAAATGCCTTATTTTTTTTCCGTGACTACACAATACAGTAGCGCTCATCTAGGGATGAAATAAGGGGCCTCACACCTAAGAAATTTATGCAATAGTAGCTGTAACTATAACTAAACAAGTGGTTGATTACAATACACCGACTATGATCGGTCATACTATAATATTCCTCACGATATATTCTTCTTTTTAACCATATAACGACATTGCTATAGTACCTAGCACATAAAAAACAAAAACAATACTTACGTGTTGACTACTTGTAGGCCTTATTCTTAAAGCTGAAATCTAAGATCTATATAATTATTAGACAAATAACGCCATTATTTGTTTATGTATAAGCCTCTTATAAGCTCCGTTATTTCACTATAAAAACAAATGAATAAGCATAATCTGTTTTCATTTACAAGTATGTAAAAATTTCAACAGTAATTTCGCCGTTATTTGTGAGTGGAGTATAGTTAAAAACCGATTTAACATTTATGTAGTTTTTTTTTGGAATATTAAATTTCAGACATGACTAGATAACCTTTTTGCGAATACTTCTCCACACTTTTTTTTATTTGTAAAGACAATTAGGTAACATTTCTAGATCGTGGTATAAGCAACTTTATATCTATACATATAATAAAATTATAACAGCCCCTTGTCTGAACATTACAGATATTGAAGAAAATCTAATATGGGGTCTTTATTAGAGCAACTGAAGCCGAAACAAAATTGTCTGGCTGTATCTCTGTACACGCATCACGCAATAACTACTGCACGAAATTGGATGAGGTTTCAACATTTGGGTTTCTAGAGGTTTTGCTTAAAATCTAGCGCATGTTTCATCTTGATACGCCGCCTAAAAGCTGAGTTAGGCTGTGTTCACACCAAACGTATTGTCGGCCGCTGACTGTGAGTAGGTATGCTCCAAAGCGACAACGGACTACGTAATAGCGTAAGTTGGTTCGGTGTGAATGACAAGTTAAATATATATTATGGAAAAGCGATAAACTAGGTAACGCGCGCTCACAGTCAGCGGCCGACAATACTTCTGGTGTGAACACAGCCTTATAGTAAGTAAATCCTTTTGGGATGTAAGTTAAATCGCGGACAACAGCTCGTCTATACATGAAACTAATAGGTAAGTACATTGGAATCTTCCTTGAAAAACCCTTTTAGTCATGTTGAAAGCCGTACTAAAATCCATCAAGTAATTCCTAACATTAGCCTAAACATACGCACGACTGGAAACTGATTTTATGATGTGTGTGGTAATTTTGCGAAATTCTCGGCTCTTGAGTTACGAATGTCTATGATTACCTCATAAGTTCTGCGAATACACAAATAGCCCCTTTGATGTTGGTAAATGTTTTAAGGTAACAACAGCTAAAACGAGGAGTTGCGTAGAGAAACTTGTGGGGATTGCAAGCGCCACCGATATGCATAAATCCATATTTAATATGCATAATTTACAACTTTCTGTACAGTATCTGTGTCAGTTTACTTAATGCTATTTATTTATGGTAAAAACATCTTTTAAAGTCCTTTCTTGCCGCCGACATTTCCTAGCTGAAGACCTCTGACAAGGAAGGCCGAAAAAAACTCAGATAACCAAGGCCTCTTTGACAGTCCAGAAATTATATTATCAGCTTATGTGATTGTCACAATGCAGGACAATGTCTGAAATGGCCTTTTAAAGAAAGAGCTATAGCGGCTTTGAGTAGACCAGTCCTAGCAGACGGTACGCATGCATCAAGCATTGTGTAGCACTATCATATTATAGAAAGCTCAACAACCCATCACACGACGATACTAGATAATAATTTCCCATACATATAAAACAAGAATTGGCTCTTAAAACGCGATGCAACTGATCTCATATAGCTTTTTTCACGATCTAATTAAGTCGAAAGCCAAGCTCTGCTCGGATAAGAGCGGAATGCGGCCGCTGTTGAAATATTGATTAAGCTTTTTATGTTACGTTTCAATCTCGTCTCGCATTATATGTAGCAAGTCAACGAACCGATTGCCCACAGCGAAGGTGTTAACATTTTCACACGTCGCTTTTAAAACAACAAACGGTGTTGCAACACGTAAAAACCTCAGTTGTCAACTTACCACCTATGTCGCTAAACACCTGTCCCGAAATGTTGACTCAGCGACAAATGTCCACCGATATTTACACAATCAATTGAAACGGTAAATCTCTAATGAAAACGTGTTATAACCACTGCATCGGGAATGCACACAAAAGAGTTTAAATGTTTACGGTAAGTTGGCACGCGTCCACCTAATGGGCTACCAGATGATTGAGAGCTGTTATGATTTAAGACGACAATCGATCCGAGTCGACGGGTTCAAGCGATGAGCATTGTCGTTGTGACATTAACGTCGCCTACACAATCGAATCGGGGCTTTGCGGCTATCGAAGCCCATTCGAAGCGGATAAAGGTCTTGCTCGTGAGGATTCCATAAAGGAAAAAAAAAGATCAGGTAGTCGGCCTCCTAAAGCCCATTGTGACTTAACGAGGCGATGAATACTCGAATTCATTGGCGAACAGGTGGTACGTTACGCCTGCGTCGGCGCTAGCTTCGTTTTGCACTTTTAGGAGTTCGACGAACGCATTTCATTATTCAAATGTTATTCGAGTGGCGTGAAAGCGCCTCGATAACCTCGACGGCGACGGTACGTGTACAGAATGACTGATAAACGTCGTACCCATACTTAGATACAACACAAATAACTATCGTCCGATTGACATCTCTACAGCATTGTAATAAAGAACACAAGTGTCCGAAATCGGAGACCGATAGTCGAACTCATTTCCATTGATCTATGCAAAGGCATCGAAGTCCTCAAGAGTTATTCTATGCTAATGTTAATCAAATGACTCTATCGAATTACATCACCATGTAAACTCAACAAGGAACTAAACGTTATAATAAATGGCTGTCAGGTGAATTGTATTTAGCAGTAAACACGAGTCTCGGTGCGTTGGCTAACGTGCCAATGAGCAATTTTCCGAGGAAGTGATCTCGCTCGGGCTGCAACAGATAGCTCTTTGGCGCCGCGCACCGCTCTCTATAATAAAGCATGCATTCATTTATCGCTGGTTCGTCGACACTATTCGACTTGGTGTATCTATGTACCGTTATCTTTGATAAAACACTCTAAATCGCCTTCGCGAGACCGGAGTCTTCGGAAAGCTCGTGAATCTTTCGATTTGGAACGCGAGATTATCGGTGCGATTTGTCAAGGTGCAGCAGCATTAAGCGGCTTTAGAGGTTCGATCTCGGCACGAGATAGCTGCAGAAACGCTACTCGACCCACAGGCCTCTCTCGACTCGCATTCCGATGGAAATTGCCCGCGGCCCGGCCAGATTACTGGCGCCGCATTGGATAATTACGCACCGACGAGGACATGCATTACGGAAGATAATTCAGCGAGTGCAATTAGAAGATGAGTCGTGATTTGATCGTAACCGCCGATGCAAAACGATAAACTGGAATCTTCTAATACAAATTAACTTTGTCCATAGTTATTAGACTTCGCCTCGAGCGCCTGTTTAACATTCCACACCGCTCCACCAGCTATACTTAAGACGCTGTTGGCGTCTCGTTGTATTAATAGTTGTTGTATAGAGAATAGTTGTTAACTGTGACGGCCGGGGTCCGTGCGGTCGCGTCAGCAGCCACAAATCAGATGGCCCAAATTGACAGCCAATAAATAGTTTCAAATAGCGGACATCGGAATGTGACAACAAGGCCGCAAAGCAACCTTGCTTTTTCCGCGTCATCCAATCAGCATAAAGCTTGTTATGTTGGCTCTAATCTGAATAGCAGAGAAACCGGCTGCGGCTCGCGCCACAATCGTTATTAACGTAATAAAGTACTAGATAAAACGGAGTCGGACAGCGTGTGAACGGCAAGAGAAAGCCGTCGTTGCAACATTAGTTAGTGGCTAGCATCATCGAATGTTTTAACAGAAACTGTATGTTTAATTAAGTCTCCCAAGAGCATCACAGCCATAAACGCCTAATGTTCACTAATGATTACCATCTAACAACGAAGAGCTAATAAAAATTTTGAATAGCTTTGATTCCCGTCGATTTCTGGTGCCGTGAAAGTAATTGGTATCTGTCATTATATTCTAGTAAGCACATCGATCAACGAAAATGTAAGACTACATCACTTGGTCCTAAACAGATAAACTGACAGAAATAGCCGACTATTTCTGTTGAGAGTAGGTTTTGCACTATCTTAGCGGTCGATCTAAATTGGATCTCTGATCTGAAATGAGCGAAATGTACTAACGAAATGGGCTTGGAACTTGATACTCCGAATAGACGTCTCGTTGCAGCTATCTGTAATGAAATTGAAGGGACGTACGTGGCAAACGAGGCGGTGGCCTTAATCTTCTTATAAAAATCTACTTATTTTACCACAGCGGCGTCTCGCGATGAGAACATTTCAATCGCGATTCACCAAAACCGGCTCCCGTGTCGCGATGCGATCGCTCCAATGTTTAAATATTTGCTCTTTTAATACGCCTTTATCGCAAACACTTTCTGAAAATCTTTTTTCAAAATAACTGTCTCCACAAAGCTTTTCCGGCTCGTTAGATCACCTTTCATAAAAAGCTTTTTCGTTAAGTGCATTCCACTTATTTCAAGCTTTCCAAAAATCCTTTTACGGTTCTCAATTAGTGCGGCAAACAAAGAGGAAACTAGGAAATTAACACCTCGTTTACCGTGCCACGTGACAGAGGGTGACTGATCGCTTCGGTCCCTCCGAAAATGCTCAGATGTCCATACAAAATCTCGCAAGCGTGAAGCACCGCTTTCTTAGTCAATATACCGTGAAGAATTGGCGCCTATGCACTTAACAATTCTTATAAAATTTGTTTTATCATTGAAGGAAAGCTAACTTGGGAAAAGATAAGAAGCACTTTCTTTTATCTTTGAATGCATCCTGCCTTCATGATCATTAGTAAAGCTATCTCGTTCTGGCCCCGCTTCATCCTTTTCTCCCACATCTCCGGAGGGCCATTTATCAATACCAAATAACATGCCGGGAATCTTTTCTCTTTGGTTTATTTGTTTTTTATTTACCTTATCCTTCGGTGTTCTATTTGTGCCTTCGTTTTTGACTCGAAATTGATTGTAAAGCCGATCTAATGGCATCCGTCTAACATAATGTTCGATGCATTGATGGTTACTAATGAGATGATAAGTTGTTTTCGTAAAAATGCATTAAGTAGACCTATTCCTTTATCATTCTGTAATTGAACTATAAATATTGTGTCGTGAAACTATAAGACACACAATATTAAATGAACGATGTAACAGAATCTCGATTTCGTAATAAATGCATGGCGCGCTGCACAGTGCAATTAATGGAAGCAATTCTGCGTGCAAAAGCTATTAAAGCTCGCTATTAAAAGTTTCCAATTTCCCCTGCTCAAAGGTTCAGCTATTAATGGCGTGCAAACCCTTTTGCTTTTTTACAATGGTATTTTATTCTTTAATTGTTTTATTTAGTTTGGGTTCGCATTCGCTCGCAACTTCATCTCTGCCGGTTGCAGCACGAAATGGAATTCTAACATTTCTTTGTGAACATGGAGACATTCGGCTCATTACCTTTTTACTGAACCGCTTTCCAATTATTCGTTTAAAGAGTTAGAAATCTGTTCTTTTATGTCAATAAATTTTTAATGATGCCTTCACGACGTGATTAGCTGTACAATGCCAGTTTGATGTTTAAGGTTTTTATAAAGATTCTTAATCGATGTCCCGCCGATGCGCATGGGCAGCGGACATCTCACTAATCATTCTAAAAATTAGGGTTAAAAAATACACGATTACGTGAACGAAAAACATATCCTAAAGATGCCGGACATCAGGGGGGGTCTTCCTTCAGTTTTCCTCGGTCGCCGAGAGCAAATGAAGCGGCGTCCCTCTGAAATTAATTTTGTTTTGTTTCATCGTCTGGAGCCGAAGCATTTACATTGAATGCGGTCGGAGGCTGGCTGTTTGTGAGGATATTTATGTAGGGGCCCGTGGAGTATGACATGCGCATTATTCATACACGATACGCGCCACGAACCAGCTGTATGTTATTTTTACCGGTTCATCGGCTTGTCGTCGATGGGTTACCATTTGAGATGAAAGGGAAGTTTTTTCCTTACGAAAACATTAATATGATATTACTGCGACGAATTTTGAAACAATGTTGTCCAAGTCGAAGACTAATCTTTTGTATTAAAATTGTCTTTTGCAGTTGAAGGTTTAAGGCCCGTTAAGTATGAACATGTGGATGAGTTTGTGGACGATGTTAAAATATTAGAATTTATAGGTGAGGACGTAGGCACGGCAAATCGAACGCCATCAAAGTTTACGACACCACAAGGCGCCACGGTGTCGATACTTGTGATTGGATACACTGCATATAATGCATTTCCTTTTGCATTTGCAATAGCCGTTTCCTGTTTCAATTTATTGGTTTACACTTAATGCGTTTTCAATTTAATGAACAGTATTCTGGTTTAAAAATATACGCTTACATTTTCTTTCACTTTCCATTGTTGATTTTATTGTAGTGTTTACCTTTCCGCAATGACTGTCGATATAAAATACGATACAGTAAAATTGAAAAAATTGCATTGCGTCGTATTTCAATTGTTCTATGCCACAAAATGGTTACATTTAAGCGTTTGTTATTTTAAACAATATGCGCATTGGAAAAATCGATTTGCGCTATAGTGTTCACGCTTCAACTTTTACTACGCATATTAAATTTAGAAAGAAAACAAATGACATCACTGGCAATTCTGTTTTCAATTTAAATCAACCAATGAATTTAGCGTATTTAAATGCCCTCTTCGAATGCGTATATGCAATTTTTTTTTGTTTATTCCAGATTCAAACGACGGTGACGCGGGAGTGAGATGTTACTGCAACACTGCGCAGTGCGTGGGCACAGGGTACATGTGCAGGTCGGCGCGCAGCGGGGGTTGCTACAGCGAGCTGCCCGCGCCGAGACGCACGCACCACGCCCGACATGGTTGCTTACACCATTTAGCTGATACGTATGTATTTTTAATCATTTTTATGTATAACGACCTTTATATTGACACTGATGCAATAGAAAATTATAACTAAGGAAATACTTATGCAAAAATACTAACAATCTACATAGAACCATGGGAATTAAATTAAGAGAGTTGACAGCAATGATCATTACATGATTGAAAGAATTAAGAATAAGAGCCCAGACAATTTTAATTGGAAATAGACTTTTTGTTAGAAAGTGGCATCCATAAAAAAATATAAGGAGAGGAACCCAGTCTGTCTGATTTATTTGCTATGTATTCACTCTTAGAATTTTGATATAGAGATAGGTTGGACTTTGAACCTTGCAGAAGGATATAGGCTACCTTTTGTCTCAACAAGTCCTTTAGTATGCGAGTGATACCGCTGACAAAAGCTAGTCCTGAATTTTTGCTACAGGAGAGAAAGACAGAAAATTCTAGATTCATAAAATAATCTATGTGCGTCAATGCTCAGTAGCCTTGTCACCGAAGATAAGAGTGTTTTTGAAACAATACGAGGGTCATCTTCGGTCAACTTTGTTAAAAACTTATTCGTTGTCATGATAACTAATGATCTTCATCGTATGCACACATTAGCTATTGTGAAGCAAATTGGGAAACGTGTATCGTTAGCGATAATAATTTTCGTGTTAATTAGTGCTTTATTTTCAGGCAAATAAGGCCTTTCAATAATTTCTGTTAACTTTTTAACAGCATCGGTTAGATGCTACGTATTTTTCTCCATCAAATTCGACATTTTACAAGATGTCGACGATAAAAAGTTAAAGGAACGTCCGAACAACATTCCTAATGAAGGACAGAAGATTTTATCATTTCTAATTGCAATCCTAATTAGTATGCCGACCGTCGCTTAAATGTCAACCATTTACAAAAAGGTACACATGATTTACAAATTGGTTGTTTGTTTGCCCCCGCGCAATGCATTAAGTAAAATTTATTTCATAACCTCAAACCCGTGTAGAATTACATTACGTGGCTGACAAAGATCTAAAATTAATTTACCTGCTACTGTTATTAGCATTCACGCTTCACTTAAATAATTATCAATACTTTATTTTCTATATATTTTGCTTTAAGTTTTACTCATTGCGAGCTCCTTTCAATTATTTTTTTTCTGTTCTTGCATTTGTTTCAACTACATACTTTCATGTTTTCAACCCTCAATGTGACAATCACATTCTTTGTCATGATTATCTTATTATTTTAATAACAATCCCAATACTATTGATATTTTCCCATCTATTTACAAAGCAATTATGATCAGTTTCTTACGATACGGCGGCAGAACCTTTTTAAATTTCATCGAGGAATTAATTATTCTTTTGTTAGTCAGCATTTGAGAGGCATTCTCATCCATCAATACTGCTTATCATGCTGTATAGGCTTGTTGCGTACACGACTCTTCAATCAATTTGACATTAGTTTTAGAATGACTGCCGCTTTCATCATACGTGTAACGACATTTTCATAGATTTGATTGAATATGGTATCAAAGTATTTGCAGGATTACATTATGTTTACAGGATAACATTGTTCGAAAATATTAAAATTACTATGATTGGAAATCTAGGTATGATGTGATAGATGCTCGCTTTACTAATAGACTGTCCTTAATTTTAACGTAGCATCTTCTAACGTACAGTATTTAGCAAATATCAAAGATTTCTTGGCTCAAGACAATTATTGGGTAAAATTATTACATCTGATATAAAAGGCAAGTCTAATATAATTTCCATCAATAAATACGTCTATTTACTTAACAACAGTAGAACATTAAGTAATCGTTGTAACTTTTTTATGTGGCTCACGGTATGTTCACCTCAGTTTATTAATTATACCGGCGAAGGCATGCCGGACTCCACTATGTTTTTATACACTGAAATTACCCGCTCAGTTGATTATCTTATTCGTATCGGCCCGGGCCGCGTTCACCGAACCGGTTCCGCCTGCCGCATGCCCACTTTTATTTACTTTAAATAATTTTTGGTCCTTTTTGGCAATCTCTGCCATTATCTGCGCTAACGATCGCCATGTTCGCTTCGTTAAGATTTCCATAGAATTCAAATTGATATTCGCTTATTTTATCGGTAATTAATTCTCGTTTGACTTGTTTATTGTGTATATAAAGTGCGGTTGAGTGATGTCGGTTTGATGTCCTCGTTTGTTAAGATAAGGGTGACTCTGTTGGGGTTGAGGCGCGGGTCAGACTAGATAGTGCAGCGGGGACGCCGACCCAGACTATTCGATTCCTTCCTTACAAAATCAATCCATAACATTATTAAATAAAGTTCAAATTTGATTGATAAGATTGACAAATCTGTTTGCCTCCTAGGCTTTGTTCTAAGAATCAGCTTTTTTATCGTCAATAGCTGCGATCATTGATATCAGTATGGAATTATCTAGATAGGTCAACTGCATGTCAATTATCCAGGTTCTTTGTATTTCATCTCAACCAGTTCTTTGTTTCAACTAAGTACTTGCATTATTATAACTGATTATATTGTTATCTGTTTCTAAAACGTAATGTGTACTTACTTGTTTGTTTATTTATTGTTTAATACTGTAAATAGTTACGTTCTTAGATGCCAATGTGACATTAGGTACTGGTTACCGTATTGATAAGGTTTCCCTGATAACACTTTCAATGATTTAATTAGAGCTAAAGTAGGTATGTTTTAAACACTGTTTTCTATTATGAAAATGGAATTCATGTTTCCACACCAACTTGCTGTATGGTCTGATTTCTTTTATCAGTATTTCTAAAGTAACTGAAATCAGTTTTTATTTATTTTTAATGTAAGAATCTTCTAAAAATACTGTTTTTGACGTATTTGTGGGATTCTCAAAGTCGATATTTTGTTCATACTTGATCAAACTTAGTTTAAATAGATACAATACTCACGGTATAGGTTATTGATGAAGAATTTTTTTATCAAGAAATACTTATTACAAATTGAAACATCACCGCTTGTTTCGGTCTTTTTTGGGTCTCCAATTTTCGGGCGGTTTGGGAAAACGGGAAAATTTCGTGCACCGATATTTCTTTCCCATTGGACATGACATAAAAAATCAAGACAAGACATGAAAAATCATACAAATTTGAATATGCATCATTAGATGATTTTAAGACTGTATCTTCAAAATATTCTGCAACTTTCTATATATTTGGTGCTACATTAATTAAAAGAAATTAAATCCAAAAACAAGTTCATGATGCGATAAGATTAAAAAGTTAATTGGCAGCGGATTTAAATAGGTTCTATACACTTTAAATAGATTGTTTATATACTCATTATATTCCCAAGTATCTTATCAGTTATGTTTTGTTTTATGGTTTCTATCAGACTTCTGCCGACTGCTAATTGCTGTTACTTCATTAGTACACTACCTATATAAAACCATAATGAGAGAACTTGTTTACCCATTTTTAAATGTTGCTTCATTAGTCTAGTAGTCGTGACTGTTACGCTTGAGGTTCGATTCCTGGATTTGTACCCGATTAGAGGCTATAAGCTCGCCCTCTACAACAGGGGATCTAAACATATCAACAAACTGTGTACGTACATTAGTACCTACCTACCTGCCTAGCCCTAGTTTGGGGTATAAAGGCGTGATGGTATGTACATAATGTTATGTTATAGTTTGAGATCAAAAGTACTCGCTTATAGGTCTGAAAAGACAATAGGTATTTGTTTCAAGTTTGGGCGTTCTTTTGTATCATTCTATTTTAAGTTTTTTATTTAATAATATCCCTTTATAGACCCATCCCGTGTTTAAAAATATCACGTGGTGTTTTGAGGGGGGATTATAATAAAACCAATTATACATAAACCACTGTTAATTTAAGTTAATTAGCTTGGTAATAAATGTGGGCACATAATTACCTAATTTACTTTACAAATTTTATTTCGTAACTATTATTAATTAATATATGAGAAGTATTTAATAGACGCGTTTTACCTGAAATAAAACGCATATTAAATACTTACCCTTATTAGAAGCTTATTATAATGAGAAGGCACTTCCGATTTCCGTTGTATTTTACATCTTTTTCTACCGTATATCGCTATCTCTTTCGCACATCTCAGGCGTGGGGGTGTTGGCTACCTGATGGTTCCAATCACCCTGTTCGTCATTGCGTCGAATTATACCAGGCAGAGATAAAAAGTAAGCTTCTAATAAGGGTAAGTATTTAATATGCGTTTTATTTCAGGTAAAACGCGTCTATTAAACACTTGACCGTTATTAGAAGCTTATTATAATGAGACCTGTTTGTTATCGCCTGGTGGGAAAGAGCCAATGTGAATTATTAAATTAAATCTTGAAAAGGAAAATATTTTTAAATTCTGTCACAAGATTAACAACATACTTCACCGTGTCTTAAAATAAAAAATCAAGGCAATAAGGTATTTTTAACAATTAGAATCCATTACACAAATGTATAATTTTTAATTACATATTAACTGTTACGTAATCTATTATATTAAAATTACATCATGCTACAGGTTTAAATAAGGAGGTTATTGATGAATTATTAGTATGCATAATAATTTCACAGCGATAGAATTTTCGAAAAGTCTTAACCGGTTTCCAATTTCCCTTACCTAGAATATCATCAAGGGGTAAATGATCAACACACATTTTGGAAGGTACCGCGGATCGCACGCTACCTGGAGTTTATGTTATGACAGCTCTTCTCATATGCGCCTTGATCCACCCTGCAATTACAGCTCGAGAGGCGCAACGGTATCAATAAATTTGATGATTCAGACTTGATACGTTTTTCATTCAGTATTGCTATGGTTTTGTTGATCCAGTAAACAGGATATAAATTTTGTTTATTAAGATTAATTAATAACTTTCATCCAGGCTGTCTATTATCACTGCAATCTGTCTTAGATCCAAAGAGAGGCCCAAAAAATAATAGAATCAGTATTAATAAATACAATGATCGTCCAACAAGGTCAGGTCGTAAATTCTTCGAGCTGAATATAATTTAAATAAGGTGTCTACTGAATACTTACATGTCCCAGACATGAGGTATCGCAGTCTTGGGACTTTTCAAAGAAATAGATTTTAAAATGCGTTTATGTTTAACCAGAACATCTTCACCTAATTTACTAGATAATTGGTATTGCATAAGGTGGATATTACTGATTTATAAAGAAGAATAGTATTGTAGGTGAATTTAAAGTTAAAGTACAAATCTGCTAGGAATTGATTTAATTGGGCTCCGTTGGGCCGTAGGATTAACGTTATTTTGCAACCTTGTATATTTTCCAAGTACAGCCGCCAAGATTAAAGTAAAGGTATTAGGTCTCGTGTCGACAAGTAAGTCTTAAATCCGTCAGTGTAAACGGGGCTGCGATGGCCCGGGACATGAGATCCGCTCTCCAGAAAAACTTTTCCAACGTAGCAATACAGTCAGATAAATTCCTGTGGACTCGAGGAACTAGGAAAACTCCATGCGGTTCCCCAGCGGTGGAAACACCCATGATAATAGGAAATTCCAAGGTACGTTGAAAGCATCGTGATTTAACGTTTCGTGATCGTGAGATCAAGGGTATGTAATTGCCTACTACTCGTGCTGTTTTAGATACGAATAGTTAGATCACGGGAGTTCCCATTTTCAGAAAAAAAAAGAAAATATTTCTGTGCAGTTCGGGAGTAGGTGCCATTCCGGAGGCTAACGAAGTCTGGACAGGCAATCTGCGTGATTGTTGAATTTTCCAGGAATATGATAAATTCGATAGTGAATCTGATACTCGTCCAGGACATACAAAATTTGATGGGTTAGATTTGTGAGAGATCTAGATCGAGATTTCATCCCCCCTTCGTTGCGGAGATAAGCTATCGCGGAACTATTGTCTGATTAGATCAGAACTGAGACATGCCATCTGAATATGTCGTCTTACCGTCGTCATATATGGGTTTAATATAAAATGTGTTTAAAGAATAATGTTCAATCATTCTGGTCAATGCTTGTCGCATGCGCTTCTAGAACTTTCAATATCGTTAACAATTCCTTCATGGCTACTGAGCTCTGGAGATCCTTTAGTGTGAATTTGTTGCTTATTATGAACTGCGAGACTGTTTACAATAGCAGCAGACTTGCGACAGCGACTAGCCGCTGACAGGGACTTGCGAGTCCAAGGATCCTAAATAAAGCCGAGAAAGTTTATATATTGTTGTAGGAACAGAACGTTCTCGGATTTTATTTGAAGAGCCAGAAATTGTAGTGCCCAATAGCATATGTAACTACGCCTTTAAACCGTTCCGATTTTGATATATAAACAATGATCCTTACACCCTTTTGTCGAAGTACTTTTGTATCTAGTTCATACGACACGCGAATATTTTCTGTGCTTAGTCCGAAGGGCTCGCAGGTCATTTTTAATAATCTACGTAAATTAGACGTACGAACCGTCTTTGTAAATGGGCTATCGGATGATTGAAATAAGCCTGTGCCAAGTCTGCCTTGCACATCCATTTTCGGGGTTAGAAGAAATCCTGCACACGGTACATGTTTATTAAACGGAATCGGTCTTTTACGAGACAAACTGATTCAATAACCTCAGGTTGAAAACCGGACGATGTGTCCCGGCGCTCTTTGGCACTAGAAATACAAAGCTATACAAAGCTTGGGGAAGGATCTACTGCTTTCAGAACGTCTTGCTTTTTTATTTGTTGAATGATTGCAGACATAGAAATGTCTCAATTCTATTGTACGACGCTGATAATGGGAGTTTTCATGAGTGGTTTTTGTATGAAGGGTATGCGATACTCTGTTATTATTTTAAGTTTTATTCACAGTTCCAAGCGGGAAGATTAGCACACCACCACAGTACTTACTGAAGTCAGCGAGTCACTCTTTTTTGTTGCTTGTATTGTAAGAAGGTGAAAAGGAGCGCTTCTGGTCTCTTTCATTTGGGTGCCTTGATCTCGAACCGCGAGTTCGAAAGCTGTATTAGATTGGGATGGGAGTGCCCTCGGTAGCATTATTGTGCCCTTTTGAAGGGTAATGAGCAGCAGGAACTGGTTCACAGCAGTAGCCAGAAGTAACAAGCGGTGGTACGTAATGACAGGCGTGCCCGTGCGAGGGCGTGCCGTACAAAAATACCAGGTTTTGCTTACGAAACATTTCCGCTATTAAATTGTTTGGTTGCGATCAGTGTGAGCAACAGTAGCTGGCACACAGTAGTAGCCAGAAGTACCACGCAGTGGTACATTTTGACAGGCGTGCGCCTGCAAGGGGTGCCATACAGAAATACCAGATTTTGCTTTCGAAGCATTCCCGCTATAAGAATTTTTGGTGGTGATGAGTGTAAGCAGCAGGAGCTGACTCACAGCAGTAGCCCGAAATATTACGCGGTGGTACGTAATGATAGGCGTGCCCCTGCGAGGGGTGCCGTACAGAAATACCCAGGATTTTCTTTCGAAGCATTCTCGCTATTAGATTATTTGGTGGCAATGAGTGTGAGCAGCAGAAGCTGTCTCACAGCAGTAGCAAGAAGTACCACGCGGTGGTACGTAATGACAGGCTTGCCCCTGTGAGGGGTGCCGTACAGAAATACCAGGTTTTGTGAGAGCGACCTCGGTCATTCCCGCTATTAAATTGTATGGTGGCGATGAGTGTGAGCAGCAAAAGCTGGCTCACAGCAGTAGCCAGAAGTACCACGCGTTGGTACGTATTGACAGACGTGCCCCTGCGAGGGGTGCCGTACTGGTATACCAGGTTTTGCTTTCGAAGCATTCCCGCTATTAGATTGTTTGGTGGCAATGAGTGTGAGCAGCAGGAGCTGGCTCACAGCAGTAGCCAGAAGTACCAAGCGGTGGTACGTAATGACAGCCCTGCCCCTGCGAGGGGTGCCGTACAGAAATACCAGGTTTTGCTTTTTTACTCATCAAAAAAAAACCTTTTTCTAACGCCGCCTGCTTTGTCCAGAGCAGCAGTAAGAGCTTGAGAGTTTGAAGGGGGTATTTTATTTAAAGCCACTTTTACTAAAAGATTTCGAATACATCTGAGAATACTATACCTACTCTTTCTTCAGCTCTGTGGCCGCAAGTCATTTGAAACAGATGTGTATAGACTTACCTTATGAAATTCACCATATAGAAAAAGTTAAGTTAAAGTTATTAACCAGCGAGTTAGACTAAGCTTATAAAATACGTAATGTATTCAGAACAGTTATTAACCAGCGATGGATTTATTTTTGTTCAAGAATACAAAAGTTAATCCCTGCGTAGGATTTATCAGAGTAAGCCAAGTGGCGTGTTTTATCATACGCCTTCACCTCTTAGTTTGTTTCTAGCTCTGTAAATCCGGGTGAATGGTTATAACAGCTTTTGGGTGTCAGCATATCGAATATGCGACCACGTGCTATTAGGTATCAAATCGTTGAATCTCATTAAACATTTTTGAATATTCCTACGGTGTGGCTGCACCGTGAGATCTTTAAGTTTAGACTCAATATCAAATGACAGATGCGGTATCACTTCAGTATTTAAGTTACAAGTATACGATAATGCCTGCGAGGCATCGTCAGGAACGTCCTCGTAAAGGTCACGACTAACGTCGGAGATACATGATATATTATCATTATTACTCAAGTAGTTCCTATTAATCCATAAGCACAAACCTAAACGGAAAGAAAACATTTCAAATACGAAGGAAATAATATTAATAATTTTCGGGTAGAAAATTAAACAGTTGAACATTAGATAAAACTGTAAAAAGAAATTATACTGGTTAAGTCGGTAGAAAAATAAAACGGTTTTAAACGATAAAACCGTAATATGTAATAGCATATTACGCTTAATCATATTAAATAAAGGTAACAATATCGAACGGTAACACCGTTAAATAAAAATATTATATTAAAATACTTGTGCAACTTACGTGTAAGTATTATGTAACACTTTTAAACAATATAATATTTCCAAGGTAGGAAATAACTAGCACTAGGAGCACAAGTTATCACAACGGAAATTGTCAAGCCAATGACGAACAGGGTGATTGGAACCATCAGGTAGCCAACACCCCCACGCCTGAGATGTGCGAAAGAGATAGCGATATACGGTAGAAAAAGATGTAAAATACAACGGAAATCGGAAGTGCCTTCTCATTATAATAAGCTTCTAATAACGGTCAAGTGTTTAATATGTTATAAATGCCTTGACCCGTGCCAACAGTGGGTAAACGGGTTGTTGATGATCATAATTATTACGTACTAAATTAGACAAAAAACGATTGCATATAGGTACTTTTCTTGTTTTTTTTTCATAAATAAGTATAAGTTATCATTATCCCACTCCCTGTCCCACTGCTGGCCACGGTTTTCGTTTTAGAGTAGGGGCTTGGGCTATATTCCACCACAATAGCCTTCTGTGTGTTGGCCATTTGATCACTTACTGTAGTGACCGGCTATTTACGGGAATTAGCCGTGATCTATGGCTCCGGCGAATAAAGTAAATGTCCGAGATAACCCTCCATCTTCCACCATAAGTGTTTACCACCAGGTAAACGAAAGAGAAGGGCTTATTGCCAATCCATGGTCATTACTATAGGGCAAGGAAATCCATGCCATTCATAAAATTTGCCACAATCAAGATGTGATACTACAGCTAAATATCAATAACGCAGCAACGAATTTTCATAAAAAACCATCATACAGCTGGCAATCTTAAATCATAGTTTATTTCACGAGAACGTTAATAACTATACCTGTTTCACAAAATTTTAATTGGGCCCAACTAATCGTTTCTGCAAATAGGTTTCTAATCGCCAAAACAAAGCTCTCAGGCCCAATCTTCCAAATTATTCAAATTGACGAAATTCTTTAAATAGTCGCTGCAACTTCGGCTCTTCGTTCCCGTGAGAAACGAACCAATGATAATTAGAATAGACGAAACATTAATAAATTGATGAAGACAATATTTACAACTGAGTATTAAAACTTTTGCTTAAAAATCGTTACCTTAACATATATTAGTGTTAATTGATTTGTTCTCTAAACTCACTTCTCATCGATTCCCCAAAAGTAAGCAATGTTACCCTGTAAACTCTCACAATATTATTCAAGATTCGAAAATTCCAAGAGCTTGTAAATAGAAAAAGATCAGAGTTCAACACGCGAGATTTATTCCAACAAGAAGCCGTTTTGTATGATAATGCTCACCTTAATACATCAAATGTCTCTTCAGTATTCAAAAGAAATGTACTTAAGTACTGGTAAATTTTAATTCTATGTAAATTTTCGGTGTCCGTGAGAACACGAGCCGTGATTTGTTTGCGACACAGAAGTCGCTGGTTAAGGCTTGGTTTCCATCAAAGCAAAGTGGAGAGGAGATTTTGTAACTTAGAATCAGATATCGTTGTTCCATATCTCACTGCGAAGCTTCGGTCTGTAGGAACTATTCAGGAGTTATTATTTTAGTGCATAGTACACCAGAGACATGAGATATACGCGAGTGCGCTAAAAACAATCCACTTGCATTTGTTTCTGGTGGAATTACATCCATTTTCTTCCTCGCACAATCCTGTGCTTCGTCACAAATCTGTGGTGAAAACACGGCCTTAACCAGTTTAAGTTAAGCTGTCTCCGAGAGCTGAGGCAAGAGAACACTCTAACTCCTGCCCCACTCTAGCCAGGTCACATCTCCGTGGGTAGAAACACCCTGCCCACTACACCAGTCATCTACACATATCTCCATTCCACTCCATTGGAAGCCGGCCCTTACAATAGTAAGGAACTAAGAATTAGCTGATGGAATACCATCAGCTAATTCTTAGTTCCGTCACCTAATTAACACACACATACACACACAACCCTCATCTTTACAGATCTCGTCAATAAATTTTGTGAGCGAATCTCCTATTCCCCTTTTGAAACTCAAGGTAGCGAGCTTGCGTATGTGTGCGTGCGACGGATGATAAACATATGGAGTCAAGTATCTAGTGTCGACAGTGTTTTGATTTGTATTCCATCGACGCAATGTTATTATGTGGCCACGGCTATATGGAGATGTTAAAAGACATCAATCTTCTTGTCTTTATTAAAAAACCTTTGAAAAATGTTGGCTCAAGTTATTTGTGTGCGATTTGCATAATACGTGAGTGTGATTTGGCTTTTTGTAGTGATGGTATATAGTGATAAGGTTCTTTGGCCAGTGGCCAGCTTGGGCCATTTAAATATTTACGTATTTTTTCTTTTAACACGCCCTTATTTCCCGAAAGTTTAGACAAAGCTGTACCTACACAGTTCTCCTGTATGATTTAGGTCCCACTTATTAAGAAGCGAGCCTATTAAAATTAACCGGGCATAAATCCAAACTCTTAGCTATTGAAAATATCATAATAACACCCAATAACACTGCTCGACCTGGGAATTTTGCGCCCTTACAGCTGTTTGATGTTTCTCAACGTCTTTCTTCCTTAATAAAGTAGCTTTGAAACATATCCTCATGTCTGCTGATATCCCTTAACCTTCCACTTCCTTACTCATAATATCATTAAAATCTTCCTTCTCGTTATATTCTTCGTTAACCTTCAAATCGCCTCCTAAAAATCGTTTTGAATAACAGTTTTTTAATTCAAATCTTTTTAATAGTACGCTTTAGTAATTAGTTCTTTGAACATTAAGTATTTCTATAATGATATCCATAAATCTATTCATAACTACCCAATCATCATTCGTAATTGCAGACTTTTTTTGCTGAACTTGATGAAAAGTCGAGTAATTAATGTATTCAATTTGTAACCATTTAATCAGTTGCTTTGAGAGTTTTTAAATTGTGTGGAATATTGTTGACATCTTAATTCGGTATTATTACAGAACATGAACATGATTGTGTCGTTTAGGAATGAAGGCTGTTACCAAGAAGGTTTTGAATGTGGATATGTGTAAAGGAAGGGGGTAGACCAAAGAAAAGATGCACTGTGTGACAAACGAATTAAATAATGAGGCAACTGGCCGAGACTAAAGGCAAGGATGTTAAGTAAATTGTAAACATATGCCATAGTAAATTGGGATATGGACAGGAGGATAATGAACTAGTTAATGTTCAATAATGGTCTTAATATGAGTGCTAAGATTTTAGCAGAATATAAAACGCTGCTTACAAAGAATTACTAAAAGTTATAATAAATTCTCAAAAGGTTAGGATTTATCAAAATATCATACCGTATCATAAAGTCAAGTGAGTTATCGAAAACTAATGCAAAATGTACAACAAAAGAAATGATCGTATTGATTATTTGGCATACAGCGTTGGCACTTTAAACTCTTGCGCAAGTAAACTATCTGGGAGGTTCGTTATGTAATGACTTGCACATCTCATGTGGATCAAACCGTGAGGGCAAGCGAGTTCTAAGCTTGTTGATTTCTTTTTTTTTATCAATTAATTCTCTTCGTTTAGACTACTTCTTATTTATTTCTTATTTATACTTCTTAAATTAGCTCGTGGAAGTGTTGATATTTATCCGCACCTGGTTAGAATAGAACCCAAACCCAATATGGTTGGAAACGGTTACTGAAAAGTGTAAATTTTAGGAGAACACAACATTTTATTTAGTATTCGACAGTCACTGACAAATAAAAAGACCTTACAGTGGTGTTCTCATCTTCTTAACTTCAAGAATCGTGTTCTGGCTCTGTTAATACTGTATTAAGATCCATTAAAATCTAGAACGTCTATAAATTAGACCAACCACATAAGGACACAATTGCAGTATTTTTTTCCTTATCAACACATTATAAAGCAACAAGTGCGAGCCGAGGCTAACCACTGAACTTTTTGCTATAATACCATTGAATCTAGTGAACTCCAAATGAATTCGTATTGCACAAAAAACAACTGGCCATTTAGCGACGTTCTGAATTCAATAACGATAAGCTTTATTATTTTCTTTGTTTATAAACTCGTTTGTGAGACAACCTTTTTTGTTGGAGACAGTGAAAGACTGGGTGCAGTTGAAACTGGTTTGATCTATGGAAGGATGTTGATAGCAGCTGATTATTTAGGAGTCCGTAAAATTAAAGAGCTGCAATTGAAAAAATATAATATAAAAAGTTTTAATCCCAGTATAGTTTTTCTAGCTGGCAGCAATGATAATAAGAATCCATTAAACATCCTTAAATTTTACGCAGATCAACTACAACAAAAGCCTTTTAATACAAATAATACTAAGTATCTCTTTCTCAAATTCCAGGGAAAAGGAAGCATTATCCCGCTGCCAGAACTCGCCAGGATCAGGAGGTCCACCACCTTCGTCAGAACACTCTCTTCTGCTGTGTTGCTTCAGGGACCTCTGCAACCATGAAGACAGTCCCATAGCTAGAGCGAGGCTCAACCTTACTAGTAATGAATTTGGTAAGTTTTGTATTATTCTAGTTTGCATTAGTGACATGCATTACTTCAGTTGTTTTTAGATCACGATCCTCGACTTTCGATTATTTTATCGATGCCAAAATGATCAAAATATAATTCCAATCGTATCTCCGTGTCATAAATGTCAACGGTCGGTCAATCAAACATTCCGTGATTTTTCGACATTTAGCTATGATACATTGACTAGATTGGAATTTTAAAGCTATGTTTTGACGTTTTGTTTTAAATTATTAGATTGGCCTTCAGATTATTATCTCGTGTCAGGAAAGAGGATAATAGCCAATAATACCTAGACTATGTATGTTACATTTAAATGGAGTGCTCCCAAAACAAACGTCATATGTAAAAATTACCCAGTTGCAGTGTGTAACTTAAAAGAGACTTTTATACAGAAATGCGTAGCTTAAAAGATAGTTTCAAGTAAGAAATAAGTACTTGAGAAGTAAGAACAAGAATTGGAGAGAAGAATATACATTTCTCTATATAATGTCCTTTAAATAAAGGCTAACACTAAACTATAAATTAAAGTAAGCTGCCACTAGGCGCCAACGGAGATAAACTGGTTGCTTTGTATAATCCTAAGGCTATAAGTATAATATTAAAACCCGGTTCACAAATAGATCAAAGATTACTAACAATGAATATTGAATAGGCTGAACAAGTCTCTTTTCCTTTTTCCTTCTATTCATGGCTCGATACAATTATATTAGAACCTTCTGAATACATTCCTATGTAAAACATTAACCAATATGCAAGTAGAGGATTGCATTGAAATAATAACAAGATAGAAACCCTTGATGAAGAAAACGCAACCAAATCCTTTTTCAACAACGTTGATGAATTAAATCCAATGGTGTACCAATATAATTTATCCAGTAGACCAATATCTTTATAGCGTAGATACTTAGGTTGTGACAGAATATTGAAGTAATGCCATATTACAAAGGCTGCTTCGCTAGTTCCTGAGCGCAGGTGAATTTGAACTGGTTGTGTGTATTAATCATCATAGAAAGGTATTAATGGCGGCTTTAGTTCCTACAAAAATGTAATTGAAATTATCTTACCATATATTATTATAGTATGTTAACCAAAAGTTTACAATCTTATAATTAATATCATAGATAAGCACTTGAAATTTTCTTTGATAGAAAATACATTGTGGTATTTCATGTTTTTTCCTTGGTCTTATTTTTCATATTATTAAGAAAAATTGTTGACTTGACTAGCAAAACGGTCGATTATCTTGTAAAAACAAAAATACAAGCCAAGTAGAAGTTTATAATATACCACAAAATACTGCTATAAAGGGTCGACCTAACAGTAAATTGATCAATTTAATTTGTGCTAATAAAACTGGGACAATACTACACTCAAACAATAAATTTATACGCAACTATCAACACAATAAACATAAATATCTTCTAAATACTGCCGGCAATCCAATTATATGAATACGAAACTATTGCTGTCATAAATTGTGTGGTATAACGTATTCAATCGAATATGATGAATACACATTAGATATCTAAGTACTTGTTAAACAAGACAAACAATCTCTTTGTGCTAACTTCATAAAATTATAAACCCTAATGGAATAATCCTCTTAAGACCTAGATATTCTTAATGTAGAGAATATTGGTGGGAACAATAAACACGACAAGTTGATTAAAATAAAAATGTAGCTTAAATCGATAGACTTAAAAGGCTTTGGCTATTAGAAAGAGGAAGAAGACGACAATAAAACTGAATGATATAAGCATTCATTTGGATGAATGACCAGTCGAAAGCTTATTTTGTAGACAAGGAATCCTTCGAGATTGTTTAAAACATAAATACAATATGGATACCAAAAGCTGCTTGAGAATGATCTTTGAAAATACCAATCGAATTATTTCCAATTGCACATTATAATTTTCATGAAATTTATGCACAAAATCATCGCACGTCCTTCGTTTTACAGAATCAGACTCAAATAGTCGCGCGCAGATTGTATCAAAACAAGTTGCGTAGTCAGAACTTAACAAGTCTTAAGGTGACCGCAGACAATTTAGAGTCGCGTGCGCTGTTCTCATCGCAAATGGATAATATAATTGATGTTATTATTCTGTGATGGAAGCTTTTACACGTCTTTGGATGGCAATGTTCAGTAAATTCTCTCTAATTATCCATATTATTGGCCCCTGTTTGAGATAAATAAATGAAGAATTTGGTTATCTAAATTTATTCATCATCATTATCCATCACAGGTAGCATCTAGTGTATTGATCTGATTGTCAGACCATAAACCCTTCTGATTTATTGGACTTAACAACTCAGATCAAATAAAAAGTTAAGATGGAACTTTGCGAACAAAGAAGTGAGACTGGCTAAAACTACGCTTTGCTATGTTCAAACACAATTACACGCACACACGTATACCTTACCTACCGAAACTACGCCTTATATCTTGTCAGTCGATCTATCGAAAGCTCGATTGACAAGATAAGTCGTAGTTTCGATATACGTGTGTGCGTGTAATTGTCTTTGTATACGGCAAGGCGTAGTTTTAGCCGGCCTCACTTCTTTGTTCGCAAAGTTCCATCTTAACTTTTTATTTGATCTGAGCTTAGCAAGGACTCCATGCTTTGGAAGGAACTGCTGCATATCATTTGCAAAGGAGTACCTAGTTCAGAAAAATCTGAACCAAATCTGCAGACACCTTTATGACAATAAATAATTCAATTCTTTGAATTGACAAGCTATTAAAAGTGTTAATGCTGGTTCTATGTATATTTCAATTTGAGCCGGTATTAAATCACAAGAAGCTTGTTGAGCAACGATATCTACTACCGTTTGTCATTCATTATTTATTATGTATAAAATGACTTGTTTACGATGTCATAAAGTTGTATATACTGGTGCAGTTAATCTGTATAATGTAACGACATAATTAACTAACACCTTCAGGAGGATTGAAACTATTGAGAAGCTCAATTTCAAAAACAAATTTCGAAATTTGAGCATACGCTCAATCTAAGGTTCTAAGAACTGCACAAACAGAAATAATGTCGAAAATAACCTATCTATATTTATGTAAAACAGAACAAAAATAACATAAGTAGGTAGGTACTAGATAGTCTTCTGTCTAAACAAATGTATATCTAATGACAATGCATTTACAATAATAATCTCTAAGATTACATAAATTTCCCTCATAATCCTGTATCATCGTGTTTTGCTTACTGTCAAGTATCAAGCATGCTATCTTTTGTTCCATGCTTTCCGATCTGCTACTAAAACACCACAATTTTCCATGACGTGTTCACCTCAAGACACATTTATTAATTGTATACATTCTCAGTTCTCAGTGCGTTTACTCAAACATGCTGTGATTTCAATAAAATTCATCCGGCCACAGTTTCCGCGAACAAAGATATTATTCTAGCGGTCCCCATATCTAAAGTAAACAGCGTATGAATCAGCTCTTTGGAAGTTTGCACTATACTTACAGTATTACGTCAGTGCTTTACAGATTTTCAAGTGCATCAGATATTGTTGTGTTGTTTCAGAATGTTGAGTAATTAAACTTTGACTTCATTAAAACTCTTTGCTGATAAAGTTCAATGTACTTACCTCGTTAGTCCTTTATGAACAAGTTTACCGTTTTTCCAATTTCGCTACTTTAATAATAAAAAAGATAATCTTCTCTAATTATTGTAATCATCATTGATTAAAGATGACTAACAAGATTTCTAATTTTCTTATTTACTACATGATATATTTATAACTTCAGCATCAATTTTTGGTTTTTGATCGGTTGAGTATTGTCTCATTTTTTTGTTCTCATTTTGTTTGCAAACAATATCTATACATTAATTATCTATATTTCTATTATAGATCAATATCTTGGAAGTCGACTGCTGATTATTCTATCTCCATCTTATCGATTACAATTTTAGATTAAGCCTATATTTCATTTCATGCAATAGGATGCTCTTAATCTTCATTAACTATTTCGAGACATTTAGGATCGAAACGATTTAAATCCTTGCCTGCAGCGATAGCCTAATCAAGTGCAATCTAAACTACATCGCTTGATTATTCAACAAATTGTAACGCGAAATAAATTATCCCTGCTAACGCCTCTGGGTTTGTATTAATAGTGTTACCACAATGAGTTCTAAGATCAACACGCGATTTCGCCCACACCATTAGCAGCCGCATTTTTTGGAAGTAAATGGTTTTCTAGAAGGAATTTCTGCTGTTTTATTCGGATTTAGTTCAAGTTCTTTTGTCTTTACATCTGGAACGATAATATCAAGTCTGCAATCATATGTATGGTAATTAAATAATTAACTAACGTTATTATGGAAGTGGAATTAATTGAATCTACATACAAATCTCGCGAATGTTTTGATAGTAATGTACTGTAGATTAGCATTACAGATCTGGGCTAGTTTCCTTCCCATAACGGATTTCGCCCGCGGCCGTGATTGCGATGCGCAATTGTTTCAGCTTATATTCCTTTGTTGGAATTAACTTTTGTAACAGCAAGCCAAACCCAATCTTAAAGCTAGTTGGATAAAGTTAACTTTTGTTCGTACTGAAATAAACTGTTAATCGCCTGTTATAAATAGCCAGGGACCTGTTTCGGTGACCGCATCTAAGGAGTGATTTTTGCTTCTATACGAAGGATAGCTTTCTCTGGTATTCAACTAATGAAACTGATTTGACAAACGAATACTAGAACACTGGCCGGTTGAATTCTATCCTTTACATTGCCTAAAAACAAAGTGCTTTTTTCAGTAGAACTATGAATTGGTGCTTTGAATAGACATTCCATACCATCACGCCTGTATTCCCAGAAGGGTAAGGCAGAGGTGTACCAATGTTCACCCACATTTCGCCGGTATATTTAGGTCCCATGTAATAGGGGACACAAATTCAGACTCAATAACATTGCTCGGCCTGGGGATCGAAACCAAGACCTCTAGCGTTGCAGTCGCACTTAAGACCACTAGAGAGGCAGTTAATAAGACATTCCATAGACAATAATCAGTGAGTCTTTGGCTAGAATATGTCAGAACGACGGGACATTTATGGGTTAATATGACTAATGAAAGGGAAGGGGGAATGAGATCACTAGACATAGTGTAACATAATATTGTGCTAGGTCATCGAGCAGCCCGTATGGCCATCCAAATTAAGAATGGTAGTCATTCAGACGAATCAATTAGGTTGTATAAGCAGTTCGAAGTTGTTTATAAATATTAACATCTATGAATGATGTTCAAATGAATTTTGAGTGAATTAGAAGTAAGCATTTTTAAAGCAAAGATTATTGTGACTTTCAAAATGAAAGATATATAAGTATATAATATATTTTATGCATTTTTCATGCTGAGGTTATGAAGTTATTTTAGTGAAGGAAAATTTCGAATGCGGACAGGAAGGATTCTGGTTGTCTTCTGGTTAGGTAATTGTCTGTATAGTGTAATTTATACAAAACGAACTTTTGTGATCCTTAGCACGATATTTATCTTCAAGATAGAACAAGCGTTAATATTTTTACAGCTTGTCAGACTTGAATTTGACAGCATCTTAACTCACCTTCATGGTTATGAGTACTTTTTCTTAAACAAATAAAAACTATCTTCGCAATTAAGCAACAACAGTTAAGTACGAAACTCTTGAGTGAAAACCCGAGTGCCACTCATGTATATTTATTTATCAGAGACGTTCTTTAGTGTTTACATATTTAACCATTCGTCACGGACGTGGGGCGAGCTAATCGTGTTCACTATACAGGCGAAAGTGTGAATATTATCGCGTATATCGCGTGCCTTGAACAATCGATTCATAATTGAAGAATCGTACATATCAATTTTAATTTTAAAAAATGTTAGAAACAATATGCGAGTGTTGTTGAGGTATTAATGATTTAAGCTTGTAACTGTTTCCCCGGGCACGGATGGAGTCACACTTTTACTTTCATTTGTTTTAATTAATTTCAAAGAATTGAAACAATTAAAGAACTCTTTGCTGATCGGTCTTTGAAATTCACAGTTATAAATTAAGCTATACATATATTTTCAGTAAAGCTTTTCTCTAGTCGTATAAATAACTCAATATTTAGTAGATCTATATGTCGATAAATATGGGCTTTAGTGATTTAATTTATTTTTGTATTTTTGTTTATTCCCATGGTATTATAATTTAGGAATGTCACGATAGCGGTGTTTTTTCGGCGTTTTTACGTAAATTAGTGTTACTGTAGTGTTAATTTACATGATACCGATCTGCTTTGAACTTGGACTTGTGTCTGTTCCAATTTGTTTCACAGTTTGTGGTATTTTTTGACAGTTTGTCGGCATCTCTGCTTCCGATGCGAAAATTGAAATAAAACCTCTTTACGGATTTTTTTAACTCCACCCCGTCCATGGTTACGGGGAGAAACGTCGGGATATTGCGGTTTATTCCAATGTCTGAAATTTCCGAATTAGAATTGTGCCCAATCAATGGCAATAGGGTCCGCTCCCTAATAAACGGTGAAGTGTGGGTATACATTAGAACACCTTTGCCTAAACCTTCGGTAATACAGGTTTGATGGTATGTCTAAAATTCGTGACTAAGAAGTTAAGTTCTGGGGTTTAATTCTTAAGTGGGGCAGTATAATTAGGATTTCCACATCAATACACCCTGTTTCCCCTACCGCGGAATAGACTCATGATAGCATAAAAAAGTTGAAAAAGAAAAAGAAGGTAAACATTTTATTTTCATAAAAACATTATGCTAAAGAAAAAATTGTACAGCAACTTTATTTAGCAATTTTATTCCTCTTTTACGCACTCGCCAACTTGTTTATCGTTAAAAAATAAGCACTTATAAATTCTTAGAAATCGATTAATGTTGTTGATTCGCATTTGCTTCCTTCCTCGTATTTTTACCCGACACAATATATTTAAGCGTGTGCAATAAGAGATAATAACTGCCTACCTCACATTTAGAACAATGGTAGACATATCAATTGTCGAAAAGAATGCCATTATGTCATTCTATACCGTTAGGCATTCGATCTAATAAAGTTACTTGTATTGTGTTCCTGGTAGACTCCTATACGAACCCAGCCTATAGCCAAGATGTAAGCATTACAGAAGTACAAGGGGTTTTATGAACTTATTTGTTTCATCATCAGTCGTATTCCACGAAGGGTTAGGCAGAGGTGTACTTAATGGTACACCCACAGTTCCCCGATATGTAATAGCGGGCGGGTCTATTGCCATTCAACGCTACATATCCAAACTCCGAGATGCTACAGAGAATTTCATAGAAAAACCCAATAACACTTTGATCGACTTGCTAATCGAACCCTTGACGTATCGAAGCGTAGCAGTCGCACTTAGGATGACCAGACTAATGAAGTAGTAATTAAGTTTTTAAATTGATTGAAATAATACCCAACTCCAGTTGGGATTACGTTTTTTTTTTTTTTGTTTTTTTTAAAAAAAAGCTTACTACCGATGTGGGTCACACATTGCTAGTATTCTTGTTAACCCCTCGTACTAAGCTAAATGCTTGTGTTACGAGTGGGTTCACGTCGGTAGTGCAATGGGTGGGGTTCGAACCGGCAACCATATGATCGCAAGTCCGACGCCCTAGCCATTAGGCTACCGACGCTTCAAAATGACGATTACTGATAGCCTAGTAGTATGACCATTGGACTTAACAGTCCTATGGTCATAGTCTTGGATTCGAACTTGAGAACTTTAACAAGTACTCAAGTTCGAATCCAAGTCTCTGATTGATATGTTGCCGTACATTGCACGCCTGCGTCTAGTTTTTATTTAGCTACTGATACATCTTTCTGACTCACTGCCGCTAATTTTGGCCTCAAGCGCCTTCAGTTTTTATCACTGTATAATATCATATACGTATAATTATTTAGCATGTACTGTTTACGTTCAAAATTGTCGTGTGTGAGCAAAAAACGTGAATCAATAACGGTACGTAATGATATACATAGTATGTAATCTTTAAAATTACAGTAAATTCGATAATTTCTGCGTTCAACTATCATTTTGATAAAACACGCTTTCAAAAATTCATAACATACTATCACGCCTGTATTCTCCGAAGGGTAAGGCAGAGGTGCGACAAAAAGGCAACAACAATTACAAATACGTTGTTATTTTTGGCCAATGATGTGCGTGACCATTTATCATTCTGTGGTCTGAGAAATAACTGATGATTTAATTAATATAAGTTAATTATAGCACCAATCCAAAGCTATCAATTCTAGACATGCAATAAATTGTACAGATTAAAACTTCTGTCTTCACAATCAACGTGTCCAACGCATTTTCCCAGAAGTCGATTGCAACATAATTAATGTTACAATTCGCAGTTTGGTACCTACTACGTTTTATCGATAACGTTCCGGTTATAGTCGTTAACGATAACATCACTAAGGGTGGGCGGTGACAAATGTCCCGAGTTTGTATCCCGACGGTGTACATCGGTTTGTCGTTCGGGGCACAAAACCTACGAAAGTTAGGTACATTGCTGCCATTATGCTAAGGATATTAAAAGAGATTAAACTTTGATGGAAGTCAAAATAGTTAAAAAATATTACAAGAAATTAAATCCTTCGTTAACATAACTCGTTTCATGATATTTAATATAGGTATTATATAATGAAATACCTATTTAAAATTTATACTTTGTATCCAAAATTTTCGGTTATCTGACGAAATGAAAGCACAGGTCTTTTCAATATCGTGTCTGGGTCATAACAATTTAAGTTAGTAAGAAGGGATATTGAAGCATTAATAAGAATGGTGTATTATAACCTAATTATAATTTAAGTTAGTATAATTAACAACACATACGCATACAAAATTACCCTATAATGTTCACACTGTCACTGGAGGACACAGGCCTCCTCTCGGTGAGAGGGAATGGGCCGTAATGCGCCACGCGGGCCACGAAGGATTGGTAGATGTCACATGTCTTCGAATGTTTGGTTCTAGGACATGCCGGTTTCCTCACGATGTTTTCCTTCACCGTTTTGGATGCAGTGCTGATGAAATATTTTTACCCAAAGTAAAGCGCCTGTCGCCTTCGAACCTACGATCTACAACCCGTAAGTCGCGGCCATTACCACTGGGCCACCACCGCTCCCAAATTACCAACACCATATTTACAGGCTTGTCACAAAAATGAAACCAATTTTATACGTGAAGAAAGTTCCACTTCAAAATCACTAGTTTCAACTCAATCTTAAGTTTTTAGCGGCGGTAGCCGTATGTGGTATGTGATTGCTGGTTCGAACTCCACCTATTGCGTTACCGACGTGAACCCACTCGTAACACAAGCATTTAGCTTAGTACGAGGGGTTAACAAAATAATATAATATATAGACACGTCTCCCTCTCTCCTACTAAGCTGTGCTGTGCCCAACAGGGTCCATAATTGATTCCTAGATTTAAGCCTACCATCTGTTTTATATATTTTTGTACATTATGGAATGCAATAAATGAATATGAATATGAATATGAATACTAGTAATGTGTGACCCACATACTTTCTAGAAAAATATCCTCTAACGTTAATTTCTTTTTTTCCAGAAGGACAGACAGTGGCAAGTGAGCGTGGGGCCAACTATAATGGAGAAGTGTGGTTCAAAGCAGCCACCATCGCCGTCCCAGTGTGTGGGGCTCTCATACTGTTCCTGCTAGTTGCTGTGGCAGTGCGACTTTTGAAGGCAGACGCTCTTCTGCATGCTGATAGGAAATTAAGGTATGTATTTTGAATATAGGTAGAATAAGAATGCAAAACGTCAGGGTTTGCAGAGAAAGATTAGGATACCTGTGTTTTAGGAGTCAGAAACTTCTTCCAGTACCTACATATTGTTACAATTTTACAAGTTTTTGCAGAATTGAACATTTTTCATAACATTAAATTAGTTCGATAACTATACTGCACCCATACTTTAAATCAGAATTGATATAGGTATTGTCCCTCCTAAGAATTAGGTTATCAATAAAACTGTCGATTGATGCAATGTATTGCATTAAATAATTGTAACCGTGAAACAACTGAATTCAAGAAACGTCTTGCCTAGGGCGCTTAATAATTTTTTTTGGCCTTCGTCTTCATGGCAGTAAGAATTGCGACATTATCTATTCTGTATTCACAACGAATAACTAAACTTTTGCTTAAACTCGTTTGGGAAGAAGGACAAAATTATGCATGCCATAGACACACTTGCTTTTCATAGCATTTTTAAATGAAAGAAAAACTAATTGCAAACAAATTCATACAAACTTAAGCTTTATAGATATTAACAAAGCGATACACGATCAACAAACAATCGACTAATCATGTATACTAGGACTGCTCCTGGATTTAATTTAATAAACATCATACTAACATCGTCTTCTCCATTTTCCAGAGGCGGTTACATGTCACCGCTAGCTCAAAACATATCAGATGACGTCAAAAAGGTCTGGGTGGGGACGCCGTCCGCGCCCCTCTTGGTCGCGCCCGGCGGGTGCCTGGTCGCGGTCGAAAGGGCCCAGCTGGTCGACAGCCAACAACTCTGTGATATCCAACGATAGATAAGTGAGGTGAAATCTCTGAGGCGGGTTGTGCCGTGGAATGGACGGACTATAAGTGATGTGAATTAACCAAAAGATGGACTGTAATGAAAAAAATCGTGCAATGCAAATGTATTTTTAAATGTTCACTTTTGTTCTACATATTTTAGTTCTTAGGCATTTTAATGCAGTTAAACAGTTGAGCAACATTTAAAAATGAATTTGCATTTAAATTTACGAATTTTGGAACGGAATCGCAATGACTCGACATGTCTAATTATGGACTTAGTCTTACGCACAATGAAAACATGTTTTAAACTCTTTTACACGTAATTGGCCTGCATATTAAAAGGCTATTCTACCATGTTTTCATTGACGTATTTCAAGGCATAGAAATGGACACAAAAATAATACTATCCAAATACGAATTAGAGCAAAACTATCTCTAGGTTGTGCATAATTCCTGAAATCAAAATAGATGGAAGTAACATGAGTGAGTGTAAATTGGTTTGTATGTATGTTTAGGTATTAAAAACGACTGATCGCCGACCGCCACTATTATTAGAAGCTTTCATACGAATACAAATGCTGCGTTTTGCTGCCAAAGTCAATAATTGTTAGTGCTAGAATTAGCGCGGACATAACGTTTTATTATAGTTTAATTTCTAATCAGATCTTACGTGGGTTTTTGGTTGAAGTTATTATGAGTGGCTTTAGGAAAATAGTGGACTGGTAATGCCAATAATGTTTAATTATGATGACAAGATAGACTATTGAAGAGATAACAAAACGCAGTATACGTAAATACATAAATATCGTGCTTAAATGTGGCGAAACGGCATTTTTTATGAATCTAATTTCGTAAAATTGATCTCAGATTTATACAATTAAATCCCCCACTACACGGACCGACCCGCGGGTATACCAAATTTACCACATTGTATATTTAATTTTTACATAATTATATTTCTTTTAAGAGCTTTGTGTTCCTTTATATCTTTGTAAATGTATCTTTTTAATTTTAAGCTGGTAACTTATTTAGTTTCGTTACCAAGAGTGAAATGGATTACCAAAATTACCAAGCTGCATGAATTACCATCTGTCAAAAAGAATGTCAATTAAAACATCGAGATTTTTGTCATTAAGATGACTGTGTTCAAAAATGAATATATGAACTGCCAATTTTTTCATACACTAATTATTAGGGAAATTTTAATGTAAAAATAATATAATATATTGAATTTTAAAAAATGAGAATGATGTAAACCTGGATTATTTTTAAATTTTCAATGTATTCTGCAATAATATTCACAAAAAGGCCGACAATGTTTTATTTAGTTATTTATATCAATATCAATTTATCACATACAATTTTCTGCATGCATTTCCTTCTTTGTAAAATGTAAATGATTGTATTTTTGTAAATATAACGTTAAGTTTGTTACCTGTTATAGTGTTGTTAAGGACAGTTTCTGAACGTGAAATCCATTTGGAGTATTTCCTAGTCTTTTTTATCTGATTTTTTAGCATATACTTTACTGTGTATATTTTTTATGTAAACTCTAAATAGATTTCACTTATGGTCGTAATCGTTATGTTATTATTGGAAAATCATGTATTTTAAATTTTCGCTTATTTTAGCTTAGGTATACCGACAATCTGGGATTTGATTTGAACTTATCTAACGCACTTCACAAACCTCACAATGCGATCTTTAATTAATCTTCTAAATATATTTCTCATCTCTAATTTTATGTCCCTCGGTTTAAGTGTTTTCTAACAAACTACATATAGTAATTATTTAACTCATAAGAATCTTTTAGGTTGCCTGACTCGATGTCATTAATAATAACTACACACTCATTTTTTTTATACTGAAAAATAATGGTGTTTATTAAACTGACACCAATCCCCCTCTTTTTTATCCATCGTCTGCTATGTGGTAGGCAGCGGGCTATGTGAAACTCATATTACTTAAATCCCTATAGTCACTGCCATTAGATCCATGAAATCCGACACGACCAAAATAATATGTTATTATAAAAACTTTTCTAAAAATTTTATTATTTTATACTATCTCTTTAAATTCTGTGAGCTATAAGCATAGCATAGTATAGCATGCATGCATAGCATACCATCACGCCTGTATTCCCCGAAGGGTTAGGCAGAGGTGTACTTAATGTACACCCACAGTTCGCCGGTATGTTTGGGTCCCATGTAATAGGGGGCGAGCCTATTGCCATTCACCGGGCACAAATCCAGACTCCGAGCTGCTACTGAGAATTTTATAGAAAAACTCAATAACACTTTGCTCGACCTGGGGATCGAACCCAAGACCTCTAGCGTAGCAGTCGCGATTGGGACCACTAGACCAACGAGGCAGTCTGAGCTAGAAAGTGAGCTATAAAACAGTGTTTTAATGGCATTATGATGATGACCAGTGCAAAATTATTGAAACACCCAAAGTTTCACTGAATCCAACCAATGCAATATACTATACAACACACATAAGTACATACACAAAGTGCGTTAGATTCCCGTGTTAGTACATAATTTCTCTCCGCGACCATTGCACAGAGATTGTTCAAGTTAAGTAGCAAAAGCTTCCCTAAGGTGCCTTACCTATTTTATAGACATAATACATAGGTGCAAGTAAACGAAATACTCCATAATGTAATGAATATATCTGCAATCTATGTAAATATAATGTATGTGTATAAGTAAATGAAATAAAATGAAATTATTTTATTACTGGATGCCGTTGTTTCTTTTTATATTGAGCTACAAGAATTATATACCACCACGCCTGTTTTCCCCGAGGGTTAGGTAGAGGTGTATTAATGACACGGCCGCCGTTAGGTCCCGTATGATATGTGGCGAGCCTATCTATATGCGGCAGCGTGTCCAGCAAAGTTCAAAGAAAAAGAACTGGCGACGCAGCAGCCAAATAGCAGCTAATACTGTTAACCGGTTAAAAATCAAAGTTCCGAGCGAATGGGACCGCAGGCATGGATACCATCACGCCTGTATTCCCCGAAGGGTTAGGCAGAGGTGTACTTATAATGTACACCCACAGTTCGCCGGTATGTTTAAGTCCCATGTCCTATTAGCCTATTGCCATTCACCGGGCACAAATCCGAGCTGCTACTGAGAATTTCATAGAAAAACCCGATTACACTGTAAGACCTGGGGATCGAAACCAGGACCTCTAGTGTAGCACCGCGCTTAGGACCACTAGACTAACGAGGCAATCGGCAGGGAACAGCTATAATCTCTGGAATCTGTGAATTATGAGCGCTTTTACTAGATTACGTCCAAAGGGCAGTCCATTCTGTTCGATTTTCTTTATAATGGTTTGGAATAGGTCTAATAGATGGCATTCGCCGTAGTTTTTTACGATATTAAAATCATTGAATACTTTCATCATACTCATTGTCTTAGAAGGATAGGATGACCATATCCATCTTAAATGATAACGTGTGATAGTTATGGTGTCACCATATGAGATGCAGTCAGGTCAAGCAAACCGGCTTCACCATCCCTTAGCTCATGACTTTACATCACCTCACGTGACTTACCCTCAACTCACTCAGGTGAGGTGAAGTTACGTGAAGTGAGGTGAAGTCAAGTAAGGTGAGGTGAGGTGAAGTGAAGTCACGTGAGGTGAGGTGACGTCACGTGAAATGGAATCGCGTGAGGTGAGGTGATATCACGTGAGGTGAGGTGATGTCACGTGAGGTGACGTGAGATGGAATCACGTGAGGTGAAGTGAAGTCACGTGAGGTGAAGTGAAGTCACGTGAGGTGAGGTGAAGTCACGTGTGGTGTCGTGATGTCACGTGAGGTGAGGTGATGTTACGTGACATGGAATCTCGTGAAATGAGGTGAAGTCACGTGAGGTGAGGTAATGTCACGTGAGGTGACGTGATGTCACGTGTGATGAAATCACGTGAGGTGATGTCACGTGAGATAAAATCACGTGAGGCAAGGCTATGTCACGTGAGGTGAAGTGAAGTCACGTGAGGTGAGGTGAAGTCACGTGAGGTGAGGTGAAGTCACGTGAGGTGGGTGAAGTCACGTGAGGTGAGGTGTAGTCACGTGAGGTGACGTGATGTCACGTGAGGTGACGTGATGTCACGTGTGATGAAATCACGTGAGGTGAGTTGATGTCACGTGAGGTGACGTGAAATGGAATCACGTGAGGTGAGGTGAAGTCACGTGAGGTGTCGTGATGTCACGTGAGGTGAGGTGAAGTCACGTGTGGTGTCGTGAAGTCACGTGAGGTGAGGTGAAGTCACATGAGGTGAGGTGATGTTACGTGACATGGAATCTCGTGAAATGAGGTGAAGTCACGTGAGGTGAGGTGAAGTCACGTGAGGTGAGGTGAAGTCACGTGAGGCGAGGTGAAGTCACGTGAGGCGAGGTGAAGTCACGTGAGGTGAGGTGAAGTCACGTGAGGTGAGGTGAGGTGAAGTGAAGTCACGTGAGGTGAGGTGACGTCACGTGAAATGGAATCGCGTGAGGTGAGGTGATATCACGTGAGGTGAGGTGATGTCACGTGAGGTGACGTGAGATGGAATCACGTGAGGTGAAGTGAAGTCACGTGAGGTGAAGTGAAGTCACGTGAGGTGAGGTGAAGTCACGTGTGGTGTCGTGATGTCACGTGAGGTGAGGTGACGTCACGTGAAATGGAATCGCGTGAGGTGAGGTGATATCACGTGAGGTGAGGTGATGTCACGTGAGGTGACGTGAGATGGAATCACGTGAGGTGAAGTGAAGTCACGTGAGGTGAAGTGAAGTCACGTGAGGTGAGGTGAAGTCACGTGTGGTGTCGTGATGTCACGTGAGGTGAGGTGATGTTACGTGACATGGAATCTCGTGAAATGAGGTGAAGTCACGTGAGGTGAGGTAATGTCACGTGAGGTGACGTGATGTCACGTGTGATGAAATCACGTGAGGTGATGTCACGTGAGATAAAATCACGTGAGGCAAGGCTATGTCACGTGAGGTGAAGTGAAGTCACGTGAGGTGAGGTGAAGTCACGTGAGGTGAGGTGAAGTCACGTGAGGTGGGTGAAGTCACGTGAGGTGAGGTGAAGTCACGTGAGGTGACGTGATGTCACGTGAGGTGACGTGATGTCACGTGTGATGAAATCACGTGAGGTGAGTTGATGTCACGTGAGGTGACGTGAAATGGAATCACGTGAGGTGAGGTGAAGTCACGTGAGGTGTCGTGATGTCACGTGAGGTGAGGTGAAGTCACGTGTGGTGTCGTGAAGTCACGTGAGGTGAGGTGAAGTCACATGAGGTGAGGTGATGTTACGTGACATGGAATCTCGTGAAATGAGGTGAAGTCACGTGAGGTGAGGTGAAGTCACGTGAGGTGAGGTGAAGTCACGTGAGGCGAGGTGAAGTCACGTGAGGCGAGGTGAAGTCACGTGAGGTGAGGTGAAGTCACGTGAGGTGAGGTGAAGTCACGTGAGGTGAGGTGAAGTCACGTGAGGTGAGGTGAGGTGAAGTGAAGTCACGTGAGGTGAGGTGACGTCACGTGAAATGGAATCGCGTGAGGTGAGGTGATATCACGTGAGGTGAGGTGATGTCACGTGAGGTGACGTGAGATGGAATCACGTGAGGTGAAGTGAAGTCACGTGAGGTGAAGTGAAGTCACGTGAGGTGAGGTGAAGTCACGTGTGGTGTCGTGATGTCACGTGAGGTGAGGTGATGTTACGTGACATGGAATCTCGTGAAATGAGGTGAAGTCACGTGAGGTGAGGTAATGTCACGTGAGGTGACGTGATGTCACGTGTGATGAAATCACGTGAGGTGATGTCACGTGAGATAAAATCACGTGAGGCAAGGCTATGTCACGTGAGGTGAAGTGAAGTCACGTGAGGTGAGGTGAAGTCACGTGAGGTGAGGTGAAGTCACGTGAGGTGGGTGAAGTCACGTGAGGTGAGGTGAAGTCACGTGAGGTGACGTGATGTCACGTGAGGTGACGTGATGTCACGTGTGATGAAATCACGTGAGGTGAGTTGATGTCACGTGAGGTGACGTGAAATGGAATCACGTGAGGTGAGGTGAAGTCACGTGAGGTGTCGTGATGTCACGTGAGGTGAGGTGAAGTCACGTGTGGTGTCGTGAAGTCACGTGAGGTGAGGTGAAGTCACATGAGGTGAGGTGATGTTACGTGACATGGAATCTCGTGAAATGAGGTGAAGTCACGTGAGGTGAGGTGAAGTCACGTGAGGTGAGGTGAAGTCACGTGAGGCGAGGTGAAGTCACGTGAGGCGAGGTGAAGTCACGTGAGGTGAGGTGAAGTCACGTGAGGTGAGGTGAAGTCACGTGAGGTGAGGTGAAGTCACGTGAGGTGAGGTGAAGTCACGCGAGGTGAGGTGAAGTCACGTGAGGTGAGGTGAAGTCACGTGAGGTGAGGTAATGTCACGTGAGGTGACGTGAAGTCACGTGAGGTGAGGTGAAGTCACGTGAGGCGAGGTGAAGTCACGTGCGGTGAGGCGATGTCACGTGCGGTGAGGCGATTTTTTTTAAATCTGTGTCATCTGTTGGGGAAGACAGGGGCAGTAATATATTACGTTAGGTTAGTTTATATGTAGACATAAAACTATCGGATTTTATGACCTGATTCCTTTTTTTTCACTTATGAGTTGCGAGATAGCCAGGATAATCTCCGAGTGAGAGTGACATAGGCTATGTTTTATTGTGATAACATTTACATAAGCAGGCGAAAACTAGTCTTACATAATGCAACTAAGCTTGTCACATAAAATTGTAACTTGTATTTTACGAAACGTCATTTATTTACAAGCCTTGATCAAAGCAATTATTTTGCGGAAACATGTCGACATTACAGATCCAGTCTCCGCAACTATACTCTGATAACATCTTATGTATGGGACATCTATTCCAACGCAAACTGATCACATTTGATTTTGAACCTTATTACATAGCAATAAGTAGTATAAAAAACAGTGAAAAAATACGACAAAAATCATAACTTGTGTTATTAATATTTGTGAATATTAATTTAATAATTAATAGCATATTATGTGCAAGAGAAATCTTATAAATAAGCAGGCTCTACTAAAAATGCATTAGTATATTATTTTTTATCAAAGCTTAAAGTGTAGAGGTAAGTGCTTCTTAAATTAACTAATTAAGTATTTTTCTTACGGCAAGTTTTCCTTTTTTGCCAAATGATTCACGTCTTCTGTGACGATATGTTATTGCCTCCTTAGATGTACTAATACAATAGAGAACAAATTATAGAAAAATAAAAATAATATTTTGTAAAAAACAAAAATAAATATTGCTATCGTAGGTGATTTTGGTGTAAAATTGTCATTGTTCGCCGAATTCACTATTTTACACCAAATTCTTCCACGGGGTACGATTTTGAAGCAAAAGTTTTAATACTCAATTGTGAATAAGTTATTGTTGATGTCGCAATCTACTGCCATGTAGGTACATCCCTAGACTGTGTTAGAGTCGAAAAAATTGCGAAAAACCAAGAAAAATTTGAATTCCGCTCCGAACCCTGACGCTTTAGTTAGAAATCATTCTTGTAAGTATTGTATTGTATAGAATAGGTAGTGGCGTAAACTTTCAACGATTATTTTTATTTACTTCATCATCATCATCAACCCATTACATTGTCCCACTGCTGGGACAATGTAATTGGACACTGCTATTTATTTACTTAATGTTGTTTAAATCAATTTTGCTTTTGCTTGTCACAGGTCAAGCCATATCTTTTTTTTTCCAATTTACTGAATTCTCGCAGAGGACTTGCATGTTATGTCGCGGACTAGATTACAATAACAAAAAAAAAACCACAATGCCACTTACAATCAATTGAACTAATTCTTTGTCAATTTGTACTGTGTATGCCTATAGAATACATTAATTAATAATTATACACAGACGCAATAGTGCAGTAACTTATTACCGTTGGGATCAATTTACATTCATCTTGCGTAGTGACATAATTTGTTGAGCTAGGTTTAACTACAGGCGTCGCTTGCTTGTCCAGCCAGACGCCAGATGCCAGCAAACAGAAGCGATAGTTACTAAACTATCGCTTCTGTTTTCTTATTATGGTAAGGTGGAAGTGTTTTGTCCAACGTATTAGATTAGTACCTCCATAACATCTTTAGATCCCATTCAAAGAGAGCAAGTCCATTGATAAATTATTTATTTGGTTTTAATTCATTACTGTGTAAAACTGCAAGTTGAATAGGGAATTAAAGGCTATTTAATAGAATAAATTCGATTAATTATTGAGGGTCGATACCATGTTGTTTTAATGAGGTATGTTGTGTCTGCTAATTGAATAGGTTGAATAAATTCTTCTCCCACGTGTTTCTGATTTTTGGTTGAACCGATCGCTATAAAACTAATCTAGTTGTTGTCTAATGTGCTTTTCAAATATATCCGATCCTGTATGTATTTGAAACAGACGCATGTTCGAACCCTGCCCGAATTTATATTTCACTGGAACACTCATACCTAATACTTTTTACTTGCAAAGACAGCGTTTCTGTAAATTGTAAGTAAATGTTTGAAACGAACAGACCAACATACACAATTCCCTTCTTAAAATATCGATAGCAGTCTAAGAGGTAGTTCAATCTACAATTATTGTATTCTATAATTTATTTAGGTACGAATGCAGGTATAAAACGCATTTAAATCGAAATCGGTATACATAACCGCGTGTCATTCTCCAAAACCAGCCATCACGGTTTCACCAAAAAGGTTTAATTTTAGTGTGTTTGAAAGAAGGAAACTAGGCCCAAAGGGAACAGGTAGGTATAATTTCTAAAAGTTTATTTTTTACTTTTACGGAGCACAATATTGCTGGCATATGTGACTGTATTCTAATTCTGTGTATATTAAGAATGTTGGATTCAAATTCAATACTTATATTTTTTGTAAAGTGATAACAATAATTATCTTCTATCACAAAACGATTTTTTCAATTCCAACCTGTAGTTCCTAAGATTAGCGCGTTCAAACAAAGAAACAAACTCTTCAGCATTTTATTATTAGTATAGATTTACTTACTCCTGCTATTTGTTACAGAGCAAAATGACGAAAGGTAAAAATAACAATAAGCGTTGGGAAGGCCAAGTGTTGAACTTTGACTACCTCACCTTTTGGGTGGGCAATGCTAAAACAGTAAGTAGATAATCTAATTTTTTTCTCATCATTTGTTTTAAGGAAAAGGCAAGGGCATTTAAAAAAAAAGTTTATCCACAGCTTGTGCATACAAATAAATCTAATATTACTAGACGGGACATAAGCAAAATATCTTAAACTTTTTGCTACTTCATCATCTCTAGAAATATTTTATTATATCTGTGATCATCATCATCATTCACAGCAAGATTTCACCCAAGGCTGGGTAGTCTATCTTAGCCTCTTAGCCTTTTATAGCCTCTCTTTTGTAGCCTCTCTCCTGTATTTCTCGTCTCCACGCTATTGTGCTAGTCTCACATGTTCGCCCTTTAATGGTCACAATATCATCCGCCCATGTCGGTACCGGAAGACCGACATAACATAACAACATACTATAACGCCTGTATTCCCCCGAAAGGTTAGGCAGGGGTGTACGGATGTACAACCCACATTTCTTGTTGAAACTAGCAATATATTTATGATAGAGATTCTAGGTCATGTCTCACAAAGAGATAAAACAAATCAAATCGGAATGAAAATGTCGGTGTAAAATTTTTCACAATGCGTTCACATGGCCCAACAAATTAAATTTAATAAAATACACTTTTATTAACAACAAATATGTACACTTATTAAACTTGTCTTTTTTATTTTAATAGGCTTCAAATTATTTCGTGACGAGATTCGGATTCAAACCACTGGCGGTGCGCGAAGCTACAGAAACCAGACCCGTGCAATCTTATGCTGTGAGACTTAATAAGGTACCTACGTAATTGAACTACTGGGCTAAAAATTATGGCTTAAGAGGCTTAAACCGACTTCGAAAACGGAGGAGATTCTTAAATCAACTGTAGGTGTTTTTTTATGATTGTGGATCAATTTAAATTATTGTTTTTTTTTTATTAAAATGAGTAGGTAATGAATTTGAATACTTAATTGTCTCGATCACAAAAAAAAATGACACCGCACATCATAATTTACTTTTTTAACAATTTATTTCAAACACTGGAGAAGGGGCGCCACTATCAAGTTTTTTTTAATCATAGATAGGCTTTGCGCTTGATCACAACTCACCTGATGTTAAGCAACGATATGGTCTACGATAGAGCGCGCTTGCCTAGAAGAAACCTATTCACCCAGTTTCAGTCCCGTTTCTAAAAAATCGTAGATTCGGTGCTGCTGTCAATGTCTTTGCATCCATATAACTCGCTTCATTGTCCAGATTACAATAGTATTCGAGTCTCCCACTGCAATTGAGAGCGAGATATCGAAGGACCTGACAGCACATGGAGATTTCGTGAAGGACGTCGCGTTTGAGGTTCAAGATCTAGATGGATTGGTCCGAAGTGCTAAGGAAGGAGGCGCTGAGATCATCAAGGGCCTTACCGAAGAGAAAGACAAACACGGTGTTGTAAGATACGCTGTCCTGAGAACGGTAATATTATACTAAAATAATTATAATTTTTGTATTATTATTCTAGCTAATTATAGCTAGAATAATAATACAAAAATTAAGGCTAGCTAGCTACTAGACTAGCTCTCTATAATAGGTATTCAATCCAATCTATATCACTACATATTATGAAACAAAGTCCTCCACCGCGTCTGTCTGTCTGTTCGCGATAAACTCAAAAACTACTGCACCGATTTTCATGCTGTAGGCTCCAATGGATAGCGTGGTTCTCGAGGAAGTACAGAAAAGTCGAGAAACCACGCGGGCGAAGCCGTGAGCGGAAAGCTAGTTAAACTTATCAGGCAGTTACATAACACACGCCGATCGAACGTGTTTGTAATACCCCTACTTTGGCCAAAGTTTGGTTTAAAAGGTAGCCTACGGTCAATCGATAGTAATGTCACAGCCCTAGGTCACTATTACGTCATTAAGTGGACACACTACACAATACCACTATTATTCCAAATTCATTTTTAATATGTATTGTCAATAGGCAATTATTACGTCATCTATATTCTAGGGTATAATGAGGTATCGGATACTCTAAATGTTAAAATAAGTTAAGTTAGTCTCGAGGAAGGTTTATATATATATAATACATATCTGCCGAGAAACCACGCGGGCGAAGCTGTGGTTGGAAAGCTAGTAATATATATAAAATTGAGTTTGTAACACAATCAAATTAATATTACTTGTCCCTAGAGACATTATGCAATACCGGTAAGAAACAAAAGTATTTGAATTTTGTAAAATAATACTTACTGATTATTAATATTATATTCTTTCAGTATGGTGATAATACACACACCCTAATCGACCGTAGTAAATACAATGGCATATTGATGCCAGGGTATGAACCAGTTCCCGATGATGTCCTTCATAAATCACTGTGAGTATTTAAAATATCAGTTTAGTTTAGTTATCATAAAATTAGCCCTTTGTAAATAAATATAATACTTACCCATACTGAAAAGCGTTAGTAATTAGAATTTAAAAATAACCTTATCTTTTTAAAACCGATCTTTAAAAAATATAAATAAAAAGTAATCGAATGTGTTGGACCAGCAATGGAACTGCAATTATTGGTATGATTTTGATTTTGTGTCAAGAGGAAGGTTGATATGTACCAATTCGTATTCATAATTTTCCAAAAAAGAATGGTATCGGAATACAACGCCGTCATAATTACGTTACAATATACCTACCTTATTAATAATACCCAAACAGTTGTAGCTAGCTATTTGACTGATTGAAAACTTTAACCCTCCTTTGCCGCTGGCCTTTTTATTGTAACGAAAAGGAATCCCTTCCGAGCGTACCTACTAAATTTGTAAAACATTAACTGAGTTGTGCAGTTTACAAACATAGATGGCGCTGTTTTCAAATTGCGTGAATCATATTAACAAAAACTATTTTCGCCAATAAAAATAATGAATTGGAATGATTTGATGGAGTTAAAATAATTATAAAATTCAGAATGCCTACATTCAAAATTCTTTATTTTAACTTAATCACTCAATACTGGATTGAAGTTCTTTGTATGCTTCTAGGCCCGCAACAAACCTGGAGTTTATAGACCATGTAGAAGGCAACATGGCTGATGGAACGCTTGAAGATTCGGTGGCTTGGTATGAAAAAAATCTCAATATGCACAGGTACGAAACAACGATCAACTCCATATATAAAGCAATGATTTAAATATAACATTTTCATCTAGAATCCGGCTGATTTTAGATATGTTCATTTTTTATGACCAGATTCTGGTGTGTAGACTACAAGCACGATTTAGTACCATATTCCTGTATCAACTCTGCATCAGTCATCAACAGAGACGAAAATGTTCTCGTGAGTATTTTAGTGTAACTAGGTAAACTTATTAGTACTAACTCTCCTCGCTAGGTGGCGCTGTATCAATGACGTCACTTTCTGAACGACGGTGTTAAGATTCTCCGCGATTGAATGACCCTCGTCGGAACATTTTACTCAGTATCGCTTCTCGGCCTTTTGGCTAAGATCAAAGTGTAGTATCTGTTCTTTTCAGCTTAATATCTGAAAGTTCCCTCACTGAGGGACCAGTATATTAAACTGATTTTTGTAAACTGACGGGATGTTCGGGGCTCGCTCCACTCCCGTCACGGGTCGGCCCGGCATTGCAGTGCCGCCGGGATCGGCCCACATAATTACTGACACTCCATCACTAGAAAGAGTTTCCTTAGACAGGGAATTACTCATTAAGACACAATACTTTGTGCGTGCATGCGTAATTTACATCTTGAAGGAAGATCGTTCTTATAAAATGCACATGTACGTAATAGGCATTTAATTCACACTTACTACTTCCAACTTATCATCTCTGTGAAATAGTCAAGAATCTAAAAGTAATTATATTTTGCAGCTGTCCATGAACGAGGCAGCCAAAGGGTTGAAGCCAACCAGCAAAGCGAGTGAATTTGTGAAATCATTAGGCACGTCAGGAGTTGAACATATCGCTCTTTATACAGATAATATTGTTGAAACTGTGAGTATAAATTACTATCAAACAGTGACATCAACAATAACATAATCCACAGTTGGGTAACTTTTGCTGAAAAATCGCTGTCGTAGGAGATTTAGGCGTAAATTGTAATTTTTGACCGAATCCACTATTTTATACCAAAATCTTCGACGATAACGATTTTTAAGCATAGTTCTTAGTATTCAATCGTGAATATTGTTGGTGTCGCAACTTCTACTGCCATGTATCTAGAATGTGTTAGAGCCGAATAATTTGCGAAAAACCAAGAAAAAAAATATTTTCGCGCCCGAGGAACGAGGATTTCGAACCTTCATTAATGATAAAAATCTATGCTCTGCTTATAAGGTTGAGCTATTGCCAACTTAATTTTTTTGTGTAATCCTATGAACTCATTCCCCATAGTCCATACCATGTAAACAAAACAAAGACTATACTATAATATAACAAATCAACAACTAGTTGTCGAATATTGGTTCAGAAATAATGATTTTTTTTAATATATTTCGCAGATGCGAAATTTAAAAGCTCGTGGTGCGGATGTATTGTCTTGGCCGCCGACTTACTACGATTTGATCAGAGAAAAACTCAAGAACAGCTCGGTTAAAGTCACAGAGAGCATCGAAGAGTTGCAGGAGCAGAATATTCTGATCGATTTCGATGAGAGAGGCTATATGTTGCAGGCTTTTACCAAGCACCTACAAGCCCGGCCAACTGTCTTCATTGAAATATTGCAGAGAAGGAATCATAGGGTTCGTATTCATTTTTTTAGCTTATTATACATAGTTAAGCAATGATACAACAGATAGTTCCCCGTGTTGATACCAACTATCTGTCAACTAATGAGTTTTTATTAAAAAACAGTGGCTCAGCTACAAATAAGTACTACGTATCAATATTAAGGACATAAAAGTGGTGTTCATTTTATAAAAAAAAAATTAACCCTTTTGGGTTTTTTAGTCGGGTGCTAACCTCTAAACGAAATTTGTTGCCGATGATTTTGATTATAAAGTTATGCTTAGATAAATATATATACATTACCCGTATGGAAGCATATAGGGTTAAGCAGGGATGCATGTCTAAATTGTCTTAACACAGCCTACCTCCCGAGTCTAAACTTTTGTACATATAGTTGACACTAAGACCACCATATATGCGCCAATATTTTCTTTTTTATACCAATATAGTTCTTTTAATTTATTATTTCGTATCTTGCCAGGGTTTCGGTGCTATGAACTACAAGTGGGTGTTTGAAGCAATTGAACGATTGGACAATTCTACTGAAAATAAGAAAGAGATAACTGAAGAACAATGAGGCACCGTAGTGACTATATCTATGACTACAATTGTATTGTATTGTTGATATAACATTAGTTTTTTGATATAAGTAACATTAGTTTGTATAATTATCTTTCTTTTAATAAATGATTAATGAGCTTAACGGTGAAATTAATTGCTTACCTTTATAACACAAAACTTTCTACAAAAAGGGTAATAAACGATAGAACAGACAAAAAAAAATAAAGATAAAAAAAATATTAATTGTTCTATTTGTATTATTTTGTTTTTGAATAGTTTAAATTTTCTATACCTACCTTATATTTTAAAGAGGAAAGATCTGTTTGGTCATTGGTAATCGATAAACTCTGAAACCACTGAACCGATTTTAATAATACTATCATTAGAAAGATAGATTATCCCCGATTAACGTAGGTATGCCCCTTTAACAGGTGCAGGTAACCAAATAGGCACTTTTTATATGTATAATCTTTTTATATTTATTTATTTTGTGGAAAATTCTAAAATCTCATAAAATCGATTGCGCAATATTTTGTAATGTAGCATGACAGATATAAAATGTAAAATGGCCGACCGACCCGGACCGACTCCAGCGCATACTGAAGTGGGGTGGAGACATCTTGCGGTACAAACAAATCGTATTATGTCAATATGTACCTACCTCACTGTAATTTGAGGGGTTAATAATAATAATTTAACTGTTTTTTAAGAATTAAATGCCTCATTAGTCTTGTGGTCGTATGCGCGACTGCTACGCTAAAGGTCCGAGTTCGAAGCTTAGGTCAAGAAGTCCTATTGGGGTTTTCTATTAAATTCTCTATAGCAGCTTGAAGTATGTATTTGTATTACACGGGAAATAAGCATAGTGAACTGTGGGATACAATATTACCTACATCTCTGCCCAACCCTTCGTGACAAATGACTGACTTTGAAGATGTACTCTATAAAGACTAAGCCTGTTTCAGGCAAGTCTTTCTACAAAAATCTTATTGAAAATGTTCTGTAATTTGTGCCAAACTTAGGCAATTATCTTTCACTTAAAATTTCATAATAACACATACCTGTGTAGCCGAAAACAGTGTGAGTAAGTACCTTTTTATTTCATCTCATCTCAACGAACAATAATTAAATAATAATACTTAAATACTTATTTAATCGTTGAAATTTTCAGGGTTTTTATTCAGTCATGTTCTATTATTCCCCAATACGAATTATGAATATGTTTAAGATCCAACCAGTAGGATAACCCTCGCCGTGGGTTCATTTAATTTCTTTAAAAACATGAGAAACGTCATTGACACATTGGTCTCTCAATAGGTAACTATGTTGTTCTTGTGACGTCCACTTCACCCCGCCTCTGTGCTTAACTCGCTTTAAAATCCAGTTTTCTATATCCAATCCCATTTGCATTTTGTTTACCGCTTGATTTGCGCAGTGGGCCAACTAGCTGGAAAAAATACTGAATAAATGTAATGTAATTGTGGTTAGGAAATTGTAAACAAAGTCCTAACTAAGTTGGCTGTATGTAAACAAACATCTTACAAACATCACGTTTGATTTGTATCGCGTAATGCGTCAAAAGTAAATTAGCATAAATAAATACGAGTAGTACGAATTTGTTTCATAAACAAACCAAAATGTGCTTTTATTAATCGAATTAGAAATGTTATAATTATCTCTTGACTAAACCACGACAAGACCAAATAATCTGATACCATTACAAGATGAACAAAGCGTCATGGGTGCGCACAAATGTGCTGTTCAGCAAGAAGCACTTGAAAAATAGGGTATTGTTATTTTAACCTGCTTTTGTCTATTAGGTACTTTATTATGTTGTTATGTTCTTACATCATTTTGTTTTTCCCAAATGTTTCCATCGAAGACATTTTGTAACACTGTGCGCTGGAGGCTCGCCTGCGACATCGTGTATTGGTTTATCACACAAAATGAGATCTATTCACACTGATTAATTTTTTTACTGATATTTGCTAACCGACTATAGAAAATTCACAAAAAGGACGTTATACGTGCGAATATATTGTCTTTCTATGTATGTTCATCGATTACTCCGTCAATTGTGAACCGATTTTTATTTTACATTTATTATTCTGGTTCAGCTCAGGTGGAGTACTGTTATACCTTTCGTAGCTAAAAGCTCGGAGTTTATATTACCTACATGTGACCTGAAAGTCCTGAAACATACCGTTTAATTATGGGCATCAGCATTGGCATACCTCTGATTACATCCTTTATTGAAAGTACTCGTTGCACTAGTTATCTCGAAGATTATTATGGGACAAAATTATTGTAAAGATAAAATCGCTGTAAATTGTCGTTACCGAAGACTTATCAGATTTCTGAAAGAATTTTTGAAGTCTTTGAATTAACTTATGTTTGGATTGACTGGTTTGGGCTGGTTCTACATCCTATGTAACTGTATGAAAATATTTGAGCCCATGTGTGTAGAGCCTTATTTTTGTGTTGTTTTCTTGTAAAACTTCATTGCAGAGTAGATATTTTCTCGCTTCAATATAAGCGCCGATCGTTTTTATCAAGTTTTAGTCTGAATACAGTGCTTGATATAACGACATTCAACAGTAATTCTACGTGTGTTTCTTTTTTGTTATATTATTTTAAGGACATAATATGGTAAGTAGTATAAATACACAGGTTTCATAGCCATTCCTATTTTTCTATTTAGAGTTAGTTACTTTTCCGTCCGGAGAAAAGGCATTAGGACACTAATTTCAAAATAAATTCTATTTTCTATGTAGAAATATGCATAGAAACCAAAGACTGAAGTTGTAACCGAAGTCCTTCGTTCGATCTCTACGAATTATAAAAGGGATCAAAATGATGCAGTCTCTTTCATAATACTACATAAACCATTAAATTGGAGAAGGTTTTATGAGGTTGTTCAAAAAGTCAACAATGCTAATAAAATTAATAACGCTGATTTCGGACCAATTTAATTGCCTAAATGCAATAAGCTGAAATTGAAAAGTTGTAGGTGCCATCAGAACGGTATTGTACGATGCAAATAATCACTACATAGTATAAAACAAAGTCGCTTTCTCTGTCCCTATGTCCCTTTGTATGATTTTGATGCGGTTTTTTTAAATAGATAGAGTGATTCAAGAGGAAGGTTTATATGTATAATACATACATATTTGAGTATAGAAAAGCCAATAAACCACGCGGACGAAGCCGTGGGCGGAAAGCTAGTTACTTATAATACGAAACACCCAAGAAACTTGCATCGTGTAAAATAGGGCTTTCAAACATTACATAGGTACTTACATAATTTATTGTCCTATTTCCAGACTTCCTATACGGATAAGGGTAGGAAGCCGGAGCACGGGCGCTTTCTTGCTTTCGATCACTTGACATTCTGGGTGTCGAATGCAAAACAGGTAGTTATATATTTTTTTCTTTATTTGTAAGCTACCTAAATAGGTATGTTTTAAAAGAGTGTCCATGGAGTTTCTTGCCGGATTCTTTTCCATAGGATCAACTTTTTGGAACCGTGCAACTATAGTCAATAACGTTTCGTAAACGCTTGTAAAGGCTTATTTGAAATAAAATCATTTGATTTGATTGATTTGATTAATTGTACTATACGTTTTATAACACTTTTTGAACTTTGATTTAAGGCGGTTCGTGTCATTAGGGTGCCAAGTAGGTACTTTTTTTTGGTTTTTCATAAATTCTTCATCTGAACTGAATACCTACTTAAACTTTTGCTTACAAATCGTTGTTGTAGCAAATAGTAAGATATAAATTGTCAATTTGGCAAAATCCTCAATTTACTCTTGTTGCCCGCGGAGATTTAATTCGGAATTCAGATTACAGATGATCTTTGGATGCTTCGATTCCCGCCCAGAAAATTGCTTGTATGTCCTAGGTACGAGTTTTTTTGGGTCTTTGTGTTTGTGTACCTTTGCAATAGAACCTATATAATAAGAGTTGCCCGAGTTCTCCATATATCGACCAACTTTGGCCAGGGGCCATAATTCCTGGTATTATAATTATTTATTTGGGAAAAATGTACATCTCAAAACCACTGTAATCGAATCATAAGTCGATTCTGAACCACTTGCCTCCCTCTGGTTAAGTACACGGTGTACTTAACCAGGTTCAAACCCTGCCCTAGGTCGAATTTTTCTTTTACTACAAAATTCAAATCTTGGTGAACATTTCATTATTTAATAATAAAAAAATAAGCATTACTTATATGATGTAGAAAATTCAAATTTTGGTTAAATTAATTTCTTTTTTTTTTCTACTTTGCAGGCAGCAAGTTACTATGTGACGAGGTTCGGGTTCGAACCATTAGCATACAGCGGGCTTGAGACTGGTTCTAGAAAAACAGCTTCATACGCCGTCAGAATGAATAAGGTGAACGGGTATTATGAATAAATAGACAAGTTTTATTATTTCCATCTATGTATGTGCGATTTACTGTTTTCATTATGATATTATACAGCTTGATAAAATTATAAAGGTCCATAATAGTTTAAGAAAAATAAGGGTTTCCATTTTTACCTATTTATTTTATGTTTCTTATTTTTAGAAATTATAGTTATTCTAGAAATTTAGAGAAAACAATTTTACAGACAGCAATGGCCTTTTATTTTTATCTTTATTTTTTACGGATCAATTATTCTAAGTAAAATACTCTCTCCCTTTGAGTTTGTTACAAAAAGAAGTAGGTACTTATCCTAATAACTGTCTCCAGGATTCCATCTTTATCTATTCCAAAATTCATCACAATTGGTTCAGCGATTTAGCCGTGGGAGCGTAACCAACCCACGTTCGCATTTATAATAATGTTAGCCGTCAGCTGTACCTACACACGGTTACAGGTCCAGCTATGCATTTTCAGTTTTAGCTGATCTCGCATTGATTGGCTTTTCGCACAATGAGAGGTCAGCGTAAACTGGTTTGTATAGCTCCACGAGTAGCCGTGCGTATCTAAGTAGTGATAGAGCGGTTGAGCCGTTCATTACCAGAGATCCTATTTCAAATCCAGGGCAGAACTCTATTCTATCTGAAGCTAGCTAGCTAAACTAAAATGTCCTTAAGTTATTTTGGTGAAGGAAAAATACGACCATGGATTCGGACCTGCGTCTTCTGGTTAAGTACACCAGACGCTATGACCGTTAAGCCACCGCGAGTCAAAATATGCCTTCACATTTTTAATTTAAGTCTTTGAGGTTACGTTAAAATGTACTTCTCCAGATCATCTTCGTATTCCAAGCTCAATACAACCCTGAAGAGACAGACTTCACGAACGAAGTGGCGTACCATGGCGACTTCGTGAAGGACGTGGCTTTTCAAGTGGAAAACCTGGACTATATCCTGGAGTACGCCAGGAAACAAGGCGCCGAGGTCGTGAAGGATCTGTGGCAAGAGGAGGACGAGTATGGCGTTGTCAGAATGGCTACTGTTAAGACGGTAAGCTGTATATGAAAATGGTTTTGTTTTATTATATTTACAAATGTATGTATTTTGTCATAGTGGCGCCTCGCTGGCATGTCTATATGAATGAATGGGTCGACAAGACCGGTGAAATACTACCCTCCCACAGAATATCGACGTCAAGTAGCAGTATGCATACCGTTGTGTTTCGTACGGTGAGTACGCCGGAGCCTCAATTCCTCCCTCAGTCCCCTTCCTTCTCCTTTCCCCTTCCTTTTCCTTAAATAGGCTCGGTACCGCATCTGTAACTCCTTTGGTATTGCAGATGTCTATGGGCGGCGACGACTACTTACCATTAGGTAGCTCGCCTGCTCGTTTATCGAGTTGTCTCATAAAAATAATGCTACATAATTATGTTGTGTATTTGGCAGTATTAAGAGAATTTAACATAAGGTTTTTGAAAAGGTATCTATTGGAATCTATACCTTCTAATCAAAGGCTTTTTTGTATGTGGACAGTACGGAGACAACACTCACACGTTTGTGGACAGATCCAAATATCGGGGCCCGTTCCTGCCTGGTTACCAGTTGCTGAATAATGACCCTATCAATAAATTCCTGTAAGTAACTTTGGTTAACTTAACATGCTATATTGCCGATGGGCTAGGTAGAGGTGTGGGTAGACTTACTGGGTTTGCGATGGAATGACAACTCGCTTTCGTGGCCTCAGCAAAAAGTATAAGTGAAACACCCATGTGGTTTTAGTCGGTAGTCCGACATGCCCCGTCGCCTTCAATGGGATATGTGCTCGGTTAATGGCAATAGGCTCGACTACTACATAGGACCTAACCGTACCGGCGAATTGTGGATTTACTTTAGTACAGCTTTGCCTAAACCTTCGGGGAATACAGGCGTGATGGTGGTTACTAACATATTCTTTTAATTCTAAGCGCATCTTAAATTGCATCACGCATTAGATAACCTCATCGTTTCTCCATTGCAGGCCAAAAGTGGAGATCAATTTCATCGATCACGTTGTGGGTAACCAGCCTGATGGGGGCATGGAAGAAGCCGCGTCCTGGTATGAGCGGTGCCTACAGTTCCACAGGTAAGTCAGCAGGGGTCCAATAGTTTTGTCCATTATACAATAATAGTGTTCTGGTAAACATCAGGCAGGCCCCAGCAGGATAATTAGGATTATCTACCTACGCGAGGCCTGAGGCTACTTTTAATGAAAACACAAATTACGTCACACGAATTTCATGTTTTTTTTTTGGGCCGCATAAGTCCTGACTGTTACGCTAGAGGTTCTGAGTTGGTGCCCAGTTAATGGCAATAGGTTCGCCCCCATAACATGGGACCTAAGCATGCCGGCGAACTGTATGTGTAAGTACTACGTAGGTACCTAATCTCTATCTATAATCCTTCGACAGATGATCATCCAGAATAAAAAGACAAACATACCTTTTCCAAAGACACTCATTACTAAAAACTGTTTTAAATTTCAATTTCAATATGCAGTTTAATGACTTTATTTGGATTGTTTTTATCAAATCTGTGTTTGGAAACTTGTTTGTAAGTACCTGTACACTTATGGATGGAGAGATAGAGGCAGACCCAAGAAAAACCATAATTACAGTTTGTTCGAAATAAGTAAGCCGATCGGAAGTTAACCGTTCCGATCGGCTTACTTATTACGTTGTGATAAAATATATAGATAAACATAAATATCGAAATTACCAATTTCGATATTTATTTATAAAAACAAAATAATTAGAAATGTAAAACATATACGACTCTAATTATCTAATTATATTTACACCGACTCTTTCTATTAAAATTTACCACTTTAACTTTTTTGAAATCACTTGCAGACAACTTATGATCGGCTTACTTATTTCGAACAAACTGTAAGTCAGATATGATGGAAAAGGGATTGAATTTGACGACTTACAGGGAAGAAAACGCCATGCTGCGCCGACTCCAAACAAATTAAAAAATGGGCAAGAAGACGATAATGATGATGATAGCCTGTATACTGATGTAATTTCTTATTATTTTTTCTGTAGATTCTGGTCGGTGGACGACAAGCAGGTCTGCACGGAGTACTCCGCCCTCCGCTCCGTAGTGATGGCGAATTGGGAGGAATCTGTCAAGGTGCCTATCAACGAGCCGGCGGAAGGCAAGAGGAAGAGCCAGATCCAGGAGTACGTGGAGTACCACGGCGGAGCAGGAGTGCAGCACATCGCTATTAATACTGAGGATATTATTAGTGCTGTGAGTTGTACTTAATTTAACACTCGTATTCGATTGATATCGAATACTGTATTCGAGATTACGTAGATGTAACTATGCTTACAGAAGTGCTGTTTTGAAATAACTGAAGTTAGCGGTTCCGTACTGCCGCACAGGTAAAATATAATGTTTGTTATTCATAAAAATATAAATTAGGTAGTACCTAAAGAAAATGATCACAAATGCGAAACATAACCTGACCCCAATTGTCTTAATTGAAATTTACTACTGCTAAACCACTTGCTGACAACTTCAGACGAGCAGTTATTTTGAATAAACTATACCTGCCTACCTATATGTTAAACTTAAGATTAGCCCGCTAAACTTAGGTTCGTGCGTCGTTAGTGCAATGGGTGAGTTTCGAATCGGCAACCACATGATCGCACGTCCAACCGAGCCATTAGGCTACCGCCGCGCCGCTTCAAATTGCGTGTGGCCAACTGCTCATAAAATGTTTGATCATATAAAACCTCATTCATTTCGCAGATTGAGAACCTTCGTGCTCGGGGCGTGGAATTCCTGTCTATACCTTCGAAGTACTACAAACTTATTCGTGAGCGTCTTCAGCAAAGCAAAGTCAAGGTGGCCGAGAGCATAGACACGCTGGAACGGCTCAACATACTGATCGACTATGACGATGACGGGTACTTGTTGCAGATCTTCACTAAGAATACCCAGGATAGACCTACCTTATTCTTAGAGGTTATACAAAGGAGGAATCATAATGTGAGTATATTTATTTCTTTAAATATTATGACTTGTTCGAGAGATATAGGTAATTTGCTATTTTAGTCGTAGTCAGAGTTTCCCGTAAGTATATAGTGTTTTGGATAAACAATGTGTTTTCTCCACATATTATACCCACCTATACTTACACTGTTTTCTAGATAAAAGACGTGTTTTCTGGATTTGGACATATGTGCAGTGTTATTTCCAGCTACCTACCTGTACGGTGTGTTTTCCACGTATGCAGTGTATTTTCTAGATATACAGTTTATTTTCTGAATATAGTGTGTATTTTCTGGAAATACAATGTTGCCCAATATACAATGTTTAAATTGTAATTACCTATATAAAACTAATAATATCAAAGTAGCAGCTCTTTTGTCAGTTGTTCTTGGCACGTCTGGGTGTCTGTGAATATAAGATTTTTTTTTCTAATCGCACCCACGACACTGAGAATATTGTTAATCTTTTTTAAATTAAGGAACTAATTTTCTCGTATTTTGTACAGGGTTTCGGAGCTGGCAACTTCAAGACACTTTTTGAATCTATAGAATTGGAACAGGAGAAACGTGGCAACTTATAAATTTAAATTAGTTTTGTTGATTACTTGTTAATGCTTTACGTTATTTTAATTATTATTAAATTGTGGCATAATTAAATTTATTATAATATGCATTCAATTGTTTTTTGTTTGGATCAAAACCAATCTGAAATAGAGAAGTTAGTTTTGTCTGTAAATTTTTGCTGTGCCATGAGTGAACTAGGTACCTTTTTTCTACAAGTCTACAAGGATACGCAGAGGTGTATTTATATACACCGTCACTTCGCCGGTATATTTAGGTCCCATGTGATAGGGCTCGAGCTTATTGCCATTAACCGAGCACAAGGCATAAACATACACATATTACTGAAAACCTAACCTACTGAAAATTTCATAGAAAAACTCAATAAATCTTTGCTCAAACTAAGAATCTAATCAAGGAGATTTTATTTTATTAATAATACAAATAATTAAAAGAGTATCATTTTATTGAAATACCGTTGATTAACATGATACAAATCCGTCATTAAACATCATTATTAGATCTTTAAACGAGTGCCAGCGTATTTACAAAAAAACACAAGTATTTGTGAAAAAAATGCACATAAATCCAAAATTTCGCGTACTTACTTACGCGGAATAAATATTAATTATTCACAAATTTGTATACAGCACCAAAATATTAAATATCCGGTATAAAGACCGGTTTGATAAACGAAAATAACTTAGTGGCATAATATTAACAATACCTGCACCTCTGACGTCACTTTATAGGCTGAATAATAAAACACCGGTCAATTTAATGTTTTTTTTTAAATAAATTGTCTCCTTTCTTAAATGTGTTTTAAGATTCCGCCATTTTTTGTCCTCGATGTTGGCGTTTAGATAAAGTATCTCCTGTAGTCCGCGCAATTCAATTTTACTAACGATTTATAAAATTACATATTATTTTAGAGTTGGCAGTTGGCGTAACCAATGTTGCAGTGAAAAATTTGAAATCTCCATTTAATATTGAATTCGGCGGGCTACCCTTAAATTCACGTATACGTAGGTATAGTTATTTTGATGTGTTGAAATGAAAATGAAGTTTTGATGACATGAATTCAGGAAGACATAATATGACTAATGAATGGTTAGGTAAACTACAATGGCGGTTGATAAATTTTTGTCATTATGCTCTTACTATTAAGGTTGAAGATGGTAAACCGCCCAGATTGTCGAATGGACGTGATTAAATGATGATAGCGGAATGTTTTTATATAGAAGTGAAACGACAACACCGAGGAACTTATAATAAAGTAAAAAAGTGACGAAATTAATATAAATTTCCCATAAATACAACTGATAATAATTTATCGCTGAAACACAATAAGGATCATTTTCGTATATCAATCCGTCATAATCAGTCCGAAACACAAAACCCGACGGACGTAACAAACATCAATAAAATGTATGCAAAAGTAACACATAATTGCACAGTATACGGCGCAGCTCCCTCTTTATACTCCCAGCGAAGATGCCCGAAGATTGCCGAACCGAAAACGATTCATCATTCCCGTGTTCGGGTACTTGCGTCGGAGTTTAAAAAACCTCCCACTTTTGCATAAAATAAGGCAAAATTTCCAGTTGTTTCGGCAATCTTCGCACAAAAGTGCGCACGAGTCATCATAATTCGTCTAAAATCAATTACGTCACAGACTTTTAGTCGATTTGTCAATGTCCTATTACATTACAATTATTCATTCGTTCTCAGTACCTTAACATTGAGAGAGCGAAATATGAATATTATGTAAATTTAAAAAGTTCTGTCGACTGATTTTGTTAATTTGCAAAATTATTAATATTTTGAGCTTATGTCAAGAATATTCTATTATTATCTGAAAACGCAATTTTGCGTTACCAAAATCAGTCGGCTTATACGTCATTGCAGTTATTATGTTTCACATCAGATCTCTTAATCGAATATTTGGTATAACGATGGATTTAGCTTGTAATAAGGCTAGATATGGCTCTTGAAAGTTGCAAGATAGATACATAGTTAGCAACAAACATAAAAAGGCTTTTTCTCTAAGAAAACAAACCGTTTGTATAATGAGTTAGAGCTTCTTATACAGTGTTTACACAAATTGCTGGCATAAGTATATGCAGTTAAGGTTTAAATTGAAAAATTAACAAAATTCTCAGCTTAATAACTCTAAAAATAAGCGGGGCTGCTAACTCGAGCCATATCTTCAAACAGTTTCAGTGAAATAGTACAGTCGCCAGCAGGTCAACGTAAACAAAACTGTCAAATTTCTCCAAATGATTTTAAACCTTAAATTGTTGAAGATAAAGTTCAAAATCAACTGAGAAAATTTGTCATTTTGTGGTAATTTGATGTGCTGTACCGTACATTGATGTTATAAATTTATTCATCACTAACCAAATGCGTTATGTCGCTTCGTATAACATATTACAACATTGAGTGACAATACCCATATGGAAATACTAAGGAATTTAACCTAACTGTCTACAGTCTCTGATTTGTGGGTGTCGTGTGGGCACATCTGTATGGATTTCTTGCAAATTAGGTATTGCTTGAATATTAAATTATTAATTTTTGTAATATTATTCGTTACTCCTCATAAAGTGAGAGATAATTGGGTAGTTGACTGGTGTGGAATTTATTGCAAATAAACTGGAAAAATAATTTATATTGATAATTTCGACGTTTTTCAAGCCCATCCATACAAAAGTACCCACAGTATCTGTCATCCCACGTCCTTACGCATCGTCTTCTCGGTCGGGCTCGACATCGGCCGGCTCGACGATCTCAAAGTCTCGGTCCGTAGAGGATCTCTGACTGTTCTCTGATTCGGATTCCGACTGCTTGTCGGCTGGAGGCGTCGCTGTGTCTTGTTCCGACCTGTAACGAACGAGTAATTGTTTAGTGAATACAGGCTGGAAGGGACATCGACGCACATCCGCTTACCACGAATTCAGTGCATGATTCTGGACCCCCTTGCGTTGATATTTTTCGTCGGTTATGAAAAAGCCGATATACAGTACATACCAATAATATCTTATTACAAACCATCACGCCTGTATTCCCCGAAAGGTTAGGTAGAGGTGTATGTATACCTACAGTTCTCCGGTTTGTTTATTTATTTATTTATTTTAGGTTAGCCAACAATTGTTTACACAAAACATTTCATTGCGATTATCAGATAGATACATTTGCAAGTGTAACAATCACTTAAAGGTTAACACCGCAAGCACAGTAAACGGTTAATATAAAAAATAATTAATTATTTTAACAATTAATTAGGTTAGTTTTGTTCTTAAGATTAGGTTAGATGTAACATAAAATTCTGTAAAAACATGTTAACATAAAAAGGTACTCATAGATTTAATTAACAGTAAATGAAGCACCACTAAGTTTAGTTTATTAATCATTAAAAAAAATACATTCAAGATAATCGTTTCAAATATTAAATGTATTATTAAAATATGAACATAAATTAGATTAAATTAAATTAAATTTGTGTTAATTGATTTTTGTAATAAATTAATGAAATGAAACTGAATAATTAGGTACTATGATGGTTCAGGTTTTTGTGAGTGAATTATTTAGAATTACTTTAATAATTTTATTAATACTATCCTGGTGTATATCTACTAAATCACTGCAGCTATTGAGAAGTTTACATAATCTAGGTATAGGTGAGTTTGTGCCAAGTACAGATCTTCGCAGTGGTGGGCATAACGGTGTTATTATATTTCTCGGATATCTAGATGGAGCATGGAATCTAATAAGATTTAATAATTTAGAGCTATCAATTAGATTTCTTATTATTTTGTTTAGGTCGCATATGGGGGCGAGCCTATTGCCATTAACCGGTAACTAATCCAGACTCCGAACTGCTACTGAGAATTTATTAGAAGAACCCAATAACAGCTCGAAGTGGAAATTATGTGGGTTTTTCTATAAAATTCTCAGTAGCAAGTATCTAGTTAATGTCAATAGTCTTGCCCCCTTATTTTTTTTTTTTTTATAGATTTCTAGTGGGACGCACATTAATAGTAATCTTGTGAACCCCTCGTACTAAGCTAAATGCTTGTATTACGAGTGGGTTCACGTCGGTAGTGCAATGGGTAAGTTTCGAACCGACAACCACATGATCGCAAGTCCGACGCCCTAGTCATTAGCGGCTGTCCTTTAGTCACGTGAGGCTCGAAAGGGCGGGGAGGGGTCCATGAAAAATCACGAAATATCACAAGGGGGAGGAGGGGTGTAGTAATAATAATACGTGTGTTTATTTTTCGGCAAACGCCCCGCAAATTAAAAACAAGAATTAAGATTTTTTGGGGAGTCGGGGGTGGGGGCAGTCTTAAACCTCACCATGTATCACCAAGAGGGAGGGGGGTTAAAAATGCCAAAAAAAACATCACGTGATTAATGGACGGCCCCTTAGTGTATCGCCGCTTCGTCGGTCGAATCTACTTACTTAGTTTCCAACGCCGCTTCGTCGGTCGCCTCGACAGGTTCTACGCTAGGCTCGACGTCCGGTTTCTCCTGCAAAAGCGGCGCCTTTTCACCCTCGTCATCGGACAATTTGTCTTTCTTGCGTTTCTTCTTGTTCTTCGATGATTTGTCTCCGTCCGAACCCGGACGGTATTCGTACTGCAAAGAGTAGAGTCAAAAAGTTGGAGTTATTAATTTATTTAGACAATTTATTAATATTAGCTGCCTTACTAGTCTAGTGGTCATAAGTATGACTGCTATGCTAGAGGTACTGGGTTAGATTCCCAGGTCGAGCAGTGTTATTGGGTTTTTCTATGCATTTCAATGTACTAGCTCGGGCGTTTGTTAGACAGTTAAAGAGAGAGATTTTTACTAAATGCAAATGAAATAATTTTTTTGTCTGTCTGTTTGAGTTGGGTAATCTCCGAAACGACTGGACCGATTTGAATAAGCCTTTTTAAGAAGTAACTTAAACTTTAACATTACACTATGAACTATCTTTTTGTATTTTTTAGGCATTTTCCATTCAAAGATTATTAAGTTATTGTAGTGAAGGAAAAATCGACCGCGGGCAGGATTCGAACCTGCGTCTTCTAAATTAAAAATGTGAAGGCAAATTTCGACTAGGCGGGTGGGACTCGCGGTGGCTTAGCGGTCATAGCGTCTGGTGTACTTAACCAAAAGACACAGGTTCGAATACCGCTTGCGGTCGTATTTTTCCTTCACTAAAATAAATTACACTATGAACTTAAGAGGCAACCAAAACAATCATAAATGCGGGTGAACCAGTGACATAAATATCAGATATTCCGATTAGCTTAAGATACCCTCAGTATTCCCCGTGTAATTGTGTTTGTACACGGCAAGGCGTAGGCCTCACTTCTTTGTTCGCAAAAGTTCCATCTTAACTTTTAATTTGATCAGAGAACATACCTTATACAACGGCCAGAACGATGCGAAGAAGCCTACATCCTCGGTGAGGTTGGGCAGCAACCACAGGTGATGCCGCGACAGTGTCAGCATCCACACCAGACAGAACACAACCACCCGGAGCACCGTCAGACCTATGATGGTGACGAGGAACCCAGCCGCTGCAATACTTAGGTAATACACGCCTTTTCTGTAAACGAGACGAGGTAGATGTGAATTTTACATAACTTGCAACCTCATTAGTCTAGTGGTCCTAAGCGCGACTGCTACGCCAGAGGTACTAAGTTGGATCCACATCTCTGGGTTTTTCTATAAAATTCCTAGCAGCAGCTCGGAATCTGGATTTGTGCTCGGTTAATGGCAATAGGCTCGCTCCCTATTACATGGGACCTAAACATACTGGCGAAATGTGGGTGTACGTTAGTACCCCTCTGCCTAACCCTTCAGGGAATACAGGCGTGATAGTATGTTGTTGTTGGTTTATTCACTCCGAAAATACCATGAATTCCCCCCCCCCCCTTTGCGTTGAAATTTCTCGTCGGTTATTTAAAAAAGAACAGCTGTTCCATAAATTTTGACCGTGTATGTTATTGCATAGAAAAGGAAAAAGCTTATTTTAATAACCGACGTCTGTCTGAACTCTTCGGCGCCCGGTACGTCTACTGCGGATCGGAAGAGAGTTGGACAAGTCTCTCTCTCTCTCTCTCTCTTTCTATCTCTCTTTCTCTCTCTCCGCTGTTCTCTCGCTTACCTGACAGTAGCAGGCCAGAGTGGGAACATGCAGACAGTGATAGTGCCGACCACGACCAGGATGCCGCACAGCCAGTAGTACCAGGGCTTCGGGTCGTAGATCCACACGTAAGCGTCTAAAGTGTCCAAAAACACTTGGTCCAAGTGCATCTCCAAACGTATCTTGCGTTTCTTCTTCTCTTTCTCTTTTACGTCTTTTGTGTCCTGGAATATTGAAAAATGTTTGGGTGTAAAATAAGCTGAATTGTTAAATTTTATGCAAGTTAAACGAAGAATATTTTGTCTAATTTACCGCATACACTAACTTTATTGGTGCATTACCAAACAAAATTGTGTACAATGAACTAAAAACGTTCGAAAGTTCACAAATAAAAGTGTATAAGATTCTATCAAAAAAACAGTGATAGCCCACCATTAGATTCGAAGTCATAGGTTTCGGATGCAAGCCATGCACCTCTATATTTTCGAAATCATGTGCGTACCTAGTAATAATTAATTATCACCCGCTTAAAACAGTGAAGGAAAATATCGTGAGGAAACCTGCATGCTTGAGAGATTTATTTGACGTTGTGTGAAGCTTGTCAGTCTGCAGTAGCATGGTGGAATCACGCCTAACCCCTATAGGTTTTTAGCTTAATCCCTCGAACTCTGAGAGGAGACCTGTGCTCAGCAGTGGGACATTAAATGGGTTGATAATTATGAAGATTCCATTGAATGAACGTATCATACAAATTTAACTGAAGATATGTCGTCATCATTATGCTAAAAAAATTGCCATTTTACATTTTATTGTACATTTTTCTACAGTATAATACTCTACCTTTCCTTCGCAGGCACTTGCTTGGCTCTTGTCTCCATCTTTTTCATCTCCACTTTTACTTGATTTCTCCAACTCCTTTTTCTTCGATTTCCCTTTCAATTCTTGTTCAGATACTGGAACCTGAAATTTAAATTTGTAGTTAGTATTTAAATAAAACACGACTTAATTTATAATCAAGGCCAACATATGTCTGCCACATCATATTAAAATATGAGGAACATCAGAGATAATAATAATAATAAATTGTTTTTTTTTATAATTATCTCAGACTGCCTCTGCTAAAGAGTTATTGGGTTTTTCTATGAAAATCAGTAGCTCGGAGTCTGGATTTGTGCCCGGTTAATGGCAATAGACTCGCCCCCTATTACATGGGACCTAAACATACCGGCGAAATGTGGATGTACATAAGTAAACCTCTGCCTAACCCTTTGGGGAATTCAGGTGTGATAGTATGTTATGTTTCACAATTCCTAAGTCTATAACCCATTCTAAGTTCATGGCCGTACTAATTGCGACATTAACCAAAATGTATTCAGAACTGACTACTAAAACTTTGGCTAAAAATAGTTTCCGCAGCAGATAACTATGCAAATTACCAACATTTACAATTAAAACTATAATTGTTAATGTTGGCAATTTGCATAGTTTTTGGCAAGTTGCTCGCATATAGACTTTTAAGCAAATGTATATAGATCTCAGTTGTTTTTGTCAAATTACTATTCTGAAGGGAGCCTCTTACCCCGCGTTTCTACCGTCGACAAAACATGTTGCGAACAGCTACCTATCCCGCTCACTCTTTGACAGTTGGATGTTTGCAACATGTTTTGTCGTCATTGGAAACGCAGGGTTAGAATGTATTATTCCCTCAATTACAATAAAAAAAAAGTAAATTTGGAGCACTATACTCCATTTGGTTAGGTACCTACTTAACTAAAGGTAAACAATAAAAATGACGGTGTTCAGGGCTCTTCAACCTTTATTACAATGGTATCTTATGAATTAGGAGTGAAATTAATAACAACACAACTAACAATCAATAAAAACAACGAACAAACAAAACAATAACTAATTAATACAATTTACGGCAAAAGAAAGAAAGAAAGAAAGAAAAAACGTTTATTTGCCGTCAATAAGACACACTACAGTACGGCGCGATACATAAAATTATAAAGAAAAATAACAAAAAAGTAGTAGAAGTAGGTAGTAAGTACATTTGTTATTTTAAAATGAAAGACAAACGAACAAAAAAAACGAATACGACAAAAGAAAAGAAACACGAACGAAAGTACAAACTGTTACGAATGGCGTCTGGTTACCCGACTAAGTATAATATCGGTTAATTATTTTGCCGCGATTCCTCGCGCTACTACTTCTTAATTGTTTCGAGTTATCAAAAGTCTATTATGTAGAAAAATGTTTTGATTTCCTGTCTTTTTAGATTCTTTCTAGTAGGCACATTGCAATACTTTATGACATAATTATCAGGTTTGATTTATTTATTGGTCGCAAGCTGAAGAATTAATAATTACCATTTAATATTAAACAAAGTAGTAAAATACGCTAGTATAGAAAAGGAAAATGATTTTGAATTTGATTACGTTTTGTTTCAAGATGAAAAATGGCCCTATAAAAGAACCTTTTTTATGATTTGTTTACCTTTAGTTAAGTACCTAACCAAATGGAGTATAGGTGAACGAATGGTAACAACTTCTACAAGTGCTTCAAAATATTTTTTTAATATAATTACAGGAAGTGTTGAATTGTCCATAGCTGGTTGTGAAATTGGATATTATTTTTTTCAGTACAAATAGACATTGACGTACCCCGCAAAACTGACATTGATAAAATGGGTTACATTGGTGATCTTGTTAACAACAGAGTCTTGAATATAGAATGATAAGAACAGTTATAATTTGAAGATAAAAATGGAATTAGAACTCCTGTATTCTTTTAAATGTGTATGATTCAACGGAAGGTCGTAAGAATGTTGACATGTGGCATTCTATAAATTCTACAGTGAGAAAAGGTGTGAGTTGACATGTATGCTTCATAATTTTAATGTCATTTTCTGATCTAAGTTTCCTTGTTCAAAAGGATCTGATTTTCCAGGATCTTTAATCCTGGGTTCGATTCCCAGGTCGAGCAAAGTGTTATTGAGTTATTCTATTAAATTCTCTGTAGCAGCTCGGAGTCTGGATTTGTGCCCGGCTAACGGCAATAGACTCGCCCCCTATTACATGGGACTTAAACATACCGGCGAAGCGTGGATGTACATTAGTACACCTCTGCCTTACCCTTCGGGGATTACAGGCGTGATGATATGTTATATGTTATGGTGTATAATATGCGAAAAACCAAAAAAAAATATAAATTTTGCGCCCAAGGCTGACGCTTTAGACTTAACCGAACAAATGAATTCGAAATGGCCTTCATACATACACTTTTAGATAAGACTCGGCACGTTTCTTAATAGTTATCAATTTTACTACTCAAATTAAAGCTTCAACACGTGTTATCACCATCTCTGGCTTATCAATACGACGTCATATTGACCCACTAGCAGGTCATTCCTTAAACTTTAAATCAGAATTACGTCGTTGAATACGACATTTTTGTTAATTATGATACATGACTTGCAATATAAGGAGTTTTTAACAACTTAAAATTGCAGTAGGTACTTACCTAATTGACTTTTAAAATATCATCACGCCTTTTATTTACCAAATTACTCTGTCTGAGTTAATGGAAATGTGTTAACAGAAAAATTCAATAACACTTTGCCCAACCCTTTTCTCTTATTGGGATGCGGTAAACGCTGACTGCCTCATTAGTCTAGTGGTCCCAAGTACTTGTGCAGTCGCCAGCACATCAAGTTTTACAAAACTGACAAATTTCTCCAAATGATTTTAAACCTTAAACTGTTCATGATTAAGTTCAAAATCAACGTGCAACCATTTGTAGTAACTTGATGTGCTAGCCACCGCCTATGAAATTCGCGGTATTCGCCCAACCCAGGCAGTAAGTGAGTAGTAATTGCATTACTTAGAGTTTTAACACTTTCGTACCTAGAACAACTTCATACATAAAATCTGTAAACAAACCTTTTTAGCTCTGTGAAACAGTTTGTGTAATAACATTTGGTGTAGATAGTCCGTCACTTCGTGCCTGGTCGTGAAGACTGGATTTTTGCCCGTCGCCCATTTTGATGTAAGCAGCGCATCGACTGCTTTTGTGCCTGAAAAATGCAAAGTCAATAATATATAAATATAATGAAATTGTAACGGACCAAAACGTATGTTTGCAATTTAATTAAGCGGCGGTAGCGTTATGGCCAGGGCGTCGGACTTGCGATCATGTGGTTGCTGGTTCGAGATCCAGTTATTGCACTACCGACGTGAACCCACTCGTAATACAAGCATTTAGCTTAGTACGAGGGGTTAACAAGATAACTAATAGTATGTGCGACCCACATTACACATTATTGACCCCGAAAAAAAAAAGTGTAAATAATTAAATTGTTTAAAAATAGTAACTGATTGTAGCTAAGAGTGAGAACACAGAAGAAGTATTAAAATCTATACTAATATTATAAAGCTGAGGAGTTTGTTTGTTTGTTTCTTTACTTCAACACGCTAATCTCAGGAACTACGGTTTCGATTTGGAAAAAAAAATCAGTGTTAGATAGCCCATTTATCGAGGAAGGCTATAGGCTATATATCATCACGCTACAACCAATAGGAGCGGAGCATAAATGAAAAATGTTGCAAAAACGGGAAAAATTTAAATGCAGAAAAGCCGAGAAACCACGCGTGCGAAGCCGTGGGCGGAAAGCTAGTACTTAAATAAAATGTATGCGCAGACGCCGAACGAACTCGCTAAATATTTTTTTTATGTGGGTATAATAAATGACGCATATCGACGTCCCGCGCCCTTGGTACACAAGTCGCAGAGGAATAATTGACCATGAACATGTACAAGGCGACGGTTGAGTTAATTAAAGGTCAGATTGAAAATCTAAATGTGGAGTTTACAATAATATTTCTGCACATTCAACCTAAATTTAAAAAAAAAACAAGTGTGTGAGCGGGTGAACTATCAACTGAACTTTCATTGAACTGCCAAGTCAAAAGTATTAAGTTTGAGTCCAAGGCACGCACCTCTGACTTTTCGAAGTCATGTGCATATTAATAATTATCATGCGCTTAAACGGTGAAGGCAAACCTCGTGAGGAAATGTGAGGACGACGTGTGGAGTAGCGTGGTGGACTATAGCCTAATCTTCCTCATTCGGAGAGGAGACCCGTGCCCAGCAGTGGGACAATGTAATGGGTTAATAACGCAGTGGGTGAGAGCATAAACTACCCCGACCCCAAAAATGTGGTTTATGGATTTCTTGTTTGCCTATTTGTTAGGGGTTGCCGTAAGTATACTGCGGAGTAAAAACAGGCGAGGTGTCAAATCTCACCTTTTTTGCTTATTGTTGTATTTATCAATGACCAGGGCAAACCAAAGCAAATAAAACACGTTTTTTTTTTATTTTGTGGCAATTGAGCCGATTGCGGCTATTCTGCCAGTGTCACGTTGAGACGGCGACTCGCTAAAGACCACCGTCGAGCTTTTGACTTCGTGGTAGATGTTAGTCTTAGCAGTTAAAATTTAAGATCGTTTTCATTTATAAATGTAGCCAAAATATTTATTAATTTAGGAGAGAAGTGGGAGATAAGGGAATGAAAATTGGTTGGGAGAGGGATGTTACACGTGAGAATTTTTCGATAGAGGTCGAAAGATTTGCTGGATAAGGAGCAAGAAAAGAAAATATGGTCTAGAGTGCCGTCCGCAAGACCACACTCGCACAGGGAACTATCCCGAACATGGATCTTATTCAGGAACACTGGGCTACAACAATGTCCGAGTCTCAGTCTACAGAGTGACGAAACAGTTCTCTTCGACAGTTTAGGGCATTTAAAGAACCAAGGCCTGCGTTGGATATCGGGTTGTATAGCTGCATAGTATTTGCCCTTGGTTTTAGAGGTCGTCTTCCATGTTTCAGTCCACAAGTTAAATAACTTGGGCTATAAAACACGTTGTTGGTCATCAAGACGGACTGCCGCTCTTTTATTAATCAACCAAGAGACATACTTCAGCTGTCAAGCTTGACAAGACGGCTTCGCTGAGGTGCATTCATAAAGGATGCATTCCCATGATACATAACACTTATCTATCTAGTTATACGCAGAGGCATCGGTATCGATCATTAAATATGATGAATCCATTTCTAAAAGGGGAATGGAGTCCAACTATTTGCAATGTTTGGAAGGAAATCAATCGAAAGCCAGCAACTGGAATCACTGCCTTAGTCAAATTCATATAAAGATTTATAGTTATATTCTTTATATGTCTTCTTATTTATTCACTTAATAAACGACACTATTAATAAAATGAGCGTTAAATAAATGTTAAACAGTTGAAAGTAAAAAAACTTCTTTCACAGTCACTTTTTTAATTAAGATTAAAAAAAGAAACTGGTTTAAATTCTTTCCATTTTTAAAATATTTTTTTCCATTAACGGAAGTGCTCCGGTCAACCGTGAGGGAATACACTCGGCGTAACATAAAGGAAATGCATCACGGAGTTTGGCAAGGCGCCACAGACATGTTAAAATTTTATAAATATTTTTATTTAAATATAGTCTTATTTGTGATAGATGCGTTTTGAATTCTTCTATAGAGACGAGCTCTAAAGTATATGTCGACTGCTTGCAAAGATCCTAAACTCGAGCCTGAACTCGGCAACCTAAAATGATAACTAGACCCATGTAAATTAAGTGCATTATTAAATTTTCTGCATACGGAATTTCGAGTTCATTTAAACTGAATCGTTACAAATATAGAAATGATTCCTTCGTGAGGAAGGTCTGGGTTTAATCAGAAACTGATTGCGAATGAGACCTCAGATTGCGACATGGGAATATTTTTAGCTTTGAAAAAATACAGCTCTGGTTTTGATTAATAAGCGACACAATAAATGGAAGATATTTTACAGTAAAAGATAGAATGAGAGGGGTGTTTGTGTCCCCTCTCTCTTCCTAGAGAAGGAAATGCGAGTTTTTGCAATATATGAGGTACTAGATGACCCGTGCCCACTTTGTTGAACGATATAGCCTATGACACTCACAAATAAGTGGCTTTCTATTGGTAAAAGAATTTTCAGAATCGGTTCAGTAGATCCAGAGATTAACCCCTAAAAACTCAAAAACTGTGCCTCTTTTTAATATTAGTTTGATACTCAAAGAAAAGTGCTCAAAAACTTAAAATAATATTCATCAGAGCTGGCTAGAGACTTTGCTTAATTAATTAGCGTTTTTTGAAAGTCGATAAGAAAGATAAAATAACGCAAAAAATGAATGCATTTTACCGTTTTGTAAAGCGGTGGTAGGGAGAATAAACGGTGCATCGAACTCACATGCAGCAAGACATTTTTGACGGTCAAGCTTAGAAGTAAATAGGGAGGAAGGTAGAAGTACCAACCGTTTTTTTACGTCTGAAAGTTTTACTTGATTCTTTGTACGTAAGTATGCGAGATTTATATTGACTAGAAATCGCACCCAAGACCCCGGCAAAGAAGGCTAGACAAACAATAGACTGTAGACAAGATCAGGCTATTATGCAATCATCATCATCATCATCATCAACCCATTACATTGTCCCACTGCTGGGCACGGGTCTCCTCTCAGTACGAGAGGGATTAGGCTATAGTCCGCCACGCTAGCCTACTGCGGGTTGGCAGACTTCACACGCCGTCAAGAAAATCTCTCAGGCGTGCAGGTTTCCTCACGATGTTTTCCTTCACCGTTTAAGCGCGTGATAATTAATTATTAATACGCACATGACTTCGAAAAGTCAGAGGTGCGTGCCTTGGATTCGAACTAGAGACCTTTGACTTGGCAGTCCAATGGTCATATCACTACACTAGCAAGCTATTGTGCAATGATTGTAGCAAATTCTATAGCTCTACGAGCCTGACATGCGCTGTCGCCTTCCTAGGCAGAGGATCCATGAAGATTTTCTGTACTTTAAAAAAAGGGTTAAAATGCCGCGAAATAACTTTGCTCCCGCAATATCTCGTCTTCAGCCATTGATTCGACACTTATTATACGACGACAAAATTATTTCGTTACGATTAATCGTAGTAGCTTACCAGTGAAATATTCCACGTGATGATTTAAGAACTTAGTCTTCTTTGTGGGCACATTTGCTTTGAGCCATTTGGCGACGGAGTATTCCTCACTGGTCGCCTTCTCTGACTCCGGTACTTCTCCAAATTCCTGAAAAATTTGTAAAAAAGTACGTCATCACTAGAACATACCTACCATTGTGTATATTACTTTTAAGGGTCGCTACACATCTCACGGAAGATGCGCTGCGTATCGTCAGTCGCGTACCGCCAGAATGGACAAGCCATAATAATCATCCAACCTTGCACAGTTAGACGATAAGCGTTAGTGCGTCGACTAACTGAATACGCTAACGATACGCCCGATGCATCTTGCGTCAGATCTACGCCGACCCTTAGAGCGTTTTCGCACTCATTAGTACTGAAATGGTAATAACAATTTAATTTATGAATCAAATCAAAGGAAATAAATGAGCAGCATATTTTTTCTTTTTAATGATTCTCATAGGAGAAATATCAGGAGCATCTGTCATATAGTACAAAATAGTTTCTCAGTTCCTAAGTAATAAACGTTTATTTAATTTTTTGTAAGTTAATCTTTAAACTGAGTCTAGAAATCTTTAAGACTGCCTCATTTGTCTAGTGGTCCTAAGCGCGACTGCTAAGCTAGAGCTCCTGGGTTCGATACCCAGGTCGAGCAAAGTGTTAATGGGTTTTTCTATGAAATTCTCAGTAGCAGCTCGGAGTCTGGATTTGTGCCCGATTAATGGCAATAGGCTCGCCCCCTATTACATGGGACCTAAACATACCGGCGAAGTGTGGGTACACATTAGTATACCTCTGCCTAACCCTTCGGGGAATAGAGGCGTGATGGTATGTATGTTACGTTAATCTTTAAATACTTACGCGGAAACAAAGCTGTTTAAACAGATGAATGTATAATGAGGCAATTCAAAAATGGAACAAAGAGAATCGACTTAAGGAGAATCCTGAGTTAAGATTTTATTTATAAGTAACGTTCCACCAACCAATAATCAAATAATGTTTCACTAGCAGTATACTTCTATCTATATTCTCTCACCAATCAACGCTCACCACCAATAAACGTATTTATAAGCTTTATAACTGCTCAATCTTGCACGAATTTATAAGCTTTATAACTGCTCAATCTTGCTTCTTTTCAGACGATCCACAAAGATTTTCTATACTACCTTAGAAACAAAGTCGCTTTCTCTGTCCCTATGTCCCTTTGTATGCTTAAATCTTTGAAACTACGCAACGGATTTTGATGCGGTTTTTTTTAATAGATAGTGTGATTCAAGAGGAAGGTTTATATGTATAATACATACATATTTTAGTATAGAAAAGCCAATAAACCACGCGGGCGAAGCCGTGGGCGGAATAATACATATAAAAAAGTCTACTACCTACGAAGATACTAGAAAAAACTTATTTTTTTTAGTACCTACGGATAATCCGTAGGATAATAATTTGGGAGTGTTAATGTCGCAATATCTACTGCCATGTACTTAAATAGAATGTGTTTATAGCCGAAAAAAACAAGAAAATATTGAATTTCGGGCCCAAGGCTGAAGGTTTAGCCTTAAAACGGAATTTGAGAAACTGAAACGAAATGATAGGAAGTCGACCTAACATTGTTTGGAAACTAATAATGGAATACATACTGGAGTTCAAAATTATACAGGGATCGTAATTAAAAACAACTTTAATCGGTCGCTGCTCTTGTCAGTGCGGATGGGTGACCTTTAAAGTATCGGAACTCTTTCGTTCCAGCAGAGCACGAAAACCATTCGATCTGATCCCATCATAAGAATACTAACAGACATCATTGTACGTTAATAACGCAGTAACTGGTTTTAAATTGGCGATCATCAGAAACCCGAGCCTGTTTATCTTCCGGATTATATTATTACTAAGTAATTGGGTTGCGGAGATGTGATGGCAGTCGCTTCTAGAGACATACTAATAAACTCATCTGGTTAGACTGGAATACATTATTTAATTCTTCGATACAATAATCAAGACCTAGCCCAACATAACCTTACAGTAACACTTTCGCTTTTAAACCGTAACGCTTCCTTTGTTCTCTAACTGTACTTTTAACGCGCTGCGTCGACGCAACAATATACACATACACCTTGATGAATGAAGAATTTAAATCAAAAGAACTTTGAAAAAGTTCACATTGATTTTGGAATAAAGTGAGAAACAATGAGCTTCTAAAGTAGTATTGGATGTAATATGTATGTAGTATTAGAATATTGTTCTTATTACACGTGCTTTCAAATTAGTGTCTACCTTAGTTGTAGACTATTGATAATGAAATGGTATGATGGAGCGGTATTATTGAATCACAGAAGGCCAGATTTAAGTGTATTAACTACTTAAAAATGCATCTCCCAAAACTTTACTTATGACCTGCATTCGATTTTCAAAACAGGTTGAATACAGATGGAATACGACGCAACATTGCACATTGGCGCGAAAAATAACATAAAAATACCGACGACGTCAGTTCGCATCATTACATTACATAATATGGCCGTGACTCTGGCCTTGTTAATGAACTTGCATCTATTTAGATTACACCTACGTACAACTGCAGGAAGATAGTAGAAGTAAATATTTCGATAGTAGTAAATTAGTGAATGAATATATCGGAAAAAAAATGTGGCCTAGATTTTCCTTGGAGTTTGTTTGAAGCACACCAAGTTTCCCAAAGTTTTTTTGGGAGTATTTTTATTGTTAAGATTATTGTAGCAACCGTAGCAAGAGGATTTAAGCTTTGCAATATTGTCAGAAATCTTAAATGTAACTACAAAATACTGCTAAAGCGACGATCTTCTCTTTATAAAAACAAGTGCATATTTAAAGAAGGCACTATTACCTACGAATAAATAATACTCAGGAAATGTAACTGCGTTAAGAAAATGACCCAACAAAAGTTGTGTCCAAGTAGGCGGGGCTTCAAAATTGTGTCAAGCGCGCCATCAGTCGGACATTTTCCTTGCAAGCGAGCATATGTCAAAGGTTTTAGCTTAATATCATTGTGAATCATGATGCCATCATGTGTTGTGAAGTGGTGCAGGAGACATACAAGATTAAAATGTCCAGAGATCACTTTTCACTTGTAAGTAGTAGCTTAATTACAATTATATTCAAAGTTGTTCAAATACGTTATCAAAACGAGATGGTCAATATTATGCAAAATGAAGTCAGTCAATTTTTTACCTCATTTAGAAACAATTTTTTCTAGACGAAATATTGAAAAGTAAATCGATAAAATTTAGATATTTTTATAAGACTAATATATTATATAATATAATATAATATATAATAATATATATAATACAAATATGTATTTTGTTTTTTTTTTTAGTTTCCCTGCCGATCCCATTCGGCAAAATTAGTGGATAGCTGCAGTTCAATTAGAAAGGCGAGAGTATGATTGGATGCCTGTGAAAACTAGCAGAGTATGCTCCATGCATTTTGATGAAAAATATTTTTACAAATCATTAAAGGGATATACCATGTTACACAAAACCAGTAGTACCAGTTTGTACAAATATCCACATACAACTGAAGTACCAGGTCAACAGAAATCTTAAAGGAACCTGGTGACCTATTGCCAAGGTTATGATCAGAGCAAACAAACGACTCAATTGAATACACTAACACTATTTCAACGCTCCAACAATAGATGAAGTCGCAATTCTTGCTGGCAAACCATCGGCTTTGTTCGTTTTAGCATCATACAACAAAACTAAAAAGTACCCAATCTAAGCCTTTTTAGTAACCGACGAAAAATATCTACGGGGGGGGGTCCAGAATCATGTACTGAATTCATGGTAAGCGGTTGTGCGTCGATGTCCCTTCCACCCTGTATTAATATCGTATAATTTAAAAAAAAACGCAGTATTATAAAATATTTAATATAATTATAATATTGTTTTATTATTGACTTGGTCCGATCTACTTATTGCATAATATCGTCCACTCCATTTTGACTCAGATGTCATAACAGACATCACAGCACGCGCGCGAACCAATCCCTGTTTTCTCTCTGAATTTAAACCAATTACCAAGCATGTCTATTTGAAACATCGCAAGTGATTCGAATTTTGAATCGTCGTCATTTGGTTTGAAGTAGGTCCACTTTTTGAGCGGAATTTGTTCTGAGTTACGCTTCCTGAGTATTATTTATTCGTAGACTATTACATACTTTTGAGAAATACTGATATGAACATTTCGAATAATTTCGTATAGACTCAGTCCAATCTAACCTATCTGAATCTGCACTAACTTTGCACTATCGATTTTAATGCGAGTCATTTCACAATTCTTTCCCGAAAAGTCCAGAAGTTTCTACAGAAGTCAAAAGCCATCTTATTGTGAACCAAACCACTTATGATTTCACCATCATTTTACAAATTCATTGAATCAACCACCAATATAACAATCTGCACTAGTTCACATTCAAATTCTAACTAATTTTCTTAATACTTTTTTTTTTACTTACAAAATCTCTCATAGCTACACACAACACTACACTGCCGCTCAACACAGAACATAGGCTAAAGTGACAGTTATAAGGCTGTGTGGTGCAGAACCGGTGAAAGTGGGCCATTCGCCTACGGAACAAATTAATGGGAAACATTGCTTGGCGATTGTAAAATAAAATAAGACATTGGAAATATGTGGAGTGTTATAGAAAACTTGTGTGCGAATCGCTTACCGTCTAACTGGGGCATTTTTTTGATGGGACATAAATATAATATTGTTTTCCGCAAACCCAAACGTTTCTTATGAACGTTTTATCATGGAATTTAAATGTTTCCAGTGGTATTTAAAAATACTACAGATTTTGAAAAGGTCCAGGCTAGAAAAGTCTTTTATGGTCACGGGGAATGTCGCGAATCTCATGGCATATAAGGCAAGGGAAATCAAGTGCGGATTTTAGTCGGTACGAATCCAACATGGTGATTTCTATGTCACAAAAAACAAGGGTCATGCCTTTATCCTACAATCGTCACCCATGCTGTCGTTCCGAATATTTGCTGCTTAAAGCCATTGTGCAGATAAATCTGGGTGATTGCCTGATGTCTTTCCTTCGTCGGAGAAGACTGGTAAATTAAATTATTTGGTAAAAACCTTGAGCAAAATTGAATTTGGCAGATTTTGGTAACTTGGTTGAGAGAAAAGAGATCTTAGGTTGGGTTACATGTTATTGATGGGAACAGAAGATTCGGAGAGGAAGTTTCAACCGCAATGGATTACTACGAACTTATATAAAATAAAAAGTAAAATAAAATAAATGATGAAAAACTTTTTCAATAAGTCGTTAGTATAGGTATACGAAATCTTTAATTATCCTTTTGTGTCGATTGTATAGTGCTTTACTAAAACTAGCTTCATAAAACCCTGTTTTGGTCGCATACACAAGACTCTGTTTTCCGGCCCTGCATTCAGGATGTATGAGATTATTTAAAATGCAACCAGGTCCGTATTCAGGCCGCGTCCCGCCAGGGAAAACACCCGCCAGGGAAAACACCCGCCTGGTCGAATGTCATCTCTCCACTGAACTATTACATACGATTGTAGAGTTTCCATACTAATCTATCGGTCTTAGATCAATGTGTAACTAATTTCTATAACATGATAAGACTCGGCACATATTTAGAACACTCCACGCCTACTGTTGAATAAAAACATAATAAAAGTTTACATAACATTTCATTCTTCGTATCCTACATTATTGGCGATAAGAAAATCGTATAATGAGAGTTTATGAGAGATATTTCTTCAGGCACATTATTTGACAGACAAGATGAAATAGTTTTTAGACAGTTTCAATTACTAACTTTGTCAAAATATTGACTAATGCCTAATTGCACATGGATTACAACCTTTACAGATTAAGATGCACCACTGTTTCACCAAGTATTTTGGGTTTGATTCCAACCCAAGACACTAAAAAGTCATCAAAATTGATTATTCCATGTCAAATAATAATGTATTGAGTATTGCTTTTATTCTACTTTATACATGAGAATCTACAGTAGATCAAAAGCCCCTCAATAGAAATGCTACGGGCCCCACACTTGCTTCATCTGGCAATGACTGCTCCTAACTACAAACAGTTTAAATATGGCTTAAAAACTTACTGTAACTGTAAAGAATAGTCTACTACAAAATTGTAATGGAAGAAAAGATGAGTAAAGATATTCCCATAAAATTCTCCCTAAGAATACATGGGAAGAATAGAACTAGGTAACAAACTAGCGTATAAGAAAGAAATATATACAGGGGGGAAGGGACATCTGACGCACATCTGCTTACCACGAATTAAGTACATGATTCTGGACCCCCTTGAGTAGATATTTTTTGTCAGTTATGAAAAAAAATCTGCTTTTTCATACAAAAGTACAATATCTACACTATCAAAATGTATGGAACAGCTGATTTTCTTAAACATATCCAACAAAAATATCAAAGCTAGGGGGTCCAGGATCATGTACTGAATTTGCGGTAAGCGGATGTGCGTTGATGTCCCTTCAACCCTGTATGTAACATCTTTTGAAAACTACTTTCCATTAATTCACAGGTTATCTAGAGAATCATGTTTAACTGTGTCATATAAACAAAAACTATGTTACGAAACATTAAGAACAGTTTATCCAGTAACACAAGTGTAGGTGGTGTAATATTGTTATTGTAAAATTATCATAAATGTTATAGTTTCTTATAAAGACTAAGAATTTAAATATTTATACATGTTATGAAATAAAGTTAGATTTAACAAATTATAGCAAATCCCATCTTAATTTTATATATTAGCTGTGTAATAAAATAACTAACTTCTAATTATTATTTTTACACTTGTGCAAATGTGTTGTGTGTGATAACCTTTATTGTGCAACTAAATAAACTTAAAAACATAGTGGAAGCTATGACAAAAAGTACAATAATTATTATCAGAATAAACCTTTGTAAAGGTGAATTTAAATAAGTTCTTACAATTGGTGTGAAAACTTGTGCAAGTGTAAAAATTAAATTATATCAAACCTTTTTTCGCTGTAAACAAAAAGACAATTATTAAGCAAATGCATGCAACATTTTAATCATCCCCTGATAATTTTACTCTAATCACTCTAATTAACTTAACTTACAGGCTGTATAGAGACTTCTGCTGAAAACTCAGCCACTTGTGTAAATAATATACTATATTCTTATTATTAGACCTGTCATCATGGAATAAATTATTTTGTTGGCTTGACATCATGGTAACATCTGATTATTTAGTAAATAGTCTTTGTAAACAAAGGATTCCCAAAAATAGCTGACACTGCGCTCATACAATGACGCTGAAGTTGAAGAACTACGCACAAAACCCGTTGGTTTTCAGCCAGGCAATGTACTAAACGTAAAATCGAAACGGATGCGTCATTCGGTAAATACCACACGCAACGGAAAAACTCTGACGTAAAATGGCCTTTGTAAAACTTTGGAATACCATACTATACTTAGAGTTATTAGACATCCAGAAAAACAAGAGAAAAATCTCTTGCACACGGGAAAATCCACACGCCGCATTTGCAATATGGTAACGTGGATAAAACCAACAATAAAGGGTATTCGGTAGTGTCGAATTACTATATGTAAATTTAACTTACCTCTTTACGTTTTTTAGTTTTTCTTTTGTCTGCCATTATAAATAAATTTTGCCAACGTAGTCTTGGTTGTCTGGAAATCTATTCGCTTTTCTTGTTTCTGATTCTGACGCTGACACTTTTTTGTTGACAGGTCACCAAATAATTCACGTCACGAAATCACGATGAATGAAAGAAAGAGTTGAATGAATCTCGAATGAATGCATGAAGTCACAGACTAGGTAGAAATTGAAAATATGCTAGTAAATTCAGTAAATTGGGTATAATTTGTTCGAACTATCTCTACTTGTTTGAAGTTAGATGTTCCGCACTACCGCACTGGTGAAATCGCTTATTTTTTTTTCTTTATTATTATCGAATTTAGTAACGAAAAATTTCCCTCTCTTGCACTGTTAAACCACTTGCGGACCACCTCAGACAAGCTTATTTATTTCGAATTTTCGAACAAACTGTAGCAAGCATATTTTGTAGGCATTCGCTTCGCCGCAAAAAAATGACAATTGCTTTTTAACTCATTGTAGGATTTTATGTTCATGACAGTAGTCATTGCGACGCCAAACAATCATTTATTTTTAAAAAAGTATTGAAAAATTGTTATTTATTTATTTATTTGTTATAGGAAAACCAACAGCTATACAATCCAAATGAACAATTAGTTTAAGTTACATAAGTTGTTTCGTTATACGAAATTACTAAATTTATACTTAGTTACTTAAATGATCAGTTTTCGTTGCCAGTGGGCAGCGAAAACTGATCATTTAATGTTTATTGCATAGTGATGCAATAAACTATTTTGATGACAAGTAATAAATAATAATTAAGGCCCTACGTTATTTACGATACCTTTTTTTCTGATAACTTTTTGAATCATCCGAATGTATTACTGAAAAAAAATGATAATCTAATAGAGATGAAGCGTATATACTAGAACAGATCCAAGGAATAGGTATTTCACGATACTAGCTGATACCTATTCCAACTAATAAAATACTCGATCCAACTAGTATCATTGTGCCTGCACGTATAAATTTTAATTTCAACCTTATTTCAATCTAGTTAAAGGTAAATATACTCTGTCTATTAACCAACACTCAATACTAGTCAATAAAATACTCGTTACATTTTGAAATACTCGATCCACCTAGTATTACCGTGCCTACGCGTACAAATTTTAATTTGAACCTTATTTCTATGAGCATTAAAATGACGCGACGCGCACTCGTGTTTATCAAATTATTGGTGCGTCAATAATTTGAATTTGAACCTTATTTTTATGAGCATTAAGATGACGCGACGCGCACTCGTGTTTACCAAATCATTCGTGTGTCAGTCATTTCAATTTGAACCTTATTTCAATCTTGATAAAAGTAAATATACTCTGTTTTTTTTGAAGCAATACTCGATACGAACCAAATACTAGGCATACTCGACGGATTTTATACACTAGGTACTTTGTAAATACTCGAGACTATACGATCCGATACAATACAGAGTATCGAGTACGGACTAGTATTTGTTGGGTAATCTTGTTGGATGCCGGCTGATTACCATTTTTTTTGTATAGATTACTATGAAAAATGAATTTTAATATACGGTACGATGTAGTAACTAGATAAATATTTAACGTCAACAGTCCTAAGCCTGTGTAAAGTATGAAGAGAAGATTCCAATTCATTACGTACTGCATCCGCAGCCGTACGCGTACTTCATACTAGGTGGAACAGGTATTTGGATCGAGTATTTATTCGGAATAGGAATAGGTACACCTAGTACGAAATTTACCTAGTACGACTCATCTCTATAATCTAAGATGTCAGTCTCAACTGATGTGAATCACTGTCACTGTCAACGTCTGAACGTCAAAAGCGAAGCGAAACGATGTTCATTCTGTAATTCAGTACATTGATTGCCATTAGCGGTGGGCCGATTCGATTATTTTACTAATCGATTAATCGATTATGCGAAATAATGTTATCGATCATTAATCGATTTCCGTTCGATTACGAGTCTGAAATCAACCATTTCTTCAAATTGTCTTAAATAAAGATTAAAAAAAAACAACTTAATCGCTTAAATATTAAAAAACAAACAATATTTAATTAAAGATCAAACAGAACATTATCACTTATTTATAAAAAAAATATACATGTAGAAATTAAACATCAAATAGACCTCAATCATTAATTTATAAAAAAAATCATTATTTAAAATTAACATCAAATATAGATCAAATAGAACTTATTCAGTGAATTATTAACGAAATTAAGAATATTTAAATGAATCCTCAAACTTATAATCACTTATTTAAAACTAAACATCAAACAGAAATCAATTTCCAATTAGCATTAGGAAAATAAATACCCACCTTAAGGGTATTTACCTGGGAATTTACCGGGTACAAACCTTCGTAGGGATTCTCCTAGGCAAGCGCACTCCATCGCAGATCGTAGTATCGCTTAACATCAGGCGAACTGGCGATGGCGGTCAAGCGTAGGCCTATCAAGATAAAAAAAAAAGGAACCCTACTGGTGACAGGGATTCCCTTAGCAAATAGGGTTACCATAACCTAGTGTTACATAGCAATAATCGATAATTATCAATTATCTAAGTAATAATCGATTGATAACAATTATTTTAATAATCGATTAATCAATTATTAATAATCGTTACCGCACACCACTAATTTCCATTCATTACTTACATTACTTATACATTATCATTGGTACATGTAATGTAGGTTGGTTGTAGTTTTAGTTTGAGTTTGACTGGTAGATGAGTACTCCGAGTGGCTCCAACTAATACAAATATCTTTCTATCATTGTAATACATTCTTGGTTTGATCATAAGACTGATGGACGTTAATCTTTCGTGGTATTAATATTTTACACTTGTTCGATCTGTACCATTTTCTTTCTTGTTTTCCTTTTCATTGCTTGTTTGCGTGTGGTTACACAAATTCTCACGCTTCCAATCAAGTTGAAGTATACAGATTTTCGCGGAAATATTTGTGTAATCGATAGTAGTGCGGCAATCATTGTGTAGTGTCCATCTTACATACTAAAGAACGCTTTATGCGGATAGTTCACCCTATGTGAACTCATTATGTGAGTTCAAAATGTTTAGTTCAAAATGATAGGTATATTTCTGTAAAAATATCTCTTCTACTTTCCACAGTATCGGGGTCATAACCGAGTCGGCTATCTTTTTTACATCATATTGTTCAAGTATATGATCATACAAGTGATAATCTGGATATTATCAATTTAAAAACAACACTTCAGAATGGCTGAGACTAGAGTGAATGGACATCAAGTACATGAAGGTAATTATTATTAATATTATTAGTTTTAAATTGTATTTTTCAGCTAAAGTGTTCACTGAAAAGGAACATAAGTTGTGAAACTATTGATACCCTAAAAGCTCTTAGAGTTGGCAAAAAAAAATATTAATGTTACATTACTTATATTATTTACATTTATCATTCTCACCCAAATGGATATGTAAATGATTAAAATTAATGTCTGGAAAAGTTAGATTAATTAATCAACTTAAAAGGAACAAATCAATAGGTCTTTAAATCTTTACATAAATTGACTCTGCTAACATTACCTTAATTTTTTAAAGTGCCATTCAAATGTGGAAGATAAAACAAATTATATAATTTTATTTTCATTAATTAAATGTAATTACTTTTGTTGTGTGTTTTATATTTAATTACAATTTAGTATGCACAATAGGAATTCATGATTTTCAATTGCTTTACTAGTAGGTAAGCATGAATAAAGTAAACTTAGATATTGCAGAACAAGCAAATGGGGTTTAACTTCACATAATGCCATTATTTTGTAGCATTATACATTAGGTAGAAATTTATAGTTAGGAGTTTAGACAATCAATGTGAAAGATTATTAAGGAAATCAAATTATTTGCATATAGTAGTATGCATACTGTTGCATTTCATACGGTGAGAGGGGAGTGCTAGACACTCAATTCCTCACAGAGTCCCAATCCTTCTTCTTTTCTACTTTCCCTCTCTTTTCCTTAAAAAGGCTCCGCAATGCCTGCAACCCTTTGGTTTTGCAGATGGCCATGGGCTTTGATGACTACATACCATCAGGTAGCTCACCTGCCCGTTTGCAGAGTTATCCCATAAAAAATTTACCTATTATAATAATTTTGGCATTAATTTAACATGGTAATGATGATGATTAATTTAACATGATCCACACTCGGTAATGTAAGGACATTACCGAGTGTGGATCAACAATGATATGATACTCACATACTCACTACGAAAAATAAATAGTCTGAGAATAATTGAGGTGAAAGCTGTGATTGACCGCCAAATATTTTTTTTGGAACTAGTAGGTCTAACAAATTCTTGATTTATGGCAGTAGTATTTGGGATATTTATTTTTATTTTATTTTATTTGGTTTACCAACAATTATACACAGTGGTATAAGCAAACAAAACAGAAGCAACAAATCAGAATAAAGTGTAACAATCACTTATAGGTAAACTCTGCATGCACATAAAATGTTGTCGTAACTTACAAAAAATTAAAGACTATATTATAAAAGTAATAAGAATTAATGAATTAATCTAACTTACATTAAAGTAGTTAAGTAAGACTACGCAATACAATAAAAAGGTTAACATGACCTCAAATTCACCTTCCCAGTGAGACAATGCAGGGTTAAGAGACTCAGTTTCCGGGCAGATACCTACTTGTAAAAACTGGTTTTCAATTAGGAATATGCATGAAGTTTAAATTTGTCTAATATATTTTTTTCCGGAATCTTAAACATACTTAAAGTATTATTGTAACAACATTTTGTTACATAATTGTTATTTATTTGTATAAAATAATAATTAAAAAGTGCTAATTATGCGAGCGAAATTCAAATTTACAAAACGCGCTGTCATTGGTCGAACAAAATGAAACGGGCCACGACATTGAATTTAATCACATAGTCGAAAGCTGCTATAAGAGGAATTATCTTGGAAATATATTTTAATTTGTGTGTCTTGAGCGTTTTCGTCAAGGAGACCATAGTGTAATGAAATCTAATAGTGAGGCAACTCGCCGTCTAGACGGGTCAACGATGAGGTGGGTTGCGGGGCAGAGCGGCGTCCCCCCGACCCTTAGTCGCAGGCGTCCCGTCCGCCCGACATGTACTGCGCGTCGGTACTGCGCTAAAATGTGTGGCTCGCGCTAGCGCTAATTATAATTTATTTTACAATGCGTTCTACATGTGCAGTTTACGGTTGTTTGTCGGCATCGTACAGAAGTAATAATTAATACTTGAGATTTCATCGATTTCCAAAGGTTGAGAATCGGTAAGTGCCTACTAACCTATTATACCTAAACAGATATTATCTCTACTAAACAAAATATCAATATAAATAATCTCTACTAAACAAAGTCGCTATCCGCGACGCTGTGCGTTTACTTCTAAATTATTTTAACCTTCCAATGGATTTTGATACGGTTTAACTACCATTTAGAGAATTTCTAATAATTATATAGGTTACACAGTATTAAAACTGGGCTCTTAATGTTGATATGTTTACAGCATAATAAATAAGTACCTGAGTAAGATTTGGCGAATCTCAACTTATTTATTATTTTATTATCTGTAATATATTATATCAACTAATTTATTAGGATACAATTATTTATTATTATTTACCTATTTTTTATAATAATATTATAAGGCTGAAGATTTTGTTTGTTTGTTTGATCGCACTAAAGTACCTACTGGTTGGAATTGATTTTATTTTTTTGATGAATAGACAGAGAGACACAAACAGACACGTCAAACTTATAACACCCCGTCGTTTTTGCGTCGGGGGTTAAAAAGTAAAAGTAAGTCCTTGAAAAATAATTTTTGTGACAACCCTAAGCTATTTTCAATGTCTAGACGATTGTCGGCATTTCGACCCAGACAAAGGAGTGCGCCCACTATAGATTTTATTACACTATGGTGAGACTATATACGATGACCGAAAGAAGAAAAAAATACTTTATCGGGAGTAGTTCTGATAGTATTTTTGCATTTTGGTACTATGCAATATCGATAGAATGGTTTTAAGCTTCTTCCAAGGTAAAATCTTTAAGAATTAACCAAAACACCTGTAATAAACAAACACTTCGTGCGTTGATCCCGGCCCATGACGTCATCTGAAGCGCGCGAAAAATGGCGGCGTTTAAACAGTCAATTTTGGATATGTATGTTGAATAATATTTAAAAAAAAAATTTGAACATTCCCGGGAATAATTATATCTTCTACTGTGTTGTTATGAAGCATATAATTAATAAAAAAAACGCATGCATGTTCCTAATATGCCTAAACTGGTGGTCAAAATGGTGGTCGATCTCATCACTGCAGCTGTTTACAACCCTGCAAAATCTCGCGTAGGGAGAATTAGCACCTAAGACCGTTCTTCTCTGCGGAGGGCAGAGTGGCGTTATAGGATGGCGAGGAATTTTTGAGGGGGCACGGAAGTTAAAATTATTTAATATTTGCGGGCAATCAATTCTGTGGGCCATAACTTTGCACACAAACATCGCGTCATTCAGACGTCGACGTTTATCCAGGGAAATCATATTAAAATGTTTGAGCCTATCACTATATGAACGTATTTTTTTTAGACAAACCGCTAGCATAGGCTAGGTGCCCCAGAAAACGTTTTTGTACACGTTCAATACGCAGTGCGTGAGTAGCATAGTGTGGCCGCCAGACCACGCTACAATACTCTAGTATGCCTCGAATCAGACAATTATAAAGGATGGTTTTTGTTCTGCAGCTTTTAAATTGTTTTGTGTTTCTGATAACAAAACCCAGCATTTTGGAGGACTTCTTAACTATATTATCTATTTATGAGGAATAAAAGTTAATTTCCGATCAAACATAACACCAAGGTCTTTTATTGTATCCAATTCTTTTATTTTTCTTCCATCAATATAATAATCCTGGTCAATGCGATGATGTTTTCTGGTAAATTTTATAAAGTAACATTTGCTAGGATTTAGGAGCATCTGGTTTATTTGGCACCATATCATCAATTCATCGAAATCAATTTGTAATTCGGAGGCGTCATGCTTAGATTTAACTATTTTAATAAATTTTAAGTCATCGGCAAACATAAAGACTTGACAGTGGCCAAAGCATTTCGGAATATCGTTAGTAAAAAAGTTAAATAAAACTGGCCGCAAATAGGACCCTTGTGGCACGCCCGAGGATATGTATCTGACTGCTGATCTAAAGCCGAAAACAAAGAAAGTTCTGTTCTTAAGATACGAACTCAACCATGACAGTAAAGTTCCAGCGATACCATAAGTTCTTAATTTGCATCACATCAGCATAATCAGCCTATAGTGTTCTCACTGCTGGGACATGGCACCTCCTCTCGGTGAAAGGGAGTCCACCATGCACAGTGTAGGTTGATATTTGCGACATTTTATTATTTTCTTTTCTTTTTTATTATAGCCTTTATTCAGACAGTTTTAATTTACATAGGTACTAGAGTATTAAAACTTTCTTGAAAATTGTTATTGTAGGTAGACATTGGCTAAATTGACAGGTGGCACGGTTTTTGACATGATAAGGTTTTCGTCCTCAGTGTTGAAAGTCCTACTTCCTACTAATATTATAAATGTGAAAGTTTGTGAGGATGGATGGATGGATGGATGTTTGTTACTCTTTCACGCATAAACTACAGAACGGATTGTGATGAAACTTTACAGTATTATTGTTTATACATCAGAATAACATATAGGCTTTAAATTATAACGATATGTTGGGAAATTCCCACGGGATTGGGGAAAAACTATTCCACGCGGACGAAGTCGCGGGCAAAAGCTAGTCTTAAATAATTTTGCGTTTGTAGAATAATGTGCACATCTGTGAAGATAACTTTTTTCAAAAATTAGCTGCACCACACTTCTGTATTTATTATTTTACTCGGCTCCTATCCGTAGCGTGATATTAAATAGCTTAAGTTACTCCATATAGCATCAGCTATCGGTAAGTGAAAGTCCTGTCAAAATCGGTCCAAACGTTTCGGGAATTTAGCCGAGGAGTTGGAACAAACAGACAGACAGACAGACAAAAAATTTAAGAGGCCGGCCGGACGAAGCCGAAAACTCCGATACGCGGCGAGTGTTAAAATCGTCTTGAATATTGCTCTCTCTGTCGAAATATTGTGGGCGTAGCCGGAACAGTGTCATAAGGGAGCGTTGTGGAGTGAAAGAAGATGTAGTAATAAGGATTGAGAAAGGTATGTTAAGATGGTTTGGTCATGTAGAGAGAATGGATGAACGGAGATTGACGAAACAAGTATATCTGGTGAGTATGGATGGACGAGTTGGAAGGGGAAGACCTCGGCGAACGTACCGCAACCATATTGCGGATGTTCTTAAAAAAGGCCAGGTTCCGAGCACCCTGAACCGACGGTCATGCATGAAGAGATTAATGAATGTAGATGAAGCGAAAGTAGTGTGCCAGGATCGTAGCAAGTGGAGATCTATAGTCTCTGCCTACCCCCATGGGAGACAGGCGTGACAATATGTATGTATGTATGTAGCCGGAACATTCATACCTAGCGACTTATAGGCATCTCAGTGTTTGGAACTGAGAATTTAATTTTCTAATGTTTGTAAAATTTATGTCATTTTCAATAAATGTGATAGGTATATTTGAATTTTTTTTTGATAAGTCGGTAGACAACATCGAGAATAGGAATGCATTTTTAAGAAATTCCTCTACGAGCCTCAGGTCGCCAGTTATCTCATACCTACCTACCCGCTTCCTACGTACGTTCCCCAGTTTTCAAATTCAACGATTAGGCAGGTACTGGTACCGGTGTGCACTGTCTAGTCACATAGTAGGTACCTACTGCTCATGTGTGTGTGGGTGTAGGTGTTATTCATATGTTCATCGCGTTTTTCTCACACCCGTGGGAATTTCCCAGAATCGCGTTGGTTTTTTTTAATTGAACACATTAACGACGTCTGCTACCTACATATATTTATTTTTATTAGTTTTGTCAGTAAGTTTAGTAAATTTATTTATTTCTTTCCGACTACCTCATTAGTCTAGTGGTCTTGAGCGCGACTGCTACGTTAGAGGTCCTGGGTACGATCCACGGGTCGAGCAGTTTTATTGGGTTTTTCTATGAAATTCTCAGTAGCAGCTCGCAGTCTGGATTTGTGCCCGGTTAATTGCAATAGGCTCGCCCCCTATTACATGAAACCTAAACATACCGGCGAAGTGTGGGTGAACATAAATACACCTCTGCCTAATCCTTCGGGGAATACAGGCGTGATGGTATGTTCTTTCTTTCTTACTATTTTACAAAAGAAATCTGCTCCATAGATTTCATGACTAAATGATATCTCAAATTTGATATCTCGGAAAAGCGTATTTGTCGAGTGGTTCCTTTTTGCATAAATGGGTCATTTTCACAAAAAGTGTACTCTGTTTTAAATACATCGAAATTTATTTTTTTGTTTAGTTCGTTTTTTTGTCATTACATTCACAAGTGGTAGTCTTTGCATTATATGAAAATAATAAACATTTTATTCTTTAGTATTTAATTAAATATAAGTAATTTAGTGCCCTTGGGAATCAAAAATTCTTCCATTCCGCAACTATAAGCTTGCGGTTATAGAAATAAAATAAAACACGCTTGGATTTAAGCAACTGGTATTATTTATTAGTAATGGTTTGTACTTCAATATAAAATAAAGAAAGAATAAAATCACGAATAAAAAACATATTTTTTTATCAATTTATTTTCCATTACGTTACTCTTTGGAAGAAATCAGTTAAATTCTTTTTGGTAATTTACTTAATTAGGAAACAATATAGGAACTCTTTTTTAATTTATATTCATCAAATTATTACCCTCTATAATATCAAAATTTGATGAAAATCAGATGGGATTTCGCTCTAAAAATTATTTTTAAATCAAAATATAAAATAGGACAGTCACGGAATTGACTGTTCCAGTAACGGAATAGAATTATTAAGATTATTGTACATTAACAAAAAGATTTGAAAATATTGCTTATTCAAAATATTGCAAATTGTTGTTGTACCTGAAAAAGAAATATTGGGTAGGTACTCATGTCAATATTATTAAAATGCATACATTTTCTTCGAACTTGTCATTTGAGCATATGAACATTAAATAATTTATATAATATAATACATTAATATAATAAATAATTTCTGAACATTAAAATTCTTATTCACAGTCACAAAGTGACATGAATTCTTAGGAAGATGGTACATTATAATGTACCATCTTCCTAACAATTCCATTCCGAAACTTTTTAGTTCCAATTCTACGTTACCTGCGTTTTGGTAACGGAACGGAAGTATCGGAAGTCTACCTTTAAACATTTTTGTTTAATTTATTTTTAAATAACACATCAGACCAACAAGCTTGGTATTAAATTGGGTTCACTGGAAGTTTATAAAGATTTCTAAATAATTTACAAGGACTAAAATTGTAGTACTTACTTCGAAATTGGTTGCGGTTGTGGAATATCGAAAACGGACCGTGACTAAAGTGCGTGTTTCATCGTCCGCTGGTCGCCGTTAAAAGGACGAATCATTGTGGTACAGCCAATGACAACCTTACAAATGCCGCAATCGACAAAATATATATATAAGTGGAAGTTTTAATTGCGACCTTTTGCAAAAAAATGGGGTTTCGGAAGGGAATTTTCCACCTTAGCAAATTTATGTCCTCACTTAGATACAATTATTTAAATATATTGTGTAATGTTACACTGTTTCTGCAATTATGAAAAAAATCGTAAACAACTCTACTTTCCGAAAAATCAATCACATTAGTATAAATAAGTCAACACTATATATAAAAGTTATGTTATTTTACAGTAATTGGTAGTGGGACATCGTTAAAATAGGTACCTTCAACTAGTATTTTTTAAATTACGGTAATATGACTGTATTTATATGTAGCAACAACATATAATATTGTTAAAAGCTAACCATAGATCCATATTTTTAGTGTTGTTTTTCTTAAATGTGGAAATTATTCGTTAAATATTTATCAAAAGTTGTGGGACACCCCCAAAACCCGAATGTACACTTTATGTGAAAATGACCCAAATACGGACAATTTGAAAAATAAAACTATTACGCACAGTGCAAATCAAACAATAATACAGGTTGCTAAATGCAGTTCATAACTCATAATACCTACCTAATTGGTAAAGGTCAGAATCATTACATACCATGATAATTTTGATGATTTGAGAAACTATGTTTGTTACTGTTTTTAGTAAATATAGAATAATTTGGTCTTTATGTACGCATAAACGAAATTTTATTTTCATTGGAAATCTTTTCAGTCATGTTGATAATGTAACTTATCGGTTTATAATTTATCGCTCCATTTATTACTGTAGTAGACAGGTTATGGACATTGAACTTTATTTAATCAGTTAAATCAAGAACGATCTGGACTCCGATTACCTATGGTCACAGGTTATAGTAAATAAATACTTGCCGTCACGCGAGGCACATGCGTACCACGAGTTTATGACCGACTCGATGTAGGTAGGTATAGTAAAATAGTTTCCTGCTCAAAATTCAGTAGGTGAATACACGGCTCCTGGTGTACCGTGTATTCACCTACTGTCTGGCAGTGAACATTTACAAACACAAAGTCGAGTCAAATTTCTGAAAGATGCTATAGTTATTTTGATCTCCTTTTGACATTCTGTCTCCCGCACGAGCTTTACACAGATTTGTTAGTAGGTACATGTTCAAAAGATGGGCTGTGCCCGTCTGAAGTTGTCCGCAAGTGGTTTTGCATTGATAAATTTTAATATAAAAACTTGGAGTAAAAACAATTCAGGTCGTAAAGCGTTCTTGGTTATTTTTCTTAATTATATTGATATGTATGAATAAAAACACTTAACTATGTTCCAAACTGCCACGATGCTAAAACAGTGGTTTTAGCATCGTGGCAGTTTGGAACGGCTTACTCCAGATGCGGACAGTCAGTAGGTATTTCGTATGAACTGTACTCAGTGTCATCTTTACAGAGCTTGAGAGTTCTTTGTTGGGGTTCGGGTTTAATCGGAATGGCTTCTGTTGTGTGGTTTTGCGATAAAATCAAATATCTAGACGAAGTTTAATAGAAAAGTGAAGGCAAAATTCGGAATCATTAGGTGAAATTTTAATTTAAAAATTATTATCAGGTCGTATCAAGAAGCGAACAGTGGCGATTGCGCCACTATCAAGCGGTGAGCTCCTAAAGATAAGGTGTTATTACTATAAACTATTGTAAACTTTGCTGTTCATGTTGCTTAAAAAGATAATCCTTTTTTGCTATAGATAGCAGAGAAATCTATTTTAGAACCTATAGATCAGCGTCGCCAAATCACACTCGTTTATCTACAAAAATTACGTTTGTGTACAAAGTTGTTTGTCTCGCAATCACTTTTTTCGTTATATACCATCATGACGACCATAGTTCGCCGGTATGTTTAGCTCCACATGGGAACCAAACCCAGAATGAAAAGACCTTCAATATGCGAAAAACAAGAAATATTGAATAGAGTGGAAATTCGAACCATTCGCCGTAAAACTTATTGCACATTAGATAAAGTTAATACAAAAATTACTCATCCGGTGCCTAATTAAAATAGGGTATTGTTTGTTTAACACGTGTTTAAAACCTCCGCTCAATGTAACAACACGACTGATATACGGTATACATATAACTGTTTATTTCCCTCTACGAATGACTAAAATAGTTTCTACACGTATTAATTCTACATATAATTTCACTAGATTGTCTGAGTTTTGGCTAATGCTAGGGGCATTAGCCAAAACTCAGACATATCATATCTACGGAAGTTTCCGCCATTACGAACAATATTATTTATAGATATGAATGATAGATATTTAAAATTATATAAGATAGGTAGGTATAGTGTTGTAAGATTATTTAAAAAATACGTACGTACGTCATGCGTCACACACAAATATTACGTACGATTGAAGAAATGATTCTCGTGTACGAAAGTTTTTGCCCCTTGGACGTTTTTTAAAGCACCCATCACAACGTTCAGCTAGTTAAAAACCCGACAATATTATTAGGTATGTAATGTATATTTTATGCGGATTTTCCTTGATCTTTTTAGTGAAGGTTTAAATTTAGATTTTGACGCGGATACAAGTGATACTAAATAAATGATTCACTTTTATTTATTGGTCCTTCGATCCGCTGTGTCCAATTACTATTACTTCACGCGGTTGTCTGTAGTTTCTATGTTTAAAACATGTATCTTCTCTTTGACTAAAAGTTTGAAGAGAAATTATAAATATCATCAGTTACTACGGGGACTATGAAACAAAACCAGTGTCAAGTAGCTACTTAGTATGCAAACATAAAGTTGTCGTGCATTCGAGCATCATGGCCTACAATCTTGCGATGATGACGGCTATACAATAATCATTGAGCATCATACGAGTTTTCGTACATTCCTTGTTCATATACGATATGATCCAAAGTCCAATAGTGTTATCGTTTTAGCAAATCATGTTTAAGACAAAATCACGCACCTGTCGCGTGCGCATTCTAACATAACCGTTTATGTAAATTGCGAAGATATTACCATAGTAATATCACAACAATCGTTAGTACAAAACTATAGGTGTATATTATTTATTTAACGACATAGTTGCCCATAATGGTTTCTAAGGTTTTTGTTTTTTTTGGTCTTTATTGAAAATAAACTTCTGTTCATTATAAATGTATTCAAATTAAAAAGGCTGGCATTGGTAATGTTATAATGTAATGCCTTTTGTGAATGTACATTTGTGCATATTCAAAATTGAAGCAAGTCTTTGTCTTCTATGTGCCAATAAAAAACCACATATTATAAATGAACATAAGGATTTACTTGTACGAAATAATTTTAGTTAGCTATGCAGGGGTGAAGACCTGTACACGTTTATCTTTAAACATGACACTTGCACACTATAAGACGTCGATTATAAAGATAGCACGACTAATGTGATAATAACATAGCGCATTTAATTTCTCCTATCAGTTTATGTTTAATATAGCAATAATTCATTACCTATCTAAATTAGACCACAGCAATATTTATTTTTTAGATAGATGTTTTTTGACCTTAAAGTTGGTTTGGTACAAAAACGTGAAACATTGACGTATACATGTCTTAAAAAAGATCTGTATCACCATATCTTACCCCTAAAGTTTGTTTTGGTCTTACATACAATTAAGAAATACTTTTTTCTTATTTACAGAACTGCCACCAGGTTACAAAGTCGAAGAAATAGAGATACCGGTCCCATGGGGCCATATTGCAGGACGATGGTGGGGCCCACGGAACAAGCAGCCAATCATTGCCATCCACGGCTGGCAAGACAACGCCGGCACTTGGGACAATCTTATTCCACGTCTGCCAGTCACGACATCTGTCCTTTGCATAGAATTACCTGGGCATGGGCTATCCACACACTATCCAACCGGTATGTTATATTATATCTTCTGGGACGGCATCGTCCTTCTTAGAAGAATCGTGAAACACTTTAAATGGAGCAAGATCTCCCTAATGGGACATTCCCTCGGTGGAGCACTCAGTTTTATGTACGCAGCTTCGTTTCCCGATGATGTTGACAAAATTATATGTATCGATATTGCAAGCCCTGCTGTAAGGGAACCAGCCACTATGGTTAAGTTAACAGGACACAATATCGACAAAACTTTGGACTACGAACACTTGTCGCAAGACAAAATTCCTTGTTACGAGTACGAAGAAATGATAGACATTGTTTGTGACGCATACAAGGGTTCTATATCTAAGGAAAACTGCAAGATCTTGATGAAACGAGGCATGATGCCAACTCCAGCGCATTTGAAGAAAAAAGGTTACTTGTTCAGGAGGGATCCTAGATTGAAAGTTTCTGGGCTGGCAATGATGTCAATTGAAACAGCTTTAGAGTATGCTTCTAAGATTAAGTGTAAAGTACTAAATATTCGCGCATTGCCCGGTCAGAGGTGGGAGAAAATAGATTATTATTTGGACGTAATAGAAAAAATGAGATATTCGGCGGATGTACAATACGTAGAAGTAGAGGGGACTCATCATCTCCATTTAGAGACCCCAGATAGAATAGCGGGTATTGTAGAAGAATTCTTAGAGGAATATTAGTTTAATGTAGCTTTGCTGATATGTGATATTTTATGTGATGCGTAAAGACTTAAGTAAGATACAGTTATAACTGTAGAATTTCAAGTATTTCTGCTAGGCCCTTTGTCTCCTGTATTTCTATTTCAATCTTCAATAATTAAAAAAAAAATGATTCCCTAAATTTTTACTGACTCAGTGTTAGCACGACTTTTACGCTAGAGTTTACATGGCATCTAAACATACTATTATATTGTACTCAACTGCCTCACCGAAAATGTTTAAAATAATTTTATTTAAATATTTTTAGGAAAAAGGTAGGATAAGATCAGATTTACTGAAGTAAACTGTATAATTTATTAAAGTCAAGTTGAATAATTTATTCAGTAATGTGCCGCTGTCACCAAAGCGCAACGAGAGTTGAAAAATCAACATGTTTTGTATCTAATTTATTTGAATAAGTATAATGACACGGTGTAAAATACGTTGCCGAGTTCCATTTAAAACGCGATATCAACTACATACGGTCGACCTATTTGATGTAGCCCAAATAATTTTGAATATTAATTTGCTTGTGATCGGGTAAAATTAACTTAATCAATTGAATACGTATTATACAAATGAAATTGCAGTTAAATTTATTTAAAATAGACGTTTCTTGAAAGTGACTAATTAAATACTAGAAAAACGGACGATAATAACATGTAAATCAATTTCGACTGTTCCGTTTTAATGTTATTTACATTTTATTTATGGGGTCGAAAGGTTGTCTGCTGCCAAAAATGTATCGTCATGGTTGAACACAGATAAAAATACCTAATAGATAATTATAGGTAAGAACTGTCTGTTCTAGACACTAACGTGAAAAGTCGTTTCAGTCTGAAACGTCGGTATTAACTATATACTGTTACAAAATCCGTGAAAGTTTTATTAGAATCGCTTAGATATTTGTACCAAATATAAGGTCAGCAGCATCGTTATGTTCCAATTTTGAAGTTAGATGATCTACTTAGTAGTTTTCATAAATTTATTGGTCCTAAGTTCCGGATCCATTCAGAAATTAGAACCGTAAAACAAATTTAGGTTTTTTATATTAGCCAATGGTGTATTTTTCCATTATTTTAAGTTACATATAGTTCAGTTAATTACTACGTAGAAATAAAGATGAATTAGTACTGAAATCATAATATAACAATTTCTATTCACTTCTATTGTACAACACAGTGTAACTGTTACATCATCAACTAACCCAAGGCGTTGATTCATTACAGTGCATTATAATTCAATTATTTCAGTCTGCGGTCAAACAAAAGGTTATTTGGGTTTATGAAGCTATCAGTACGAAGTTTGGATTTGTGCTACATACTGGCCAAATTTTGATGTAAATTAGGGGAACACAGGCGTATGTCATTTCATGTACGAAGCTGTTTGAAGCGGCGGCAGCGTAATGGCTAGGGCGTCGGACTTGCGATCATGTGGTTGCCTGTTCGAAATCCACCCATTGCACTACCGACGTGAACCCACTCGTTATTATACAAGCTTAGTAGGCGGGGTTGCTAGTAATGTTTAAACATATGTTCTAATAAGTTTTAATTTATTTTATATTGGTAATTGAATATAATATAATTGAATATATAAAAGTGCAGTGATAGCCTTGTGACATGACCATTGGACTGCCAAGTCAAAGGTCTCGAGTTCGAATCCAAGGCACGCACCTCTGTCTTTTCGAAGTCATGTGCGTATTAATAATTAATTATCACGCGCTTAAACGGTGAAGGAAAACATCGTGAGGAAACCTGCATGCCTGAGAGACTTTCTTGACGGCATGTGAAGTCTGCCAACCCGCATTAGGCTAGCGTGGTGGACTATAGCCTAATCCCTCTCGTTCTGAGAGGAGACCCGTGCCCAGCAGTGGGATAATGTAATGGGTTGATGATGATGATGATGATGAATTGAATATACATTCAAATTCGTCGGAAACATATCTCGTGACGTTTATCGTAAGTCGAAGGGTATTGTTTTTTTAGGCCTCTTCTTTCCAGCTAAAACACTAGAAGGGGGGCGTTTTGGGAGCTTTCTTTGATGTAAGAATTACGTTCAAAATGTACTACATAGTAGTCTATCTAGAATAAATGATTTTTGACTTAGGCTCTCACAGAGCAGTATAAATATACTTATTCCAATGCTTTCAACCGACTTCAAAAAGGAGGGTGCTCAATTTTTTTTTGTATGTTTGTAACGCGATAGTACCGTCAATTATGGATTGAGTTTAATGATTATTTTTTGTTTGGTAGACTCATTCAAATATTATGGAAATCGGTCGAGCGGCTTTAAAAAATCTAAAACTGTATACATCAATGATATTATCCTTGACTCCGAAACCTCGCTGTCTAATTGGAGCAGTGCGTTTAGTTGGCTTACAAGTACTTTAAATAAACAAAACTTTCCACTAAAAATTTATAACTTTTAACAAAACCTAGAACGTCATACGCCATAGAGTGCTTTTGCTCATTAGGGAAGTTATACTTTTCTAGTTTTAATAATAGACTTTACTGTAAAACAGTAATATTAATATAAACTTGTTTTTTTACCTATATGAAGTACACACGGCTACAGGTCGACCTATACATAACCAGTTTAGGCTGATCTCGCATTATATAAGTTTCTCATACAATAAGAGGCCAGCGTAAACTGGTTTTTTATAGCTTGATGTGTAGCCGCGCGTACATTATGTTCGCAGGTATAGGTCTATAAAATATTGTAGATTCAACGTTTCAGGGATTCATACACCCTATGACAATCGTTAGTGGTCCATCCATCGAATATCGGTGTTACCCAGAAATTGGCCCATCTGGTTAGACTGAAAGCTGAACCCAACATATAGGTTCATGCTAGTAGTAATTATGAGCTACCAATATTGTAAATTTAGGCAATTTTCAGTTTCAGTAATGATATTTAAAAAAAATAATTGTTCGCGCTAGGTGAGGGATAAGCCAATACGGCTGTTTTTGACAAAATTATGTTCAGCGGGACAGCTACAAAATTACAGAGTACTCGGTACACATGTATACTATCCTACAGTATACATAGCCAAGTTGTAATATGTCTAGTTCCATGTTTTACGACTTATACAGTCATGTACAGCGGGTTATAGCTGTTACCTGGCCCACTAGACGCCACCGGCCCACTTAGGGTGGGTCAGGTAACAGCTATAACTCACTGTACTTATACTGTAAGACAGTGTAAGACGATGCCTATTAATGAGAATGTCGATGAATTCATACACCTTCTGAAGTATCTGTTCGGCAATAATAAAGTAAATGTTTTGATAGTTTTTTTTTTATTTTGTTGTGAAACAAAAATACGATTTTCGGTACTGAAATAACTAAAGTCGTGTCGGTTGTTATACATAGTAATATGTCTTCAATTGGTGTTGCTGACGTCACCTTATGACGTATAATTTGGAAGATAAAATTCGTTATCCCAAACAGTGGTTTCGGTAGCTTAGTGGTTAAAGCATCCGGTGTAACCGGAGGGACGCATGATCAAATCCTGCTTAAGATTTTATTTTTCTTTGACAAGAAAATTTATATCTAAATACTTTAGTGATAGAAAGAAGTTTTAAATGGATCAATTGCTTGATACAAGCGCAGTGGTGGCCTAATAAGTTATAGGAGTTGTTATAGAAGTTCGGCTTTCTCACGCCCTAAATCGTCGATTAATAAAAATATTTATTTATAACAATAATTGTAGTATTAAAATTCACAAAGTTAAATAAAACCGTTGATTTTATGCTGTTCATTTTATTTCACAAGTCCTTAAACACGTTCCTGATAGACAACTGTCGAAATCGTCGACAGTTGTGATCTGCGAATAAGAAAAAGTCGTTAAAAAACATTACTAGTGTATATCATACCATGTTGGTAGCCTTATTTGTTCCAAAGGACCACATTTCATTATTAAGGAGGATCGTTTTGCCTTGGATGGCAATTTTTTTTTGGTTTTTCGAAATCGTATGTCTATAAGCTATAACACATTCCAAGTTCGTGACAGTTTAAAATAAAGCAGTCTTTATCAACTGTAATGTATGTTTAAATTTGGCAGAATCCTCTATTCTACACTACTATTATTATTTTAACCATAACCAACCGTCCCACTGCTGGGCAAAGGCCTCCCTCCTCTTTCCAAGCCGAAGAGCTGAAGTTTTAGCGACCCAATCGTTCTTTACACTACTATACTTTGTCCATTATGAGAACCGTTTTTTGACAGATGGAACTAGTGATTGCAGGAACGTAACAATGCGATTATCGACCCGATTATTGACATTTTGATTACTGTCTAGTAGTGATTATCGATTGTTAGGTTATCGAATCGAAAATGGTGCAACGACGATCAATAATAAATAAATATGTATACTATTCATCTGGTTGTATTAATTTTTGTATAATATTCATTTTCCATACATTTATTTTCAAAAAGATTGTTTAATTTATATTTTATTGATATTAGAGTGGATGCCATTTTCCGATACTGATTTAATGTCATTGTTCAAAATGATTGCAGCGAATACATTCCATTGCATTACTAGACACGGTAGAATGTGGTAGAATGTAACTAAATTTAATAACAATAATATATTTTTTTGGAAAATCCGTTATATTAATGGTATTATAATATTTGCAAGGAATCATAATTAAGATAATTGAATAACATAAGGTAGATAATACATTTATTTTGTTACGCATTTCAAAGTTAACTTTTACGTAATGTGGAACAGCTACGTTCTAAGGCAGTCTAAGGCATCCGTACCGTCAAACAACGGTTCACATAATGGACAAAGTATACTAAAGTTTTAATACCTAGTTTTGATAAAGTTTAAGCTGATGTCGCAATTTATACCGTCATGAAACTAGAATGTGTTATAGGCGTAGAATATGAAGCGGCGGTAGCCTAATGGCTAGGGCGTCGGATTTGTGATCGTGTGGTTACCGGTCCGAAACCCACTCATTGCACTACCGACGTGAACCCACTCTTAATACAAACATTTAGCTTAGTACGAGGGGTTGACAAGATTACTAGTAATATGCGTAAAGAAAAAAAATATTGCGAAAAGCCAAAAAAAATTGAATTTGGTGCCCAAGGTGAAATGATCCACCTTAATTTAATTTTATCTACGCAGCTATTTACTTACATCAAGAGTGTTATCTATATGCTCTTCACATATCAAAGTCAGTTTTGTTCCGATCGCATTTTGTTCTATTAGTTTGTCGTTTATTTGCCTCCAAATACTGCTTGCTGATTTAAGAACATTCATGTTACCAAAAATGTAGAATCCTGAAAGAATAAAGTATAAATGCATAATTACGAGTTTTAATTCATGTTTTCAAGGTTATTTGTCAATTTATTGACTGCTTGTAATAACAGGCAGCTACATAAAACAGGTTACAGACTATACAATTAAGTTTGTTAGAAATAATAATAAAAGCCAAAACTTATTTGGCTTTGGCCACCTTTAACAGAATATGTATTAAATGAACTGCTGAGTAATTTAAGGAAAACTCATTCGGATTTGGTGAAATACGGTCTAAGAGACAAATTACAATGCGATATAAATAAGGATGGTCGCCAGCACATCAAGTTTCCACAAAATGTCAATATTTCTTAATTGATTTTGAACTTAATCATCAACATTTTAAGGTCTAAAATAATTTAGAGAAATTTGACAGTTTTGTATAAGCTAATGTGCTAGCGACTGTACATAATATAAAACTGTATTACCTTCCTTAGCTCGCGACACAGCGACACAGATCCTGTTGGAGGCAGTCAAGAAGCCAATCCTGTTATCTCTGTTACTCCTTACAAGAGATAATATGACTATCCTGTTCTCTTCACCTTGGTAGTTGTCAACGGCCGTTATTCTAATGTCCCGAAGTGCACTATACTTTTTACTCAACTGTGAAACAGGTAATACATAAATAATGTAATAGTAATTTTAGCCCTCTATATTGCAATCCTTGTAAAAGGCCGTTAAGTAATAAGAACCTAACAACATTTATGTAACACCTATATTTGTACACTTAGTATGCAATAAATCTTTGAATCTAAGTAATATAAAAAAAAAACAAGGTAGAACTCTGCCTTTTTTTTCTGATTTATCTGGCTCCAAGGACCAAAAAATACCTGCCATAGTTTCTCATTTTACTGTATTTTATACGTAAAAGTTTTCAGTCCTTTTATCACCATTTTACAGATTGTTGAGCTCCCTACATATTGGTTGAGCTACATGATTACTGATGTACACGTCAACTCAAAGCATCTTATAGCTCTTCAAAAGACATGTTCAAATATTACCCTACATTGTAAAACACATAATTATAAGACTACTGTCTGGACTATAAAAGAAAGCATGACTATCCGAGTTTGTTTCCGCGTTTCTTCTCAAAGGTTGTAAGTTAGGGAAAAAAATAATTAAAACGTTGACTTGTAAGTGTCTTTGAAAGATCTATTTGTAGAAATATTATTTCTTTTTCATCCGCCGCTTGGCACAAAGGAACTACAAAACAATTATTTTTCCTCAATATTCAAGATAAATTTAGATACCGTCTAAAAAGGGGTGTGCCCTAAAAATAACAAAAATAACTTACATCTTTGATAAGAGTGACTTGTCCGGTATAAGTGGCAAGTATGGTTATCTCATCAGGCTGGTATTCCATTTTTCGAAAATAATTCGCAAGAGCGACGCACCACTTGGCTTCTAACGTGTTTTTGTGACTCCAGCTGTCTTCCATGCCCTGAAGAAGTATATAATTAAAAGAAACTGGTAGTTAAGGAGGGCATGCCTGAGAGGACTTTCTTGACGGTGTGTGAAGTCTGTCAACCCGCAATAGGTGTAGTCCACTGCTTAACGAAAGCCTCCCCCATAGACTTCCACAACGACCGGTTATATGCCGCCTGAATCCAATGACTCCCAGCGACCTTTACCGGGTCATCCGTCCATCTTGTTGGAGGCCGTCCCACCGTCCCAGGTGCGAAAAACTGCCAGATTGTTATTATTATTGACCAAAACAGGCCCAATTCCTCCCCCAATCCCCTTCCTTCTCCTTTTCTCCTTCCCCTCCCTTTCCCTAAATAGGCTCGGCAACGCATCTGCAACTCCTTTGGTTTTGCAGATGTCCATGGGCGGCGATGACTACTTACCATCAGGTAGCTCGTCTACTCGTTTGCCAAGTTATCCCATAAAAAAAAAATATTGTTAATTTAGTTATTATTTTAGTGAAGGAAAAATTCGACCGCGGGCAGGATTCGAACCTGCGTCTTCTGGTTAAGTACACCAGACGCTATGACCGCTAAGCCACTGCGACCCCTACCCGCCATGTCGAAATTTGCCTTCACCTTTTTAATTTTACGTCTTTGAGGTGGCTTTGTGGTCATAGCGTCTGGTGTACTTAACCAGAAGACGCAGGTTCGAATCCTGCCCCCGGTCGAATTTTTCTTTCACTAAAATAATAACTTAATAATCTTTGCATGGAAAATGCCTAAAAAATACAAAAAGATATTGTTAATTTAGTTGAGATAATTTTTTTTTTATGCAAACCCTACCAATGTGTAATCAGCAATTTTATTAGTATTTTTCCAGCCAGCCTAAAAATACTAACCTCAGAATCTCCAAACACATCATGAGAATAGAAATACAAATTGTCCTTTATTCCTCTGACGTCAGCATACGAATCTACGCTGGGATGACTGTCCAGTTTTTCATATATCACAGGCACTAAGAGCTGTACGAAGTTCGTGCGCATTCTGCGTTGCGTAGTGAGCGTACGCGCATGAATTCCGTTGCGTATCATTCGCTCGAAGAGGGATATTTCCAAGTTATGGTCCTTGGCTAGTTTGTAGTGTGCTGCAGTTGGTCTAAGTTGTTTATGATCACCTAAGGGTAAGTAAAGAGAGATAAGGTAAGTATACTAGAAGAAAGTACGACTGCGATTTCAAATAGAAGCGGCGCGGCGGTGACTCAATGGCTAGAATGTTGGCATTTCGCAACTCAGCCATTGCACTACCGACGTGAACCTACTCGTAATACAAGCATTAGCTAAGCAACAGGGGTTAACAAGAATACTAGTGATGTGTGCGACCCACATTGGTAGTAAACTTTGATAAAAATAAAATTAAAAAACAGGTCACTATTCATTATCGCTTGGCTTCCAGGTGTCACAATTTGCGCGAGACGCGATTTTCAGGGTCTGGTGACACATGTCCCGAATCACCCTCGATCGGGAATGATCTTGATCGGTTTTGCAACTGTCCCGATTTAAAAATCAAAATCCCCATTATTTAACTGTCCATTCCGAAATTTGACACACTGGACATGGCAACACTACTTGTCGCCGCCTATTTTTAAGCGCACCTTGTGAGACTAAGTTATAGTTACGTACAGCCAGCACATCAGGCTATACAAAACTGTCAAATTTCTCCAAATGATTTTAAACCTTAAATTGTTGATGATTTAGTTCAAAATAAACTAAAAATTAATTGACATTTTGTGGTAACCTATTTTGCTGGCGACCGTACCAATAGTAAATTAAGTTAAATCTTACCTATAAGTATGAGATGCTGGCACTTATGAGTGAGAGATGCAAAAATATGCGCTTCCAAAACTTCTGCCGCTTCCTCTACGATCACTGGAACATAAAAATAATACACATACACTGGTTTTTTCCACAATCACTAAAATACTTACTTAGTTACTTATTGGTCCGGTGCAAAGCTCGGCAAAAAATGCTAAAACTAGGTAGCTAGAGAGGTTCAAAGTTTTATTTTTCACAAATATAATTATAGGAAAAATATATTACGTAATAAACATAAACACACCATGACGCCTGTATACCCCAAAGGGTTAGGTAGAAGTGTGCTAATGTACACCCTACACTTTGCCGGTATGCTTAAGTCCCATGTAATAGCGGGCGAGTCTATTGCTTTTAATCGTGCACGAAACCACAATCCCAACTGCTACAGACTCCGAGCTGCTAATGAGAATTTCATAGAAAAATCTGATAACACTGCTCGATCTGGGGATCGAACGTAGGACTTCTAGCTTAGTAATCGCGCTAAGGACCACTAGACTATTCGCCTGATTAGTCTAGTGCAAGCAAGAATGCCTGAGAAGACTGCCTAGTCTTTTGAGGCATTCTAGCTTATCCACTATCGATATAGTATGTAATAATATACCTATGGAAGAGTGCAAATTCCTCATGAGGTCATGTCTCCTGGCTGCCGTGGTGGTTGTGACCCCCACCACTCTAACCGTCCGCATTACTTCACCGTCTATCAATGTGGACACCTCATTCAGCTCTTGGTTTATAGTGTTATGTTGGTCCTATCATTTTTATAAAATGTTATTAAAATTTTAAACTGAAATATCATAGTTGATAAAAGAATCTAGTATAATAATGTATATGAAGCAAAGAGGTGTGCCAGGACCGTAGCAAGTGCCTACCCCTTATGGGAGACGGGCGTGACGATATGTATGCATGTATGAATAGTAAATCTTCGTACTTCGTAGCCCAATTGTAGAAGAAGGTTATATATGCCATTTATCATTACGCTATGGCTATCAAGAGGCAGGCAAAACGGGTTAAATACCGGGCACACAGCTATTATTTTTGAACAGGCATGAATTATATGATACAGTTTATAGTACTTATAAGCTATTGTGGTATGAATAAGCCCAGGATAGACAATCCTGGACAAAGTTAGGGGAGGCCTTTGCCCAGCAGTGGGACACAAAAGGGGCTATATTAAAAAAAGCTGTAAGTAAATATCACTTACCAGTAAAGCGTTCATTTTCACCAGCAACTCCTTTTTCAAAGCTCCAACGGCCTTATAATAAACCCGCCATCTTTGTTCTGGCGTTAAACTGTACAGATCATTTACGTCATCGATTTTACACTCTTTATCATGTTGTAATGTTCTGTATTTCTGAAAGATAGGATACAATATAAATAGTAACATACCATCAATCTTGCACAGATATGTAGGGATGGGACAAACGGATTTCTTTAAAATTCGAATTAATCTATAAATTTTAAATGGAACCCAGTCCGAACTCACCGAGCCGAGTCGAGCGAGAAGTTGGCTCAAGCCTTCATGCCGTTTCACTGCACGACGACAGACAGACAACTGGCAACGAATCGAAACAACTCGAATCACCAAATTGACGGCGTAATTGAATGATTGGAATAAATAATAAAGCGGCGGTAGCCTAATGGCTAGGGCGTCGGACTTGCGATCATGTGGTTGCCGGTTCGAACCCCACCCATTGCACTACCGACGTGAACCCACTCGTAACACAAGCATTTTAGCTTAGCACGAAGGGTTAACAAGAATACTAGTAATGTGCGACCCACATCGCTAGTAAGCTTTTTTTTTAAAAAAGAAAAAAAAAATGATTTGAATCGAGTCATCGCTGGATATAGCAGAGGTGTACCTACAGATGTGGACCCAAAGCGCGCTGGTAAAGCTTTCGTTCCCTCCGTATGGGGTGAGCCTATTTCCATTAATTCAGCGACGCCCGCTAATGGTTACCGAAACAATAGATTTTGCATCGTGTCTATAATATAGGACTTGAAGAGTTAATCGGATAAAAATCTTAACTAAGACTTGCGACTGAGAGACTTGCTCGGCCTGGGAATCGAACTCATTATTATCGCCGCACTCGTCACCACTAGACTAATAAGGCAACTTACCTCACATCGAAATTATAAGTTTAAAATATAACTTTCTAATTCTGGTCTTTATAGACCTGATGACATTTTAATTTGGAAACAAAAACTTTTGGTACGTAAAAAAAAACTTAAAAAATAAAATACCTTAAAACATTCCAATCTTTTGCTAACTCTATCGATCTGCATTTTGAACTTATCCGTCATCTGTCGTGCTTCTAAATGATTGTCGGTCACTTCATTAACATACTTAATACTGTTTCGCATTGAATCTATTTCTTTGAGCGCCCATTTTTCAGAGAAACACGTCTCTAGTACCTCCGGCATATCATCAATCTTTTCCCAATCATCTTCTGAAAGATCAGATTCTTTTTCTAAGTCAGTTTTTTTAGCGATTTGTGACTTTGATTCTAAGCCTCCAAATAACCAATTCAGTACGCTATCTTCTTTACAACCATTCAATTCGTAATTCTTTTCGCCAATCTTGAGGTAGTTCTTTATACTTCGGTAGGATACAACATCTTTTTCGCATTTCTCAATCTCCGTTTGCAATTCTGTCATCTCCTTGAATTTTTTTTCCAATTCATTCCTCTTGGTAGCATAGAGGTATGAATATTTAGACTTGACCTTCGTTCTTAAATTGTGGAGGGTGTAATATTCTAAAAGAGGGCTCTTGCTTTGACTGCCAAGTCTCACAATACTGCTGGTTATACCGAGGATTCCTTCTAAGAATTGATCAAGGGCGTGATTCGTGTAGCAGATAACTAGCATTGGAGTTCCTTCTAAGGACAAATTTCTTAGTAGAGTGGCCGCGATTTTGACCCCTATATATGTTTTACCGGTCCCTGGAGGGCCCTGAATTACGGCGAATTCTCGGGTTAGGGCGAACTTGAAGGCTTCCAGTTGGGACTCGTCGAGACCAAACACTTGGTCTGGCCATTGTTCTGTGTCAAGTACTGGAAAGGGAAGATCTTCAGTTTTGTAAGGAACAGTGTACAATGTTTCTGTTGATAAATAAGCAGGAGGGTCAGTTAGGTTCTGAAATAAGAAAGTTTTTTGTTGGAAGTGAAAAGCATATTATCGTGTTGGTATCATATTGAGGGTGCGAGAGAGAGATGGCGCTATTCGACTTGCAGAGCGACGTAACCTAAAAATCATCCCGTTATCAAACATTAAGCTAGGGCAAATCAGGCATGATCTATGTATGGTTGACTAGTAGAGGCTAAAAATCCATCTTATGTTGTAAAATTTGAAGACCCCTTATAGTTTTAAACTTTAATATCTAGAAAAGAAAGTTGAAATTGAAGTGACTACCAATATGCATACCTGAACATCAACAATATACCTCTTCATTGGCAGATAATCCAGTAGAGACTCTTGTAGTACTTTTAGAACTCTATGGTAAGGTTCAAAGAATACCTCACTTTCCACCATTAGGTATGCTTCAGAGAATATGTTTTTGGATGTTGGATTCTGAAATGATACAGCTACCTGCAATTTAAAATTTATAGTTTTTATAAAAATTATAAGGCTGTGTTTTGATATTAATAATAGAAAATATATTTCAAATGGAAGTTCCCTTTTAAAATGTTATTTCTGTTTGAATAAAACCCAGACTACATAATTAACTTTAATGGTTTAATTATTATCAAGATTCTTCTCTAAAAAACTTAAAATAATTAAAAAGCAAGTCACCAAACTTACATATCCTTCACTAAGTAGGTTCAAATTAGAATCCAGTACAGTAGCGCACAGTATTGTCTCAAAATTATCACAAGTGAATAGCAAAAGAGATCCAAACATGAGTTGTTTGTTGTATGCATACTTTTTGCTGTCAACTACACCTTGGATTGCTCGTTCTTTCCATGCGATATCTACTAGATGACCCACTCTGTTGTTGCTTACGTAATTGCGCAGAATACGGACTTTTGGGTATACCCTGGAATTTTGAAGGGTATAAATGAGAACTTGAGAATTTCGTATACCTTTCATTTTGATATGTACGCCTTCTACCGTATTTATAAAATAAATGAACGATTTTGTTTATGAAGCAATTTTGACGATACCTTATTGTTTGATAGTAGTGGTGGATTCAGTATTTCAATTTGGGAGGCGCGAGTACTAAGGAAGTCAGAAATTGGTGTTGGAAATTTAAGACAAAGTAAGTTTCAGGGGAGAATAGAGATGCTCATGATCTCATAGTTTTTAATTTAAATTCTAATGATGTTTGTATGTACTATGACATTTTATAAAAAAAAATATATGATGCATACCTAATATTCTCATGCCTCCTTTTAGATGGATTGTCCAGGTATTTACCTACAGGGCAAAACAAAATAATGTATAACAACTGAAAATAAAATATTATAGAACATACAAAGTCATGGTTACGAACATATTCCTTCCCGAAGGGGTCCAAAACAGTCCTCTCTTAGTAATTTGAACTGAACATCTAAATAATGTTCAATGCTTGGATATGCTCCGTTGATTATATTTGGTTGTATAGGTATTTTGTTGGCAGATAGTAAATCATCCTGAGTAGGGAAGATATTGAGGTTCTTGAAGTAATGCTTATCTTTATTTACCGTTTCTAATGGAGTGGTGAACTCTGATTCAATGTCATTTGGATCCTGTAAATATTTAAAAATAAATTATCAGTCTTTTGTTTTGTCATGTTTTTGAATTGAGAATAATTCTGTTTATGGTTTTTTTTTTATTAGGATTAATTTTACTGGGAGTTAAAGAGGGTACAATAAATTAGTTTTCTTAACAATAGGAAGGATTAGGACTATGCCAGTAAGATACAATAGAGGCAGCAATCAAGTCATGGGATTTAATGATCTCTTAACTCAGCCATTGCAGAATTTGGCAGTGATAACATCAACATACTCAGTACTTACTTCATCTTTAAGTAATTTCATCACTTTTGTTTTCAAATGTTCAATCTTCACAAACAAGTCATTGCTGAATCTTTCTGTATGCTCTTCACGCACACCAATAGCACTGACTTCTATTATTTCTAATAAATCTAAAACTTCTTTCATAAACTCCAAGTTTTCTTTTTCAAATTTAATAATACCTTCACAGAGATTCAAGATATTCACATAGAAGGCTTCTGCATCATCCCACATTTGAGAATTCAACCTCTTTTCAACAATTCGAACACTTGGTAATTCATCTAAATAGTTCTTAAGATTCACCAAAAAGTTTGAACACTTAAACCGAGTTCTCAACAATTTTACAATTTTCGAATTGTCGCCTGGCTCTAAGGTCTTGTATACGTTAGCCAATATTTTCACAATTAAAACTATAAAATCACCTTTTAGTTCGTTCTCATCCAAAAGGTTCCAGAAACCAGGTCTGTGGGACACTTCTAAATTTAAAATTGGAGGTTGTAATGTAGAAATGTCGAGTAGCCTTTTGAATCCGATTGGTTTCTTCTCGGTGAATTGCGGCTTCTCTGGTTTGGGTTCTGGTTGCTCTTCATCAGCAAACTCAGATGTTGAAGTAGTCGGCCTTGCATCTTCTATTATTGTACCGTCGAACCAGTCTATTCGAAGAGTAGCTTTGTTGGCGTTACTCATGACTGACGAATTAGTATTGTAAATGTATTTAATAAGTAATTAAACTCTAACTAAATCCACTTTCAATTCATTTAGGAACAGCTGAGAAATTAGAGCGCACAAATAAACATTTGTTTTGACTTTTTGACGTAAGCAGGGATCATTTGACATTTTTCACTCTGTGGAACAGATGAGGTTCCACTCATACTCATCAGCTGACGCTACGATTATCACTGTCACTGTCAGTCACACGTCACATCAGAAGCGTATTATCACAAACGTTTCGTTATTTAACAATATTCTCATTGAGCACCAATACTAAACCAGAATTTTATCTTTCACAAATTTGTCTTATTTTTTTACTTTTAAATATTCATTATTTTCTTTACAAACTTTTATAGCCACATGTTTTATCCATTTCAATTCGTAATTGGCAGGACCAGATTGGTACAGCTTCGTACAGCTTGATATTGTGTCATAATTAATATACACACCATCACGCCACTATTATTCAACGGTTTAGGCAGAGGTGAACGGCAGAGGTGTGTTTAGGCACAGTTCACCCATTTCCATGTAATAGACACCGAGTATATTGACATTAACCGGTCACACATCCAAACTGTTACCTACTAAGATATTCAAAGAAAAATCCAATAACAGTTTACTCAACCTGGAAATTATACTGTTATTAACACATCATTGCTTAGACCATTGCGTCCTCGCTAGGAGTTATTGGAATTTTTAAAATTTTGAAAGTGTTCCGTAGCTTTAAAAACGTTTAAAAACTACTGGCCGAAACGGTCTCTCACCTTACCTATCATCATCAGCCTATACTGGTCCACTGTTAGACGTAGACCTCCCCAGTGTGCGCCATTTCATCCTGGCCTCCGCTTTTCGCACCTTAGCTTATCATCATCATATCAGCCTGTCGCCGTTCACTGCTGAACGTAGGCCTCCCCCAAAGAGCGCCAACCACGGTCTTGGACAGCTCGCATCCTTACCTTATACCTACCTATAATTATAAACGCCTTATTGTTAATGGCCCTCTTATTCGTCGGTCGTTAGAAGGCCGCTTGTTAAGTATAAGGGTTTTCACTTACCTTTTATAGTATAATAAACAGTAAAATAGCGTTGTAAAACTGTATTTTCGTCTCTTCTCGTTTCCTCCAGGCGTCTGTCTGTATTATTTAAACTTTATTAGTTAGGTACTGTTATATTTGTGTTAGTAGTTATTCACGTAATTTTGTAACACGAAGGGTTAGGCACAGGTTCACATATACACCCACACTTCGCCGGGGAAGTGGCTCGCTCCTATTACATGGGACCTAAACATACCGGTATGTTTAGGTCCCATGTTATAGGGACGAGCCTATTGCCCTTAACCGGAAAAAATCCAGACTAACAGCTGCCAATGAGAATTTCATAGAAAAACTAAATACTTAACACTTTGCTCGACCTGGGGATCGAACCCAGTACCTCTAGTGTAGCAGTCGCGTTTTTAGAACCACTAGACTAATAAAGCAGTCAATGAGGTAGTTTTAGAATTCGGTGTTTTCAAGTTATGTTCCTAAACTCAACCAAGACATCGTCTAGGAAAAATCTTTATAGTATCTAAGAAAGAACACCATCTACTCCAACACAACAGCCACAGAATAGAATAATAGTTCTACTGATACAGATTATCTACTTAGAGATGCCTAATAAAACCCCACTCTACCACCACATTCGTTACACTGTGGCGCGATTAATTTGACAAAGAACTCCTCATAACAATTCCGAATTCTATTATCTACAAATAACAACAGTCGTAACAATTACGAAGAAACATTCCCTTGCGAGTTTTTCTTTCTTTCTTCCTTGCAAGTACGGTACATAAACAAACATTCACCGTACATAATGCCAGTATTGGGAAGCTTTGGCAAGCTGCCAGGGCCCGCACTTCCATCAAGATTTTCTTGTTCACAAAAAATATATGATGTCTATGGCCACTTATTAGCGGGAAATAGGTTTGTGCTTGACCCAATTTAATGATTTGTGAACACAGAAACTCGAGGTATTTTAATTATTTTTCTTTTCTTAGGCCGAATTCTCGTATTGCTCAATTTTAAAATAACACCTTCTGGGTTGTTGCTAACTAGTTTTTATGACATTCATTATTTATTCAGCAACGCCCGTAACGGCTGCCGATGACCAGAACAATATATGTAGATTTGAAGGGCCAAAGTTTACGGTCTTTAATAAATTAGGACTAAAACATAGGTTACATTAATGTCTAGTACACAACAATAGCACAGATCCGATGTGATTCCCACGATAATTGGCATTGTCTGTCGTCGGGGTCTCCTTCCTTTCTATTTATACACACTGGAACGCAATGTCATTGTAAATATTGTAAGTTAATTATAATTTTAAAAATACGCGGTAGTAGTTATTTACGTCCTTCTTACTATTATTTTATAAAACAATACTCTTGATAAAAATCCCCAATAGCCTATGGGCCTTATTATCTACTATAAACAGAACAACAGAAAAATAAAGATCAGGATAGACAAAAATCTATAAAGGTGTGTAAACACCTGTGCATAAACAAGTAAAAAAAAACATCGAACGCTTCCACCAACGTGGACGGAATGCGATTCAGTTTGTTTATTGGGAGCGGATAGAATGGGATAAATTATTTGCTTTGTACATACGGGCAACGGACATTAATTATATTATTTTATCCTTTATTTTCCTTCCTTTGTAATTGTTTGTCCGAAAATAGATTGATCCTACGTAGGTACGCTACGTTTGGAAAGCATTATTTAATATAAATGATGTCAAAAACTTAGTTTTCACGGAATAGTTAAATCTAACTATTCCGTTGAAAGTTGAAATGACTGCATTTAAGAGATTCAACTTACATGCAATTGGTAAATAGATTATTTATTTATTTATTATTATTAGGGGCCTCCGACAAGCTTAGATATTACCTTATTATTAAAAGTTACCAACTCAACATTTAAAATGGTGTAAAAACAATATGTATCGCGCGTCGCCGCGTTGTGACCATGCGTTCGCCGCGTCAAAACGTTCGCGTCGTCAGTCCTAGCCCTTATAAGAATTCCTTGTTATAACAAGTCGTTTATAAGATTCTTTTTTTTTTAAACTTAATTAACTCTGTGTGGACAATGGAAATGCTAATAAGCTTAGTCTTTACAGCTTATCTTATGAACTAATGCGATTTTAATTACCTTTTTTAACATAAACAAGTTTAAGTTTGTCTTTTTTATTTTAAGAACTAAATTTTTATTAGTTTGCAGATGATAATAATGAATGTTTCTGTTTTTACTAAAATATTAACTTTATTGTTTCTTTTTTAGATAAAAACTTATTCATCCCATTCCCAATTATGTTATGATCAGTTTGCGGCAGACTCAGCTGCTTTGTATAGAATATTGATTCGACAGCCATCGGATTTCCGCAAACCAATTTCAATTTAATTTTGTATAATAAAATATGACTAGTATAGGCTGATGATGATGATGATGATGATGATGATACATTTTCATGTCCTAATGGATAAAAACTTACGATAAAATGTTCACTCGCCGGCCTAGTAATGCATTTTATTAAGAAGTATTTCCACATGTGTGTGACCCTCAATGGACGACCTGCAAACATTAACGGTATAAGTGGGCTCTCAGCTCTTATATTACGTAGGTAATAGGTACTCGTATGGCCGATGTCTAGAATAAAATTATCTTGAGTAGTGGACGGGCTTCATATGAATAATTTTCTCACAGGTACTCCTGTTAAAGTAGATGTTTTCGAAGCAGTGATATTTGTTGCATTTATATATATTTTTTTAATGTTGGAACTAAAATTACAAGGTTTTAAAGTTATTTTAGTGAAGGAAAAATACGACCACGGGCAGGATTCGAACCTGCGTCTTCTGGTTAGTACACCAGACGCTATGACTGCTGAGCCATCGCGAGTCCAACCCGCCTAGTCGAAATTTGCCTTCACATTTTTAATATCGACTAGGATAATTCTAACCAGAAGACGCAGGTTCGAACCCTGCCCGCGGTCGTATTTTTATTCACTAAAATAATTTAATAATCTTTGCATGGAAAATGCAAAAATAAGGTTTTAAAGGTTGATTTAATATGGATAACATTGTAAAATCGGTGGAAATATTGAACATTTGTTTTATCCATCTTATAACATCAATGTAGCAACAATATGACCTACGTTCTTAAGTAATGGTGGGTCCAGTGTAAGTACTTATCATTGTAAAGGTACTATCTTATAGTGCGGCAAATCTTCTTAGACAGTCCGCCGCTTGGGGAGGCGTTAGGGTATTTCGGACAAGTACCGACTAAAACGCACTTCCTGTACCCTTAACCGTCAGGAAAGCCGTAAGGTTGGCTATAGGATCCATAGCATTTGCCACGACCATAACAGTCTTTGATCCCCCCTTCAAATTGTGAAAGTCCCTGCAAAAACATTGCAGAGAAAATTACAATTAAAACGCTTGTTTTTCTCTCAGATAAAATAAAAACAGTTCGTAAATTGCCGTTGATTTATGGATCCTGTGATAATTACAGTGAATTGAACATAAACAAAATGTAAACAGTGAATACGAATCGACTGTCGGTCGTCAATGACGGATGGACATTTCGCGGCGTTGATTGGGAAACAATTCGATCGTTCAATCAGAGATAACAATGCTGTTAAAATATCATGTTTATTTGTCTTTATCTATTTTTGTTTTTTTTATTGTGCTGAAAATAACCATGTTTTTCTGCTGCCAGACTGGCAGGGTATGTTTGTATATATGTAACACTCGTGCCGTCTAAATGTGCAATTTCTTTCTCTTGCCGTATGGTTGACTAACTCTTTGTTTGAAGTTGGTTGCAATAATTTTATCTTTGTTGTAATTTTAATAAGTACTAGAATCTGTCTAGGCTGCCTATTTCAAGTATTTAACTAGTCAGAACCAAGGAATTTTAATAATTTCATTATAAGGAGATACTGCGTAGCATTCTGTAGGCGTATTCTTAGAATTATGTAGATATTTCTTAAACCTTATTTACTATTACTTAGGTATGGTACTAATATATAATTTATAACAAAAAGGTTTAATTTGATAATAAAATGAATTGCCATAGCAGCAGAACGTTTTGTTATAAAAAAGGAATTTAAAAAAAGAATGCCTTCTATAAATGCTAGGTACATTGTTGGCGCCAAAAATATCACGACAGTACCAGTTCGGATTTTAAATCAAATGGTAGGTATAATACTTTACAGATTTTTTTCTGATTGTTACGATAACCAGTTATAAGAAAATTGATAAATTTGCAATTTAGCGGGCTACCCGAGCGTCACAGGCAATTTTTTTAAACTAAAGAGGTATAGTAAGAAAATAGAAATAACAGTTAAAATAAGTACCTATCTACAGTATTACCTAAGATTTTTAGCACACCCTAAAAATATACCTTTAACAAACCTGTACGATTTCCCAGCAGCATGTTAAATACTTTATTATTTTTTACAGCAGCTTGTAAGTACATTAATTAATTATCTATCTATCTATCGATTTATTTACATTTCGTATTATTTCAACCAAGACTCAACGTAAAGACTTGGTACAATCTAATTATAAGGTTGTTTATATAAAGAAAATCGAATATTGAGCTTCGGAAATGTTCTTTTAATTAAATTGGCGGTGGAATCTAGAACAATGAGGTGCTTTTCCCTAGAGCTATTGTGAATAGATCGAGTTTCACTAAGTCTTAAAATGAAGACGGTAAACGAAACAAATTGAAAATGATCGAGACAGTGTTACATAAGAATTAAGGCTGAATACTTATGGTTTATTGTGGCGAAAATATTACCACCATCTTTATACCTATTCTTTAATTTTCACTCTGTGTTTAAAAGATTTATTCAGAGAGATAAATATAATTTACCAAGTGTGTCAAACCTACTCTTCCTGGTTTAGTAAGACAGAATTCTTCACGAAAAGGACCACGGAACATACTCCTACGTGACATACTTAGCAAATGTGGACATGTTCCAGATTTTCTTATTTGATTAATTTGGGTTTCGAAACATGTTCATCTAGTTTGTTACCCACCTATTATGTCCCCGGAGAGCCACGGCTTACATAGTAGTTGCGTCTCTCTTTATGAGATCCTGGTCCTAAGCTCCGGAATATCATGTGATTAAACGGTTGACGAAAATTAACACTACCTTGGGGGTCATTAGAGGGACTGGTAAGACTTTGATTAGATAAGGGAATATTTGATGCTTTGGTCTATGTTAAAGGTTAAGTATTCTCCCGAACTCCCGACTCAAAGGGTTTAATTTCACTAAAAACGGACTTTAGAAGGTTGCTTCATAAAACATTAATTTAGCTAAAATATCTTTGTTCCAACAGAATATTAAAATGTGAGGGAAATTCTTGTATGTTTTTAGAAAGTTTTAAACCGTTTGTGGGAATTGTTTTTAGCTTCATCATGGTACGGAATGCTCAGACATTTGGACAAAATTATGTTGGGAAATAATATGCTGAATATAGAGTTAGTAGTAAGTTGTCATTGTTGCGGTTGATTATCTATATACTTATGTAATATATAAATGAATCTCTATTTTCCTTTGACACGCTTTATCTTGAGAACGACTTTACCTGAGTTCATTGATTTTTTTTAAGGTTTTCTAACACTTTGTGGAAAGATCTTGCGCGAAACAAAAATTGAGAAAACTGCGCAGAAAATTTGGAATACAGGACGACGTCTGTCGAGTAAGCATTTAAAGAACTAACCACAATTTATTTTTTCTTTGTAAGTTTTTTTGAGAATTATATTCCTGTTACGGTGTGAGGTAGCTTCCGGCACGTTGTCACACGAAGGCCGCAGAATCATGCGATAACCTGCTTATACTTTAACCTAGTTATACACAACATTTAGCTTTGAAAATACAACTAGTTTTTTCCCAGGAGATTTATAATATTTGTTACGGTAAAACGGGATAGGTATATGCCAATAGATAAGAGTCTTTAACACTAAGGTATTTGTGTTAATACCAGTGTGATGACATATCAAACAGGGACGTTCCAAGTCACTCAGAGAACTTCGGAGGGACTTGGTGAAGGAAGTAGGTTTTGTTGGAAGTAATTTTATCTTTAACAGTCTCTTGAGATAAACGGTAGTAATGCAGATAGGGTAATGTCGCTTGCTCTGTTCTGTTCTTTGAATACCTCCAGGTAATAGCTGACTGTGTTGCCTAATGTCTAAGGCGTCGGACTTGCGATCTTGTGGTTGCCAGTTAGAAACCCACCCATTGTACTACCGCCGTGAACGCACTCGTAACATAAGCATTTTAGCTCAATATTTGGAGTTAATAAAGAATACTAGGAATGTGCCACCCACATTGCCAGTAAGCTTTTTTTTAAAAAAAATCTCTGTAGACAAGAAGTCTTAAAACCTATTCATAAAAAAACTCTTCCCTAACATGTTATGTAGCTACACATCACTCACTTGACATCACTATTCACTAGAAAATAAATTCATGTCACATTTATTATTAACAATCCATAAAAAGCGAGCGTACCTGTCCATTACCTAAATATAACCCCTTCGCGCACCATTTACCTCGGAACATTCACAAACACGTTGGATCATGTCAGGGTTAACCCTAAAATAAATCACGCGAGATGTCCACGTGAGCGGTGCACGTTTGCGGCATGTAAGGCTGTATCGTATTCGTAATAGACGTGTCAATAGCAGCGCCTCAGTTCCGAACGGGTTAACACGGTGTTTCTGTTGTGGGTAATTTGAATAATTTTGTGAATTGACGTCTTCTTACGTCGTCTTAGCATGGGTTGGCTAGTGTCGTCGTCCTGAAATAATGAGAGGGTAATGGATTTGTTTCAGAATTACCTATGAGTTCCTGAGGCTGTACAACTACGTGTTATTCCGATACTTTTTAGGTTGTGAGAAAGAGATGGCGCTTTGTATATGTAGACCAGTGTAGAGCAACCTTCCCTCTCAATCACAAAACGAACGCAGTAACACGGGATGATCATCATCATCAACCCATTACATTGTCCCACTGCTGGGCACGGGTCTCCGCTCAGTACGAGAGGGATTAGGCTATAGTCCGCCACGCTAGCCTACTGCGGGTCGGCAGACTTCACACGCCGTCAAGAAAATCTCTCAGGCATGCAGGTTTTCTCACGATGTTTTCCTTCACCGTTTACGCGCGTGATAATTAAATATTAATACGCACATGACTTCGAAAAGTCAGAGGTGCCTTGGATTTGAACTCGAGACTTTGACTTGGCAGTCCAATGGTCATATCACTAGGCTATCACTGCACACACTCGGGATGATACTACCTATCTTTTCAATCACATTGTAACGCCAAGCAAGAGCTAGAAAAAAAAAACAGAAATTTTATAGGAAACTCGCAATATTTCCGTAGTTTTCGGAAACTCTAAAACTTTGGACAGAATTCCGAATCAATAAGTATTTTGTAGCGTTTATAAAAGCGTAGAAAACTAGTTCCAATTGTTTCTCTATAAGATGAAAAGTTGAAGTAATGGAACAACAGTTCCTTTGTGATATTGACTTCAGTACTTAATACCTCAATAGTAACAGCGTCATGTTGTGATACTGCTTAGAATAGGTCTTTGTTCACAATTTCGAAGGGCCAGCTCTGTTAGGCCATTATAGTTATTGTAAACATTGATGTATTATGTTATAGAGTTTCATGACGACTAGTGGATTTTCTATGCGAAAATGAATGGAATTGAATTAGTTTTTTAAGAATTTTTGAAATTGCGGAAAATTGACATGTTAGGAAAAATGTCATCTGTTAGGAAATAAATGATTATAGATAAAAACAGCTATATTTGTGTAATTTTTCTGTAACAATGCTCATAGTCTAAAATGTCAGAATAACTTATTTATTTATATAGGCATATTTACAAAGTAAACAACATTCACATACATTAATCATTTAAAACTAAGTGCTCGTGCTGCTCTAATAACAAATATTCACATAATATATCTAAGACAGACAGACACATAACTTCATTAACTAAAGCCGTATTTCACTATGTATGAATAGCCGCTAGATACTCTCCGAATAAATTTAAAAATAGAACTGGATTTGTATGACATAAGTTCTTATTCGGAGTCGGTGAAGTGTGGCCTTAAATTATCCCATATAATACTTATCTAATTAGTAAATATCAGTTAGCGTCCTTTACTTAAGCTATATTCAATGTTGGTGTGCCGAATATGGTGAAACATAACATACGAGTACATACCAACACGCCTGTATTCTCCGAAGAGTCTACTGAGAATTTAATTGAAAAACCCAATAACACTTTGCTCGACCTAGGAATCGAACCCAGGACCTCTAGCGTAACAGTCGCGCTTAGTACCACTAGACTAATGAGGCAGTCAATGAAATAATCAGCCGAGTATTGTATCCGGGACTTATTCGGAATTGGTGAAATGTGGCCTTAAATTATCCCATATAATACTTATCTAAATAGTAAATATTAGTTACCGTCCTTTACTTAAGCTTAATCTATGTTCAATTTAGTTTGTGTGCATGGTTGAAACTGGGTGAGTAATATCACCACGAAAGCTTCTCACATTACTAGGTCTGTTTATCTTTAGTATTATGTAAATCTGTGTAGACATAATCCTACAATTGCCCACAATTGGGCAAACACATGACATGTAAAGGACAAGACAAGGGTGTTGTTTATATGAATATACCGAAAGGGGTCGTAAGAGACATCTAAACAGTTTTATAATTGTTAAGAAATCAGAGGACAATACTATCCCTACTAATATTATAAATGTTATTGATGAAATTTGGTACTGGGATAGACTAAAGCTTGAGAAAGGACATAGGCTACCTTTTATTGCAAAAAATAGTTTTGGAGGGGTTGAAATAGGGGGTGAAAGTTTGTATGGGATTTCGTCATTTTTCAAGATAAAACCATGAAACTTTATATTAAGGGCACTTGATAAGAAATAAATAAATATTTTTTCGTTAATAAGCGTTTTTGAAATTTCGACATGTGTGGGGATGAAATAAGGGATGAAAGTTCATTTAGAAGTCCAAACAAAGTCATGCTTTCAAGTTTAACCCCGAAACCGATTCTGATGAAATTTGGAACAAAAATAGACTAGACCTTGGGAAAGGATATAAGCTACGTTTTGTTGTAAAAAAGGGATGACAATTTGTATGGGAGTTTATCATTGTTGAAGATAAAACGATGAAACTTTGAATTTAGGCACATGATAAGGAGTGAAAATTTGTTTCAGCGTTTCTAAAATTTCTACCTGTGTGGGGATAAAATATGATAAGAGATTATGAAAGTTCATAATAGTCCAAACAAAGTCACGCTTTGAAGCCCAACCTTGGAACCGATTTTGATGAAATTTGGTACAAAAATAGATTCGACCTTTGGAAAGGTCGATATGTTTTGTTGTAAAAAAGTTGTACTTAATAAGGGATGAAAAATTGTATGGGAGTTTGTCATTGTTCAGATAAACGCTGAAACTTTGTGTTTAGGCACTTGATAAGAAATAAATAAATATTTGATATGGGGTTTTTGAAATTTCAAACTGTGTTGGGATGAAATAGGGGATGAAATTCCGTTTGGATTGTGACGAAATTCAGTACAAAAAAAGACTCATCATGTCAGCCTATTGCCGTCCACTGCTGAACATAGGAAAAATAGACTAGACCTTGGGAAAGGATATAAGCGGTGTTTATTTCAGTAAATAATAAAGTTGGGCAAATATTGTGGTCTACCCGAGCAAAGAAGCCGTCGGAAAGATATGTAAAGATAATTTGCAATTTACCACCAGAATTGGAAAAAACTAAACAGTCAAAATCGTGCTGTCCACGCGGGCGAAGCTGCGGGTGGAAAGCTAGTCAGTGATATATTGCGAAGTATTTATACAAATTCATGCTATAAATACCCGTATGTTCAGTCATAACAAGCCTTGTTTTAAATAAAATTCCAATAGAATCTCCCCATTTTTTACATAACACCTGTACCATCACGTCTGTATTCCCCGAAGGGTTAGACAGAAGGTACTAAAGTACACCCACATTTCGCTGGTATGTTTAGGTCTCATGTAATAGGGGGCGAGCCTATTGCCATTAACCGGGCACAAATCCAGACTCCGAGCTGTTACTGAGAATTTCATAGAAAAACCCAATAACACTGCTCGCGCTTAGGACCACTAGACTAATGAGGCAATCAGTCTGTTTCTCTCATGGATTGTCGACCAGTTGAGAAGGCGGCGGGGTGCTGAATAGAAACACACTTGCTATGCCATAACCTCGTCGGAGAAATGGGACTCATCGTTAGATCCACAACAATTTCCGAGTTGCAATTAAGAATTTCTTTAAAGAAAAACCCAATAGCACTTTGCTCTACATTGGAATTGTATGCCAGGACTGTTAGGGTAGCAGTCGCGCTTGATACCACTAGGCTAGGCAAAAAAGGCATCTAAGGTTAAGAGATTTAATAAAATAAAATAAAACGCCACAAAATAAAATAAATAATTTCTTAGGATTATATTAATATACAAAGCAGACATTTTCCTCTCGAAGTCTTGAAAAAACATTGTTATTTCCCAGAAAGTGGATAATCCATAAATTAGGTACTTGGATATTGCATACAATTTCCGTGCAAGTTGTTGAAGAAAATGAGGAAAAAATTAGATTGCAGCCAGAGGGCGTGGTTTTTATACTCGACACCTTGTTATCTGCACGTAGTTTTATGCAATATTTATCCTGGAATGTAATAGAAACTCTTTTGTTAGGTACCTTTTTTGAAGCACGGGGAACTCCACTTAGACTTCCCTCGCCCGGGGAAGTGGGATACGACGAGGCGTGTCGGATAGTCATGCGCATAGTATTTCGCAAGTAATCAGCGAATTAGTTCGTTCTTTTAATATGGCATGTATTTCAAAGATCGTTTTAATTTTACAAAAACTGCAAGCGAATAAATGTGAACGGTCTTCTTTTTTAATGATTGATTCTCTTTCTTTCTCTGAGATATGAAATAAATTAAATCAATCGATATTCTATTCTGTATAAAACTATAAAAAAAACATGAACACGATTTTGGTTCTGGTCGATGTATGGTCACAGTTTTAACCCAACTGATATCTGTATTTAGAATTTTGCTGCTCTGTCAGTACCTAATTTTGTCGCTCAATCAGTAATTTTGTTGCTCAATCAGTAATTTTGTTGCTCAATCAGTAATTTTGTCGCTCAATCAGTAATTTTGTTGCTCAATCAGTAATTTTGTTGCTCAATCAGTAACTTTGTCGCTCAATCAGTAATTTAGTTGCTCAATCAGTAATTTTGTTGCTCAATCAGTAATTTTGTTGCTCAATCAGTATTTTTGATGTGCGGTTTATTATAAAGCTTTTAATATTAGTTAGTTAGTTATAGTTAATCAGCTATTGCCCGCGGTTCCGTTCACATCTCAGAAGATTTTTTGGATACCCTAGATCCTTCTCCAAGATCCAGCCTATTTCTATACCAAAACACAACGTAACAAACAAGTAGACAGACGAGAGTTACTTAGAGTTTGGATTTGTGCCCGGTTAATGGCAATAGACTCGGCCCCCATTAAATGGAACACTATTCGCCATTACGTCAGTCATACGGTTCCACCGCCACCACCACCAACCACCCATGTAATGACAAGACCTTACGTTAAAGCAATTATGAGGGAGCAGCAGAAGCAAAACAACATTTTTTATAATTTTTTGTCTGTCTTTATGTACACGCAACACGCAAAAATGACTGCTCGAAATAGAGTGAAGTTTTCACAGTTGTATTACTGTGAAAACTTCACTCTATTTCGAGCAGTCATTTTTGCGTGTTGCGTGTACATAAAGACAGACAAAAAATTATAAAAAATGTTGTTTTGCTTCTGCTGCTCCCTCATAATTGCTTTTCTTCAATATCTTTAATGAAAAAGTATAAGTTTATAACAATTATTATTATATTTACCTATAGTATTATATAAAACTCAAAAACTGTCAAATTCAAGCCACAATTAAAAATTAGTTGCTATTTTGTATCAATTAATTTAGATATCGTTTACAGCGCAAAGCATTTCACCGAATTCGTTTAATATTTCAACTGCCAGATAGAATCAGTGAATTGGCAGAACCGCAGTGAAAATTAATTTAAAACTGTTTGATTATTTAATTAATTAGATTGTTTGTTATTCGCAAACTTGATAGAGATCGATTAGAATTTGTTGAACTGTAATGACTTTAAAAGGGTAGTTAAAATTATGGTTCACCAATTTTTTTTTATTGTATGTCTTTTTTATGGAATAACTCGGCAAACGAGTAGGCGAGCTACCTGATGGTAAGTAGTCATCGCCGCCCATCGACATCTGCAAAACCGAAGGAGTTGCAGATGCGTTGCCGAGTTTATTTAAGGAAAAGGGAGGGGAAGGAAGAGGACTGAAAGAGAAATTGGGCCACCGGCGCTCCACACTCACCGTACGAAAGGCAACAGTACCTATTCGTACTGATACTTGATGTCGATATTCTGTGGGAGGGTAGTACTTCCCCGTGCGTGCGGAACCACTGTTGTTGGCATGTACACATGTCAGCAGGCACTGTTACTACTACTATGTGTGAATAGTATATTCTAGTTTCGAAATTTTCATTTGATAAAAATACTAAAATCAACAAAAAAAAAGTGTTGGTAAATCACGTTATTTCTTATTTGCGTCCAACTATTAGGGAGTCTTGATTTTTTCCCGGTTAATGGTAATCGGTTATTCCCATTAACCGGGCACAAATCAAAACTCCGGCTGCTACTGAGAATTTAATTGAAAAGTATTTCACTCGACCTGAAAATCGTACTTAAGTCCTCTTGCTTAGCAGTAACGCTTATTACTACTAGATTATCGAGGCAGCTTACTTTTAATAACTGTCTTTGTTTTCCAATACATAAATAAAATAAGTAGCATGTATGTGCGAAAAGGTATAGGTGTTTTTTCGTTCGGAATCTTGGACGATAATTTAATATTGTCTCACCAGCTGCCACTCGCCTGAAGGTTGAACACTTTACATAAGGTTTTAATATACTCAGTGTCACTCACATATTTTGTAGGTAAATTTTTATCTTGTAGGTATCACGGTGATTTTTAATTCACTGTTTACTTTCAGGGAAAAAAATATTATAAACAACTTTCCGAATTGGATCAACCCTAAAATATCCTAGGAAACAATACATTTGTTTCGGGTAAATTTTAATTTATTTGTGTTTAAAACAGTTGATGTGTTGTCCAAATTACTTATTTAAATAATATTTTTAAGTTATTAAGTCTCACCTTGATTTGCAGGAAATAAATAGTTTTTCTATCTTTATTTCTTCTTATTTAGAAAGACAAAGGGTATGGTATGGTATGTCCATACTTCCGCGTGCGTTTTGTTTTGTATGTTTACCATCAATCCATTTAATGTTCCATTGCTGGGCTGGTCTCAGATTGAGAAGTTAGGCAAAAGTCAATTAAGTACACCTAGTGAGAAAAGTTGTACTTTAAATGGCCGTGAATGATGCCAACCTATACTAATACGTGTCCTCTACACGCTGGTACCAACATTATAATTAAACTTCTATATCCTGAAGTGAAGTGAAGTGAAGTGTCAACAAATTCCCACAAGTGTAATAGAAATTGACTGTATCAATATATATACACCTATGAAGTTTTTCCTTTCAATCCACTAGATTTATTTAACAATGTCGAAAACAGTTTCAAAGCCAATAAATTTTGTAAAGCATGAGGCGAGGCTGGCAACACTGGCATAAAACTGGCCATTCATACTGCAATAACTTTTGCTGGCCAAAAGTGCTTGAATAGACAGCTGTGAAAAAGTGTGCTTACGGGTAAGTGCACCTGTCGGGTCCTAGTTTAATGGCCAGGTTAGTATTTTGGCCCGAATTCAATAATATTAGTTGAAATCTAGACTTACCTTTCCTTGCAGATATTTTTTATTATTTATTGTTCTAAATTTAAAAAAATGTGTGTCTCATCTTCATCAACATCAACATCAGTTTATAGTCGTGCACTGCTGGACGTAGACCTCTTCTAGTGAATGCTACAGAGCCCGATCTTCGACGTTCTTATCGGATTCCCTTTAAAGATCGGAGGACAAACAATAGTTCAAAGATAATTAGATTGTTTTGGTTTCTATTGCTCTTAAAAAAAGACTCCTTATATTGTTTTAATACGAACCAGTGCTCCCAAAATCGGAGAAGGAAAACATCGTGAGGAAATCGGTATGTCCTAGATTAAAAAAAAAAATAACCCAGATTTCGGTAGGATAAGGTAATACCTCTGTTATTTCTCGCTTTCTCCAACTCAACTTACTGGTTGCCTTTTTTGAGGCCGTCGAGTGACACTCCTACTTCTTTATTGATTATACAAAAATCCACTGCATGAAAATCGTAAAGCTTTTACCGGGAATATTAAGTAGCTCATTTATGCCCAAAACTTTGCAGCAAAAAGTTTTGGGTACACTAAGGTCCGTACCACACACTACAACCTTTTTGGTCCTTAATCGGGGGCACATGTGGTAAGTATAATGTTATGTCATTGATAGATGACAGTTGGGCTTAGTTAGCAAGTGTCGAATCGCCTGGGTCACAGTCTACACTGCCTCCGTACACAAACTTATAACTTTGCCAAACAATTAACTCGATTAAGGCGACCCTTACAATTTATTTTTATACAGACGCAGTTTTTTTAACTGTTGTATTTTTTATTGAAAAACACAAACATTTAACAAGAATACTAGTAATGTGCGACCCACATTGCTAGTAAGATTTTTTTTTTTTAAATAACAAGAATTTTGAAAATCGAAACGAGATCTTAGACATAAAATTATTCTAGATTCTGGTAGCAACCGTATTACGGCGATCCAATCTTATTTTAGCTTCTAAGATGTTTGAATCCAAAGAGATTGAGCGGAGGGACATGCAATTTGTTTTCTCAACCTTATATACATTTCGTTAAATAGGTTTTCTAGGAGTTTATGTAGTCAAGAATAAAAGACTAGCTAATATCATTATAATTTGTATTCTGTCTATACTGCATTTAGTAGGTATAGAATACATACCATCACGCCGTATTCCCCAAAAGGTTAGGCAGAGGTGTAGATGCGAGCGACTAAATTCGAACTCCGAGCTGCTTCTGAGAAATTCATACAAAAACCCAATACCACTTTGCTCGAACTGTGAACACACAAGAATACAGAACTGTACTGTACTGTACTGTACTGTAACTGGTAAGCTAGAGGTATGCCTCTAGCTTACCAGTTGCGCTTGGGTATACTAGACTACTAGGTAGTTTTAGTATAGCATTAGAAAAATAACGACAATTATTGTTGTAATGACTGTATTTTGTAGTGATTAATTATAATTAATTAGATAAATTTAACAATTAATTATCACGCGCTTAAACAGTGAAGGAAAACATCGTGAGGAAACCTGTATGCCTGAGAGATTTTCTTGTGGGCGTGTGAAGTCTGGCAACCCGCAGTAGGCTAGCGTGGCGGACTATAGACTAATCCCTCTCGTACTGAAAGGAGACCCGTGCCCAGCAGTAGGACAACGTAATGGGTTGATGATGATGATGAGATAAATTTAAATTTCTTTGTATAAACCGTGAAATAAGGCATTGACCTACCCTTGTGGGAAAAAGGCGAAAGAGTATTTATGTACTTAAGAACAGTAAAGATGTTTTAGTGAAATTGCCTCATTAGTCTAGTGGTCCTAAGCGCGACTGCTACGCTAGAGGTCATTGATACCTGGGTCACGAAGTTCAGATCTGAAATTCCCCTATGTCCGTTTAATGGCAATAGGCTCGCCCCTAATTTCATGGGACCTAAATATACCGGTGAGTTGTGGGTGTACATCTGTCTAACCCTTCGGGGAATACATTGTAGGTCGTGTATTGGAAAACATTTTATATATATAGAATGACTGCCTCGTTAGTCTAGTGGTCCCAAGCGCGACTGCTACGCAAGAGGTCCTGGGTTCGATTCCCAGGTCGAGCAAAGAGTTATTGGGTTTTTCTATGAAATTCCCAGTAGCAGCTCGGAGTCTGGATTTGTGCCCGGTTAATGGCAATGGGCTCGCCCCTAATTACATGGGACCTAAACATACCGGCGAAATGTGGGTGTACATTAGTACACCTCTGCCTTACCCTTTGGGGTATACAGGCGTGATGGTAAACAATTATCTGTTTATGTTTGTAGTTATTTGGGTTGAACTGTATAATATTGTACACTAAGTCTTTCGTTATATAACGTCTAATAAAAAAATTTATAATGCTTATTATTCTACCGGCAACGGGGACGCCTCACCTTACAATATCCATGCGTAGGTTATACCTATATTAAAGAGAGGTAAAGTTTCTGAGTTTGTAAGGTTGCAGGACGTAATCTCTGGATCTAGTAAACCGATTTTGAAAAAAAAATCAATCCAATTCCAATTATTATTAAATCCGATTCTTTTACTAATAGAAAGCCACATTATTTGTGAGTGTCACAGGCTTTATAGCCCAACGAAGTGCCACGGGTATGCTAGTTTGGACTAAAGAAATAAATAACCATCATACTCACCATCATCATCACCAACCCATTACATTGTCCCACTGCTGGGCACGGGTCTCCTCTCAGTACGAGAGGGATTAGGCTATAGTCCGCCACGCTAGCCTACTGCGGGTTGGCAGACTTCACACGCCGTCAAGAAAATCTCTCAAGCATGCAGGTTTCCTCACAATGTTTTCCTTCACCGTTTAAGCGCGTGATAATTAAATATTAATACGCACATTACTTCGAAAAGTCAGAGGTGCGTGCCTTGGATTCGAACTCGAGACCTTTGACTTGGCAGTCCAATGGTCATATCACTAGGCTATCACTGCACTACTATATATACCATCATACTTTATGGCGGGTATGAAATAGAGTAAGGATTGGTGTAGAAAACTGGTAAGTTTAAAAAATTATAAGTGTGCATGTGTGATATTCTATAACGCCAGTATTCCCCCAACGGTTAGGCAGAAGTGTACTAATGTACACCCACATTTTGCTGGTATGTTTAGCTCCCATGTAAAAAAGAGCGAGCCTATTGCCATTGACCGGACACAAATCCAGACTCCGAGCTGCTACTGAGAATTTCATAGAAAAACCAATAACACTTTGCTTGTCCTGCGGAACGAACGCAGGACCTCTAGCGTAGCAGTTGCGCTTAAGACCACTAGACTTAAAAAATATTTTATCCATTTGTACCTATATAAGAGTTCAGAGAGATTCCTATATACTTGGAATAAAGTAATAACACCAAAATAGGATCTCCTAAAAGACGTCACTTCAACAAGAAAATAAGGCACCAGGGCCACGAGTCTTGTCCCTGTAATAGGTACTCGGCACTCTCTATGCATACAAAATTAGTGCTTAATAGACCATCTTTTGCTAGACATTTTTCACATACATTATTCAGTTCACAAATTACGATGTTTGAAATAAGGATGTATATCTTTTTTCCGTGGCGTTTAATTCTCTGTGGAGCGAAATTTGAATATAGAATAGTGAAAATATTCTGCTAGATGTCAGTCAGTCTTTCTACTCAAGAAAGTTGAATTTGGAACAGACAAATAATTTGCTTCCATTTTTTTTTAAATTACAATCGACAAACGAGAAATTAGGACCAAAATTGTATTCAATTTTTTTTTCTAGTTTTCAAAAACCACTGCTTACGTTGCTCTGTCTCTGTCACATGTAAGCCTGACGAAGAGAGAAAACAAAGCTAATCGGAATCAGTATTTTTGTATGAAAATGTTACCAATGTCCGTTCTATAACAGAACTGTTTTAATACTTTTGGCACCTGCACAATATAATTATATAATACTCTGTGAAAATATAGTATTCAGCACTTTTCCTAATGGAGGTTCACTTACAGACTCTTTTCGAATTTATTGCTTTCGAACCTTATAGTTACATAGGTATTTATTTTTTTAATTAAACCTAATAGTAACTTACTAAAAAAAATGTTTTCTTTCGCTATTTTCCATAACAGTTTTAAAAAAGTTTTGTTCTCAATTCAAATAATTTTGCGATCAAGTCCCTGAAGATGTTAGATAAAAAAAACCTCCCGAAATTGGCACAAAGATCAAGCTAGTGCCATACTAAAAAAAAAAAAAACCTTTCTCAATAAACTAAAAACAAACTTCTGACAGAACGTAAAGTAAATGAAACTTTTCAAGTGAAACAGTTCAGTTTTACGGCAAATGGCCCATACTCGGGGATAATGGGCCGTTTCTCGAAATGCCCCGCGGCCCGACGGTTACGGCGAGAATTTATTTCAAAAATATTTTAATGAAAGCCCGATTATGTAGCGGTAAACTGGGAATTTCCGACCATTATCATAATTTCCAACAAGGTAAGCTTTGTTATTTTTAACTGGTCATAATAATTCTATCGCCAAGGTAATTTGTGAGCCTAAATATTGAAATTAAACTGCCTATTTACGAATTGTGCACCGTCATACTTAGGTAAAAGTTTCAAATATTATTTGTGTTATGAAATAATTGGCATAAGGTGATTAGTTATACCTTTTTATTAGAAAATAAAATGTTCTTCACCATAATTGTGCTGTGTTCGTAATTATGTCGGCAAATATCATAACTATCCCACACACCACAGTCCCCCGTGATACTGAAGCGAAGTGTACAGCCTATGCAGGCCATACACTTATTTTATAATTCCTTCTTCGTGAGATAATGTGGCAATAAAATAATGTCGCAAAATGCACGTTATGCCAGCTGTTTTTAGTTCCGCGTGAGCTATAATATGAAACACCGTACATTTATGACCGTATTAAGTACATAATAACATACAAATTACTATAGATTTCCACTTGCTACGATCCTGGCACACTACTTTCACTTCATCATATCATCATATACATCACTACATAGTATAAAACAAAGTCGCTTTCTCTGTCCCTATGTCCCTTTGTATGCTTAAATCTTTGAAACTACTCAACGGATTTTGATGCGGTTTTTTTTAATAGATAGAGTGATTCAAGAGGAAGGTTCATATGTATAATACATACATATTTTAGTATAGAAAAGCCAATAAACCACGCGGGCGAAGCCGTGGGCGGAAAGCTAGTTAATCATAAAGTCAAGTTTAACGGTTATTTAATTATCTTTCGTTGGGCAAAAGACTATAATTAAATCAAGTATTTAATAGATTTCTATAGATGGCATTTACTTAGTCATTAATTATATACAGGAATAGCCTCCACAACGCTTTACAATAATTGGTATACGGTTCAATAACTAATGGTCGAATTAACATTGCCTGACTAAACACTGGCAATTTGCTTAATTGCCTATTCCTTGACATTTACTGTGACTTGAGGAATTTTTATTGAATCTGATTGATGATAGAAATATTTTTCTTCAACAGTAAATTTATTTACATATTTTTTATAAATTTAAATTTCGGTTTTCTTAGTGGGTAACAAGGCCACAAAAAGCAACTAAGCAAATTTTTTAGTAATTCTTAAATGTGAAATCAATCAAACATGATTCATCAAAAGTGGCCTTATTACACGACTACCTAAAGAGGGTAATGATTTAACTTTATAATTTCTGGACATCCATTTTATGGTTTGCCAGGAAGACATCGTAAATGGTAATAAGTATTAATGAACTACGAATGTTTTTAAATTGTCTGTCCTGTTTTACGAAAAGTAATTTAATAACACAAGCACCGGCGAACTGTTGACACAATCTTTATTCAACTGTAATTTTCAGGAAAAACATACCACTATGTTTCGTCTTTTTATGACCTTCGATAAAACATTATCATGAAAAAAAAAATGGTCTGTGTTTGTCTCTCGTCTCAATAAAGAATTGTCACAAACATTTACACTGAAATTAATCACCCCACTGAGAGTTCAAAAGGTTAAAACCAGGAAAAATAAAATACCGAATTGGACCCCAAAACGGCGAGCGTCGCAAACAGTATAAACAATGGAACGAATGCCGGGGGCGTTCAAGGGAATTGTGAAAAATGAAACGGCTTAAATTCTAGATAGGACGAAATTATTATTTCGTTTAACATATTTTTCGGAGAAAGAATGTAATGTTTCTGAGACTGCCTCATTAATCTAGTGGTCTTAAGCGCGACTGCTACGCTAGAGGTCCTAGGTTCCATTCCTAAGTTCAGCAAAGTAGTATTTCTATGCAATTCTCAGTAAAAGTGCCCAGTAAATGGCAATGGGCCTCGTATTACATGGTGAAGTTTGGGTGTAACTTAGCACACCTCTGCATAACCCTTCGGGGAATTTAGGCGTGATGGTATTACACTTTAATGTGATCTATTTTTAATGTAATCACTGTTTTTTTGGGTTTTATAGTCAATCGTAATTATTTGTGGTAGGTACATACATATATAAACAATCGTGCCATTAGCAAAATCTGCTACTATATCACTGCTTACTGCAGTAGCAGCTTGGAATTTGGACACTCACCCTGACGCCTAAATTTACTGCTGGTGTAACAACACCTCAGCCGTACCCCGGCACTACAAGCGTAATGATATGTTATGTTAATACTTCACCATGATTCACGCGATCGGGAAGTACTACCCTCCAACATAATATCAACGGGGAGTAGCATTATGTATACTGTGGCATTTCGTACGTTGCGGTGAGTATGGAGCGCCGGAGGCCCAATTCCTCTGTAGTGAGGCGAGGTGTATTGCCCCTCCAACCAAAGGGAGGATCCTCCAACCAGGCAGGTGTTTTGCCTGGCGGGCTACGGCCCGACGGTTGTTGTCAGGCGGTTGTATATACTCTAATCGCGCGGTAAACTTCACTTGCGCGATTCAGGATTTGCACGACGTAGTTCCATGTCGCGCGCTAGATGTCGCTACATCATTTACTATATTCAACTTCCCTTCCCTCACTCCCCTTCCCTTTCCTTTGGGTCCCTTTTTGCTAAGTAGGCAGCAGCTTGGTTGTGTTCCTGAGATCTCTTACAAGGCCTCAGTTACGTCATAAACGCCACAACACTGACGATTCCTACGAAAGTCTACGCTTGCAAAGATAACCCTTTTCCTTAAATAGGCTTGGCAATGCATCTGCAACTCCTTTGGTATTGCAGATATCCACTACTTATAATCAGGTAGCTCGCCTGCTCGTTTGCCGAGTCCCATAACAAAACCAGCTTCTCATTCATGTCTTACAGGTTAACCGCCTCTTTGAGGTAATTCGAGTTCATCATTAAACTTTCAGGTAACCTGAACGGTTTTCAAGTCTGTAAAGGGTTCTTAATGAAATAGCGAGCGGTTTGAATAAAATATTGAGGGTCAAACAAGGGCACGCTTTAATGTTAGACAATTGATCTGTTAATGTTTTTAGCATTTTGAAGTCCGCTGGGATTTGACAGATATCGACCGTTTGGACTTAGTAATAGGGGTGAATATTGGTCAGCTGTCAATATTGTTGATTGTTCTTTAATGGATATTTTGGGGGCAGTGTTTGTTATAAGGGAATACCTATAAAATGTTATAGCTACTCCGTAGTTCCTAAGTACAGCCTTTATTTGTATCGATAATTGACTGAATATTGAACGGTAATAGATTAGAAGCGTAACTACGCCTTGCCGTATACAAACACAATTATACGCACACACGTATACCGAAACTACGCTTTATCTTGTCAGTCTAGCTTTCGATACCTCGACTGACAAGATAAGGCGTAGTTTCGGTAGATATTTAATTTGATCTGAGATTATAGGCCGATTATGTTATTACGATTATTAAGGGCGGGCGTTTTGGGGGACTGTCTATTGTAAATTTGACGTTCGAAAAATGCTGATTTTCAGCGTAGTTTGAATAAATGACTTTTTGATTTCATTTTCATTTTTATGCTAATAGATTTTTAAGCTAGGGTTTTTTTTAATTATTATGAGCTTTAACGGTGAAGGAAAACATCGTGAGGAAACCTACATGTCTAAGAGATTTGCTCCGCGTTATGTGAAATCTGCCAACCTTTATTAGGTCAGCTTTGTGGACTTTAGCTTTATCCCTCTTATTCAGAGACCTATGGCAGCAGGGGGACAATATAATGGGTTGATGTTGTACCTACAGTAAACGTAAAATAATTTTTATTTGATATCATGCAAAGGCATAGGCATTACAGTTGCGTGTTGCCCATAGCCTGAATAAGAATATTAACCTTAAAACTAGACCTTTTTAATATCTTTTTAGTTATGATAAGGGTTCATTTGACACCGACTTTTCAAATAAACTATTGGAAAAAGTGCCAAAAAATATGAGATGGATGGGAGCTTTACTTGGATTAAAAGACATATTCCACTTTTTAATTTTTTTGGTCGGCGTGCGCTGGACTCGCTAAATTCATAACTTTATTGTTTTTTTGGCAATTTGTACATACATCTATAACTCATTGTGTAGTATTGTAATCATTCACAACTAACTAAAATATTTGCTCAAAAATCTTCAAATACTATCATATCATACCTTCGCGCCTGTATTCCCCGAAGGGTAAGGCAGAGGTGTACCAATGTACACCCTCAGTTCACCAGTATGTTTAGACGTGTGCCGGTACTGCACTTGGATTCCCTTGCCCTATAGGATTCGTGACATTAGTGATGATGATTTAATTTACATTAACATACAATTTATTAGATACTAGATACTTAATATATACATTTCTAAATAAAAGTCGCCTAAGCTTTTTTTTAAAAAGCTTAATAGAAATGTGGGTCGCACATTACTAGTATTCTCGTTAACCCCTCATGCTAAGCTAAATGCTTGTGTTACGAGTGGGTTCACGTCAGTAGCGCAATGGGTGAGTTTCGAACCGGCAACCACATGATCGCAAGTCCGACGCTCTAGCCATTAGGCTACCGCCGCTTCTTACTAAGTTACTCTTATTACTTCAGCTATCTGCCAGTGCAAGTCCCGTTACAATCGGTCCAGCCGTTTAAGAGATTAGCCGGAACAAACTTACAGACAAAAAATTAAAAATGATATTTTGGTATATGTACCGTCTATACATCCATATATATTTATTATAAAGTGGTTATTTTAATTTTACAAACAGACACTTCACTTTTATTTATTTGTAGAGAGTATAGGTGTTACATAAAATCAAGTAATATGAATTTGGTGAGCCAGCTTATAACAAAGTTTCGTTATTCCAGGTTTCGTAGCCGTAGCGTAGCATGTGCTACGTCAAATTAAAACTACGGTCACGTAGCAGCTGCTACGCCGTAGCACAGACAAACCTCGACATTTGAATTCCTGGCTTTGGTACGAAATTGAAATTCCTTGCGTTGACATGTATTTAGAGCAAAAAGTGTGAATGAAATTCAACTGCCCTTTTCCGACGTACACACGGCTACACAACAAGCTAAACTAGTTTAGAGTGACCTCCCATTGTAAAGGTTTTCCGCACAATTCAAGGCCAGCCTATACTGGTTTTGTATAGCTTGATGTGTAGATACTGGACGAAAACGATATCTAATAAACCCTGATACGTATCGGTGATATAAATTTATATTCAGGACCTCTCCAGGGAGCTATTGATAAGCAGAACAATGGCTTGGGACCGCGGTATCTGATGCCCATATCTTACAAAATGGTCGGTAGATTGGAACTATTTATGTGTTGGTTGACTAACCCTCCACGGACGGCGGCTAGGTCCGGGTTGGTGACATACGAGGTTTTATTCCCAAGTCGAGCAGTGTTATAGGGTTTTTATATGAAATTTGCAGAGATTAATATGCTCGCCCCCTATTACATGGAACCTCAACATACCGGCGAAGTATGGATGTACATTAGTACACCTCTGACTAACCTTTCGGGCGTAATACAGGCGTGATGGTATGATTTCGGGGCTGGATCAGTTCTCGGTTAACGGCAATAGGCTTCAATCGCCCCCAATTACCTACATGGGACCTAAAAATACCGGTAAACTATGGGTTTACATAAGTACACCTCTGCCTAACCCTTCGGATACAAAGGCGTGATGGTATGTAGGTAATGATTTGTGACCCTCCTATTTCAATCAGTCGCATGTATTAATAATGTCACCTGTATAATCAAAACTGCGTTCAACATCATTTCTGTTACAAAAACGTGTTTTTCCGTACGCTTTCATATTTATATTCCTGAATTCTCGAACAACCTTGAAACGTGCGAATGTTATATACAAATGGAATAACGAAGCAATTCTAAACATTTGTGCCGGCGTCGACGCCGCTTTTGGGAGATGAGGGTATGCAGTTGAAGTAAGGAATACGAGTTTTATGGCGGTGACATATTTTCGTAGTTTACCAGTAACTGTGAACATTGCTAAATAATTTGGACCTACAACTCAACTTTATTTGATTTTAAATATTAGTTTTAGGGAGCACAAAAGGATACCTGGAAGAACCTGAAGAAGGTCTTTGTCCAGCAGTGGGATAGCTATGGCTAAAGAAAAAGGAACTAAGGAGTAGTAAACAGTTTCATTTGGAACAATGGCCGCAAGCTAGGTTGCCGAGTAAGAAGTCCTGGGATCAGCTCGATCAAAGTGTTAAAAATTCTCAATAGCATCTCGGAATTTTAGTAATGCCGTGTACCGACAACACAACCCTCAGTTTTTTTTTAACATTTAACAAAGCCATACAATGTTATTCAGTCTACTTAATCAATTAAATCAAAATTTATACATGGAAAATCATACTAATGAGGATCTGCTGACTCCCAAACTAGGAAGCACCTGTATCTTGGGAGCCAGAAAGGTTTCTTTTTATAGGCACAGCCCGTGTATAAGATATATTATCTAAGTTTAGTGTTATAGGTATATATATGTATATATATTTTTCTTTTATGCATAACATAAACATACCATCACGCCTGTATTCCCCGTAGGGTTAGGCAGAGGTGCACTTAATGTACACCCATAGTTCGCCGGTATGTTTAGGTCCCATGTAATAGGGGGCGAGCCTATTGCCATTCACCGGGCACAAATCCAGACTCCGAGCTGCTACTGAGAATTTCATAGAAAAACTCAATAACACTTTGCTCGACCTGGGGATCGAACACAAGACCTCTAGCGTAGCAGTCGCGATTGGGACCACTAGACCAACGAGGCAGTCTGCTTAATGCATAATCAAAAACTAAAACCAGAATACATTCCCAGATCCAAAAAGATAAAATGATAATGTTGCTTTAACTGTGTTTTTGATGTATGTCTTTGTGTGAACATGCGTTTGATGTGTGTGAGATGTGTATGTGAGTGTGAGATCACGCCAAGATCTAAACGTTAGAGATGTAATTAAATGGGACCTAAAAATACACCAGTAAAGAGTGGGTGTACAGAAATACACCTCTACCCGACCTATCGGAAAATGCAGTCGTGATGGTGTGTTCAGTTGAAATGTAAATTTATTCCACGCGTAGTTTGGTCACCGGTCATTGATATTTGGAGTTTCGAAATCAATGTCCGTAATTGAAGCGTGTACATGAATTTATGGTTCCCAAAAATAGATTTATTTGGTATTCATTTGGTGGTTTAATAATGTGATGGATACTGCACATTATAAGCTTATTAGTTAGTAGTATTGCATCTACGCTTGCTAATTAAATAGTACAGTGGGTTATAGCTGTTACCTGACCCACTTAGACGCCGCCAGCCCATCTAGGGTGGGTCAGGTAACAGCTATGACACCCACTGTACACCCACAGTTTGCGGGTATGTTTAGGTCTCATGTAATAGGGACTCTTTAAATATATAAATGAAAATTGACCGTTAATTATATAAACCGACGGGTAGGACGATTATCATCACTATTAATTACTAAGACTGCCTCGTTGGTCTAGTGGTCCCAATCGCGACTGCTACACTAGAGGTCTTGGGTTCGATCCCCAGGTCGAGCAAAGTGTTATTGGGTTTTCTATGAAATTCCCAGTAGCAGCTCGGAGTCTGGATTTGTGCCCGGTTAATGGCAATAGGCTCGCCCCCTATTACATGGGACCCAAACATACCGGCGAACTGTGGGTGTACATTAAGTGCACCTCTGCCTAACCCTACGGGGAATACAGGCGTGATGGTATGTTATGTAATTACTAAGCGACTGCCACTGACTTAGAATAGAATAAGATTACTAGGTACACTACTACCAAATAGAACTATTGTAGCCCAATATATTTCCAAACAAAGGTGAAAACTAGTCTTGATCCTTGCCGATATGGCCAGGATCAATTTTAGCGGTAACTGAATAAGCAAACAGATGTGGCTGCAAGTATCAAGTAGTTAAGTCAAACGATGTCCAGTATATTGGTCAAAGCCAGCAAATTGGACGAATTTACTGACCGATATTTATCGTTACAGCTCGACCGTCCGCATCCAACCAACATACCTTTACTATGCACACAAAAAATGTAATACAGAAGCTTAAAAAACAATCTAAACCCTGATAATGTGAAAGGAGATAATGCTATTTCTTCTTACCCCTAAAGTTTTTTAGTTTCAACAATGAGGTCAGATATAGTTTTTTTTTATTTCCTATCATCGGTTAAAAAAGGCAGAAATGGAGTAGGTCAGGGTCAAGTCACTTTTTGACAGGTGTCAAATTGAATAAAAAAATATATTTTAACTCAATGTTCTGAGGATTTTAATTTTTTCCAGAGACTCGCACTGGTGTGGGTTCCTATTTAGTTTTCTGATATATATATAACAGAGATAGTATTGCTATAATATATTGATTAATCCATTACTCGCGGCGTCTACCGTTTAAAATCGATTTTAGATTAACAGTAAATTGTCCATTGTGAAATACCTATGTGGCGGGAAAAACTCCGCCATCTTGGATTAGTAGCGCGGGAAATGCTAAAAACAGATGGGATGACATTACACTTCGAGGCTTCTGCATGTAGCTTTTAGTTGTATTCGAACCTTTACTGCAGATAAAGATTCCGATATGATTTGCTAGTAAAAAAGTATTTCATGCCAAGTGACCCATGTGATATAACCATCATTTTTCACGGCATAAACTTTATGAAGCGAATATCCTTATCTTACACCCTTTGGGCATGGGCGAACAAGAATGCTTTAAATTCTCTACCTAGACAAAAAAGATCTATTTTCTTGGAAGGGTAAGAAATTATTAATGGTTGGTATCGGCCATAGAAGTGTGATGAAGCTTACGTTATAGGCTGTGTATTATTACCCAGTGAAAAAATAAATCGTTACGCAATTTTTTTCTGGATTTCTTATGTCATATGGTTTCAAATTAAAAATAGAACGTTATTAATAAGTAATTAATAATGACATGTTTTATACTCTGTTTTAGGCTCTTTGTTTTATTTTTCTTTTGTTTTGATTTGTCTCTGTCACACCAGATATGTAGTAATATAAAGAGTTTATTTAATACAAAAGTGACGAAACTGCCAAGTGGTCTGTAGGCGTTTTCTTGACAAAACATCTTAACTCTTAAAGAGTGGTAGGGATAGGTTTTGTAACATGTTTTGTCATCAGTGGGAACGTAGGGTAAATAGATCATCATAATAAACGTATCACGATTTAAAAAAAAACTTAAATGTTCCAAAACGGCATGATTAATTAAGGTAAACTTATATGTAAATTTTGATGTAGGCACAAATCACATAACATTTTCACTAAAAATAGATGATATTGGATATTTCCGGAGGAAAGTTGAGTCTGCAAACAATTTTTCAGTTCCGTCACATCAAGTTAGCTGCAATTTCGCGTCCATTTCTCAACGCAAAGCTGTTTGTTCACAACACTTGGCACAGAAAAGTTCCATCCAATTGTTTCCGTATTATGATCGGAGAGCTTGGCTCCAATAGCAAAAAAAAAAAAATATATTTTATTTATGAAATACATATTAGTATGAAGACATGACGGTACGAAATATGCATATAATTTTCATATTCATATTCTTTATTGCATACCCTGTAGGGCACCGCAATTTTAGAAGAGAGGAGGATTTATTTTTACTAGCTAAGTACGGTACTTACCAAATATAATTATTGGGTATTATAAAATAAAGGTATGTTATTGTATTAATTAAAGGCTTTGTCTTACATTATTTATTCGAATTATTAAGTATATATAGCATGTATTTATATAGTTATATGGTGATGACTAGAATATTACGATACAGATAATTAAGTTAGTTTATTTTTTTGGAACTATTTATCTATGTAATAAGATGAATAGTATTTTATTTGTAGAGATTTTTGTTTCATTTAATTAGGCTTATTTTTTTTAATATTATTGTAAATATGTACTTATAAGTATATTATCTATTTTTTTAATTTTATATTAATTTAAAAGTAACATGTGATGTTATTATAATTCGAATAGTTCTATTATATAACATAACATAACATACCATCACGCCTGTATTCCCCGAAGGGTTAGGCAGAGGTGTACTTAATGTACACCCACAGTTCGCCGGTATGTTTGGGTCCCATGTAATAGGGGGCGAGCCTATTGCCATTCACCGGGCACAAATCCAGACTCCGAGCTGCTACTGAGAATTTCATAGAAAAACTCAATAACACTTTGCTCGACCTGGGGATCGAACCCAAGACCTCTAGCGTAGCAGTCGCGATTGGGACCACTAGACCAACGAGGCAGTCTTCTCTCTTCGTCTTCTATTATATATTAATTATATTATTATTATATTATACATATATTAATTATTTATCATATTATTTGTTTGAATGAACCTATTAATAAAAGTCAGTACTATCAACGTAATTATTTTCATCATCATCATCATAAATATATCAATATAAATAAGTATATATAATATAATACTCAATATCGAATCAAATTTAGTCGGTAAGGTTTTTTTTTTTTAATATTGTTGGTAATACATAAATCATCATCAACCCATTACATCGCCCCTCTGCTGGGCACGGGTCTCCTCTTAGAACGAGAGGAATTAGGCTATAGTCGATCACGCTGGTCTACTGCGGATTATTATTATATTATAATATTGTTAGATTTCACACACCGCTGGGATAATCTCTAAGGCATACAGGATACCTCACGATGTTTTCCTTCACCGTTTAGGTATGTAACAATTAAATATTAATACGCACGTGATTTCGAAAAACCAGAGGTGTGAGCTGTGGATTCGAATTCAAGACCTTTGACTTGGCAGTCTTATATCATATCATGTCATATCACATCAGTATCATAAAAAAGCTGAATTTAAAATAACAAAATTAAAATTGGTTCGAAAATAAGGAAGCTATAAGCATTTTCATTTTATGCTTGACATAGAACGAATCGGCTTGAGACGTCACGATCAGATATTCCATACAATTTCTTTATGACACTTTTGCAGAAAAGGAACAGAGCATATCCCCCACCAAAACATTAAGCGCTTACATCTTACGCTTACGCTTACTATCTTAAAACTTTTTTATTCGATTGAAATATTGTTTTCAGTATACGTCTTATACTTCATGTTATTTTACAATAAGCCTGTTATTTTCAATAAATAGATTTTCAATAAATAGATTTTCAATAAATAGATTTTCAATAACAACCGGTGGTAGCGTAATAGCTAGCGCGTGGACTTGCGATTATAAGGTTGCTGGTTCGAAACTCACCCAATGCGCTACCGGCGTCAACCCACTCTAAATACAAGTATTTAGCTTAATACGAGGGGTTAACAAGAATACTAGTAAAGTGCGCCCACATCGCCAGTAACATTTTTAAAACAAAAGAAGCATAATTACCTGTATAGATTGTAGGTATCTATCGCGTACTGTAACAAGAATGTCGTAAATTAAATTCTTCCGCCAGAAACTCCGCGCCATGTAATTCTATACTGCACTAGTTCAATACCTATATATCATGTTGTCACCACAAATCCTTCGCCTTCGGATTTTCTTCGAAGTTCAGCTGACAACGTACTTAGCAATTTTTCCTACTAAATACTTTAGCGCGCGCGGAGATATAGGTTGACCAATTATTTGAAACTCTATTTTAGGACAAATTAAAAAATAAAAATCCATAACTTTCTAATACGTATGTATCCACTTAACATAATTATTATCGCTTAAAACTGAATGATTATGTTATTTAATAGAATTTCCAGAGAAATTAATTTTCGAGATATAGACATTTTATATTTAACATACAAAAGCTAATTTCTGTTAATTTATTATGTTTATATTTTATGATTGAGATCAGTGAATTGATACTGTTAAAATAATATTTATGCTTCTTTTATACGAAGTTTCACAGCCTGTGTTATATTTTCTATCTTAAAACCGGAATGCTTAAAGGTGACCTTTTTTATTTGTTTGTGAATCAGCTTACAGTTAAAAATCCTCCAAGTTTAAATGTCTTCCTTTACGTAAGATGTTAAACAACATTCAGCACATAACAATGAACTTTCTCGAAAAACTCAAGCAAATAAAAATAATTGAGTTCTTAAAAAGAAAATAAGGAACGAAAATATTATTATGTACTTTTCATAATGGACTTATAAAGTTTGAACCATAGATGAGAGATGTTATTGTCGTCGGCAAAACTTTTTACTGAAACCGTTGAAGATTATTTAATTCTTCTGTTGGACAAAGATTGTATCGAAGGTTAATGTTAATCAAATCAGGGAGCAAAAATAGATAATTTATTTTATACTAAGGATTTGATTGATATGCCTGATAGATTTCGTTCGCTCGTTCTGAGAGGAGACCCGTGCCCAGCAGTGGGACAATGTAATGGGTTGATGATGATGATTGATTCGGACATAAATATAATTTATGATATTATGTTTACAATAATATTTATGTGAAAATCTGGCAGTAAATTAATAGATAAAGACAAATTTTGTTAAATTATTTAGTTATTGTTTAGTTACCATACACAAATAAAAGATTGAAGATTTATTAAGGACGGATTGTAGGAAGGAAGAATCGACAAATTCATAGAAAGCAATATATTAATTATTTTTTGTTATTGTATTCATTACTTTACAATACTTATTATATTTTATTTATGCATCGTCGTTCAATTAAATCTAGAATATTTTTCTATTGAATTTATGGTCACCCGGCTAGTTAAAAAGGTGAACAAACTTGTCGGAGAGATTTCTCCGTAAAATATGCGATGCAGGTGTCGTTTCGCACTGCCTTCCGATCTCCGCCGAAGTTTTACGAAGTTTTCCGAACATAAGTGGATCAGCACAATTCACGTTGTGGTTTATGGTGATGTGTTTTGTAGAATATTAAGGTATTTTTACAATTCTCCATCGTATATGATGTCTGACAGGTATAATCGTATATTTGTAGAACATTACTCATATTCATATCATTTAATCATTAAAATATAATATATTATAAGCTATGTATAATAAATTTTTTTCGTTTCAACTGATATGCTAGAGGTCCTGGGTACGATTCCCAGGTTGCGAAAAGTATTATTGGGTTTTTCTATGAGATTCTTGCCCTTTTAATGGCAATACGCTCGCCCTAAACAGAACAGGAAAGTAGGACCTAAACATACCGGCGAACTTTAGGTGTAATAATTATAATTAGAAACAGGCGTGATGATATGCCATGTTGTACTATAAATATGTTCCTAGAAAATCTGTATATAGGTAATCGGTGAATATTTTTCGTCGAAACTGCACAATTTATGTGAGTAAAATAAAATTTGGCTAGTAAATTTTAGATATTACGTCCTCGAAAGCGAGTTTCGTTCAATAACAATGGCGGTGATATTGTTCGTGGCGTGTGTGAAGCAGAATTTAAATTTTGGTAACTTTTATTTGCCATGCGAACGTTCGATGACTTATGTACTGCAGCCCCGCGTCCTTCTACGCACTGCAGATGCAGTTAAGCATGGATTTTGGCAGAAAACGGCTTCTTTTAAAATAAAATACCATCACTTAGGGGTTAGGCAGAGATGTACTAATATCAAAGAGAATTTAATAGTCTTTGACTAATATACACCCACATTTCGCCGGTATTTTTAGTACACTGATGCTGCGAATTGCGAAATTAGGGCCACAGTATGTTCTTTCTCTCTTTAACTTAATGTAAATTAGGGCCACAGCATGTTCTTTCTCTCTTTAACTCAATGTAAATATGCGTCGGTGAACTAAAGGCGTTAGATCCTAAGGAATATGGGGCGAGAACATTACAAAATTTTTGGCTCATGCAGTTTGACAATAGATACAATAAATAAATTTGCTTTTAAATAAAAATATGAAATTTTTCTTGGCTACAATACCTTCGGAGTTGGCCGAGTGCCATTAAATTTATGCTTTATATTTTCCACTATTTTTTTTTCTTGCAATCTCTTTCTCCCAGGGACCTCTTTTGGCCCAATCGACGAGACATTGGATTTTTAGCTATGGATCGGGGATTTTATCCCCGCACGGAATTAATATTGGTATGGCCTACTAATAGAACTAGATTGGTAAAACGCACACTAGGGGAGGCCTACGTCCAGCAGTGGGCCGAAATAGGCTGATGACGATGGTGTTAGTAACCTGTAAATCAGATCAAATAAAAATTTAAGATGGAACTTTGCGAACAAAGAAGTGAGGCCGGCTAAAACTACGCCTTGCCGTGTACAAACACAATTCCACGCACACACGTATACCGATACTACGCTTTATCTTGTCAGTCGAGCAGAGTCAAGCTATAGCTACACGTCTATCAAAACGTACTTAACGTATCGTGTAACGTATCGTTGAAGTGTCGTGGTAAATGAAAGACATCAGTTCTGAATAACGTCTCGATTTAATGTGTCCTCACAATAGATTGAGCGTACATGATCTTAATATAATGCTTACTTAGTTATTTTAGTGAAGGAAAACGACCGCGGGCAGGATTCGAACCTGCGTCTTCTGGTTAAGTACACCAGACGCTATGACCGCTAAGCCACCGCGACCCCCACCCGCCATGTCGAAATTTGCCTTCACATTTTAATTTACGTCTTTGAGGCGACGTCAGTGATGCTTACTTGGCTAATACTAAATAAGGTTTGGTCACACACACACATACAGAATAATACTAATGATACTTACCTTACACTACATCGTAACGTGCGTGCGTGTGTTGTGTGTTTGTACACGGCAAGGCGTAGTTTTAACCGGCTTCACTTCTTTGTTCGCAAAGTTCCATCTTAACTTTTTATTTGACCTGAGCTCCCGACTAGTGCATTATATTTTTTTTTATGACCAACACTGTAACTTGCAAAATCCGTTGCACATTGCGTTTGATGTTAAACTATCTAACTTAGCAAAGTGAACCCTACGGCACTTTCAAATCAAATTGAAATACATAAAATTACAGTTATATTAAGTCCAAGTTTATATTCAACCATTACATTAACACAAAGCCGGAGAATACTTGGGGAAAAAATGTCTGGAACGGGCTTTTGTTTCAGTAAAAAGCACGTCGACTTTCAGCATACATTCCATATAGACAAGCAAATAATATAGCCCTTCAGGCCCCTAGGACAATCTACGGGAAAGGTACTATCCTCTATGAAGGAGCTTTACAACAAATTGCCTCATCATCATCAACCCATTACATTGTCACACTGCTGGGCACGGGTCTCCTCTCAGAACGAGAGGGATTAGGCTATAGTCCACCACGCTAGCCTACTGCGGGTTGGCAGACTTCACATGCCGTCAAGAAAATCTCTCAGGCATGCAGGTTTCCTCACAATGTTTTCCGTCACCGTTTAAGCGCGTGATAATTAATTATTAATACGCACATGACTTCGAAAAGACAGAGGTGCGTGCCTTGGATTCGAACTCGAGACCTTTGACTTGGCAGTCCAATGGTCATATCACAAGGCTATCACTGCGTAACAAATTGCCTAAAAACTTAAAAAAAAGCACTAAAAAACATAATTTAGGAGATTTCAATTTGTAAACATTAATCGTAAAACTTAAAAAAAAATACCTTTTTTTTATAATTTCGGCATGAACTGTCTCGACACGTCGCCCTAATGTCAAAGAAAGAAATGTTGTTTTCTCATATAAGTGAATTTTGTGAGAAATAACATTGGTACGTAACATAACATACCATCACGCCTGTATTCCTCGAACGGTTAGGCAGAGGTGTACTAATGTACACCCACACCTCGCCTGTATGTTTAGGTCCCATGTAATAGGGGGCGAGCCTATTGCCATTAACCAGGCACAAATCCAGACTCCGAGCTGTTACTGAGAATTTCATAGAAAAACCCAATAACACTGCTCGACCTGGGGATCGAACCCAGGACCTCTAGCGTAGCAGTCGCGGTTAGGACCACTAGACTAATGAGGCAGAGTCTTTTTGAGAAATAAAGTTCTTAAACCTTATATTCCCAACGTGTGTGGGTACCCAAGTTGGGAATACTTACTTTTCATTTTCAACCGACTTCAAAAAGGAGGAGGTTCTCAATTCGTCTGTATGTTTTTTTTTTTTTTTTTTTTTTTTTGTATGTTTGTTACGCGATATCTCCGCCAGTTGTGGACCGATTTTAATGATTGTTTTTTTGTTTTAAAACAGTTTGGGAAGTCGGTGGCGAAAATAAAAGACCCACTCAAATAGAAGTCACCGACTTCCCAAACTGTTTTAGACAAAATTATTTTATTATTTTTTGAAGGCGGTTTAACTTTTTTGTTATATCACATAGCTTAACCGACTGTAATACAAGGATTTTAGACATACACTGTAGTGCATTTCATTTGCATATTTTAAATTCACTACAGTGAGGTGCAGAAAATGCCTGAGAAAATATATTTCTCTTTATATTCTTAAGCTGCGCTAGGAATTTTGAATAAGGATTCTTTAGAGTATTCACGTGTAAATGTTATTTTCGTACCTATTTTTATGAGAATTCTTGGAACTGGTTGAAAGGAGTGGATAGGGAGCGGTCGTGGTCCAGGCTTAATGGTCGCCACTTACGAGTTGTAGTCGTAGGTTCGAACCGAGACAGGCGCTTTACTTTGTTTGAATATTGCTTCTGACTGCCTCGTTAGTCTAGTGGTCCCAATCGCGGCTGCTACGCTAGACGTCTTGGGTTCGATCCCCAGGTCGAGCAAAGTGTTATTGGGTTTTTCTATGAAATTCTCAGTAGCAGCTCGGAGTCTGGATTTGTGCCCAGTGAATGGCAATAGGCTCGCCCCCTATTACATGGGACCTAAACATGGCGAAAAGTGGGTGAACATTAAGTACAACTCTGCCTAACCCTTCGGCGAATACCTACAGGCGTGATGGTATGTTATGTTATGTTAAATATTTCATCGGTACGTATGTCCTAGAACCAAAAATTCGAAGACATTTTGACATCTGACAACCCGCAATGGGTCCGCGTGGTGGATTACGACCCACTCTCTCTCACTGAGAAGAGGCCTCTGTCTCAGCAGTGAGAACATTATAGGCCTATTATGCTTAGGTATGCTTGGAACTGGTTGACAGAATATTATGTTAAATAATAGTTTTTTCGACTCTCGAATATTGGATTATCCATAATAGAACCTTCATACGGTACGGTGGCCAGCACATCAAGTAACAACAAAATGTCAAATTTTCTCAGTTAATTTTGAACCTAATATTCAACACTTTAAGGTTTCGTTTGGAGAAACTTGACAGTTTTGTATAAACTGATGTGCTGCCGACTGACAAAACACATGAATAAATAATAATAAAAATATATTCATTTTCCACCACAAAATTAAAAACACAAGAACAAAACTTTTATTACAAACTAACAACTGTACAAATCACAGTAGGTACAATGTCCATAAATTGGACGCGGACTGGGACAATGCATTCACTCTGTATAGTCCATTGTTCGAGATTGTTCTGTGCTGTATATTAGAAACTATAACTATGAAGCAGTAGAACTGGAAACCACCCGAATTCTGCTGTTTCAATTATATCAACAACTAGCTTTTCGCTCGCGGCTTCGCTCGCACGGACTATACGTTTCTATTCATTTTGCAGGGTAATACAAAAGCTTTTGTCACTCAGGAATGATGTAGCTTTCTATTGGTGAAAGAGTTTTCAAAATCGGTTCAACAGATCCAAAGAGTGCCCTCTAATACCTTACAAACTTTACCTTTTTATAATATTAGTATAGATAAGTTACGCCTGTCTTTCCCGAGGATAGTACTTCATGTAGACCCACAGTTCACAGTTCACGGTTCACCATGTTTAGTTTCATGGAGGCGAGCATATTGCCATTCACCGGGTACCATTCATTAGGATTTTATATGAAATCCTCAGTAGCAGCTCGGAGTCTGGACTTGTGCCCGGTCAATGGCAATAGGCTCGCCCGCTATTACATGGGACCTGAACTTAGCGGCTAAATGTTTTTTTTTAATGCTTACTAGCAATGTGGGTCACACACTACTTGTAATCTATAAGCTAAATGCTTGTATTACGAGTGGGTTAACGTTGGTAGTGCAATGGATGAGTTTCGAACCGGCAACCACATGATTGCAAGTCCGACGCCCTAGCCATTAGGCTACCGCCGCTTAATGTGGGTTACATTAGAACACCTCTGCCGAACCCTTCGGGGAATACAGGCGTGATTTATTTATTAATAAGGTACATCAACAATATACATACGAAACATTTTTTTAAATTAATGACTGTGATAGAGGTCTTGTATGTACTCGTATATCTCCAACAGATATACACAACGTTCACTGCATGTAAAATTATCTTAACGGTATGATAACGTGATGGTATGTTTTTTTTTCTTCATATATTATCATCAAATATCTCGTCTTAGATTATGTATCGTTAGTGTTTCACCAGTCACTCGGTATAGTGACTGTTGAAGCTGTAATCACTGCCTATCGGTCAAACTATGCATACTCATTACGCTGACCTCTTCACAAAATTCATAAATTCACGACGAGAAACAATGTACCGTCATTGGGTTTGAATGTGACTATTGTTCTGAATGCGGGTAGTTCAGTAATTATAACGTTCAATTGTCTAATGCACGCTATTGTACCTACTGCCGTTGTTAATTAAATACGTTGCATGATATTACTGGCTATGAAATGCATTTAATTATAGGGTTATGGCGGACTCTTTAAATGGCCCACTGCTGGGCATGAGTTTTATTTCTTTTGTACTAATGTAACTCTATCACTACTTACTAAAATAAAAATGTGTTTAATTTAAATCTAGGAAATTTTAAAAGGTATTTCTTTTAGGAAAAATTCGACTGCGTGCAGGATTCAAACCTGCGTCTTCTGTTTGGTTCTTCTTTATAATCTTAGCATGGAAAATGTATGAAGAATACCTACAAAATTTTTAATTTCTGTTAATATATATTTCTTTTAGAGACACTTTCTGATTAATTTAATATTTCAGCCATTAACATTCCATAACTGCATACGACCTTTGAAAACAAACGCCGAAACAAACTCTGAGAATCATGGTCTTGTCTCTTTTAAAGTCCAGACAGTAATATCAAGTTAAGTTGTTAAGCATTTGGGCAATGCCTGAAATGGAATTTTGAAGAGATTCATAGTGCATTTGACAAAAGTTATGAAGTATACATTACTATATTTTTTTCCGTGCGTTCATAAAGAATATACTGTCACAGGCATAGTTAAATTTCAACTTTTTTTAATTGTCCCCATTGCTGGGCACGAAAGTCGTCCCATATTAAGAGGGGTTAAGGTGCAGTCCAGCACGCTAACCTACTGCGGGTTGACAGACTTTAAACGCCGTCAAGAAAGCCCTATTTCTCACTCCAAATGTACCGCAAATGGAATAATCTCCAGCCGTCCAGTCCCCCCTTTAATTTAAATCGAGGATTAAGATAACCAGTAATTAATATTACTGCAACAAACTCCGGAGTATCATCTTAATCAGTTTTAATCAAGTTCCGCGGATTACAGACGGTGTAACTTTATCTTTAATTATCAAATTAAGAGATACTCCAGTTAATTATGAAAGCTTGTTCGTTAATTAACTACAAGTTGATGACTTTCGCAGAATATTTTAATATGAAATTCTATAAGATGGTTAGCGATAAAATGTTAAATGTAATTGAGATTAGAATGGTATGAATAATTCTAAAGATCGTTTGCTTGTTGAGATTTTTCTTTCACTAGAAATTTTCTTTTATTAGAGAATTCATATCTTTGTGAACATTTCGCAATATTTAATGTTGCTAAATCCTCATGGACATCCGCCGCCCGAGGAGGCGACGGGGCGTGTCGGACTCCATCCAGAGAGGGTGACCTACCGACTAAAACCACACTATAAATTCGTCCGCGGCCCCCGACTGGTGATGGCCCGCCTTTGCGGGCCCCGCCGTGTACGGGGGAGTCAAAACTCCCCCTACGTCCTAGTGGGGCGCGCGTGGAACACTACGCGCCGCCGCCTCGGTTCCTGTCCCGAACATGGGACGGGCGGACTCGACGGACTCCCATTAACTCCCATACGACACCGCAACCTACAGTGGCCGCTCAAAGCCCGCAGGAGCAGCGCCCGCCCCGGGGTTCCACTTCGCTTCGCCGTGGGCCCACTCCACGGCTACTAAGCCCCCCCGCCGCGACAAGGCGAGAACCCCAATGGGGGGGATGTCGGACGGACCAATTCCAACTAAAAACTCCATTTGTTTTACCTTGCCCTATAGTTACCGCCATGTGATTCGTGACATTCACCACGACTATGACAGGCTGTGGTCTATTAGTTACTGGACCTATAGGCGAGGCCGCGCCTATACCATTCAGAGGTACGACGCCTACTGGGGCTATTGTCTGGCCAGGTGACTCAAGTCCTACAGGTTACATATCACTTTTTTTAGCAATGTTGGTCACACATTTAATAATATTTTTGTTAACCCCTCGTATTAAGCTAAAATGCTTGTATTACGAGTATGTCCGTTTCGAACCGGCAACCACATGATCACAAGTCCGGCCCAGCCATTAAGCTACCGTCGCGTCTAAACATACATGTTATTCAAACAAACTTTATTTAATCCATATTTAAATTACCCGGAAATATTTAAACTAAATTAAACCTTGTCCGCATAATTATTAATTGTACGAGTATTTTCATTTCAAGGTTCCATTAGCTAACCCATTTCTATTTTCGAGGGTTGGGCTCGATCCTTTGTAATTAATAAATGACCACTTAAACTTGTTAATGTCCTGGAGGACACTTATGAACGCACCTCTTTAAAGAGTGATTAGGAAAATGTTCACTGAAATTCCACGGGTCATTAACGACGAAAGTCCTTTAGACCTTCACACGACCTCATTGGTCTAATGGTCCTTAACGCGACTGCTACGCTAGAGCTCCTGGGTTTGATGCCCAGGTCGAGCAAAAGTTTTAAGTAGGTATTGTGTTTTTCTATGACATTCTCAGTAGCTTGGATTATGGATTTGTGCCCGGTTAATGGCAACACCTCATATCAAATAAAAAGTTAAGACGGAACTTTGCGCACAAAGAAGTGAGGCCGGCTAAAACTACGCCTTGCCGTGTACAACACACATTTACACGCACACACGTATAGGTACCGAAACTAAACCTTATCATGTCAGTCGAGCTTTTGATAGCTCGATAGCTCGACTGACATGATAACGCGTAGTTTCGGTATTGTTATATAGTGTAAAATTGTGTTTGTAAACGGCTAGGCGTAGTTAACTAATACATGTGTGCGTGTAATTGTGTGTTGAACGGCAAGGCGTAGTTTTAGCCGGCCTCACTTCTTTGTTCGCAAAGTTCCATCTTAACTTTTTATTTGATCTGAGGGCAACACGATGGACTAACGATTTGAAGAAGGTGCCTGGCAGCGGATAGATGCGTGTTACCCAAGACCGGGATGGTTGACGCTCTTCGGGGGGGGGGGGGGGCTACGTTCAGTAGTGGACGGCAATAGGCTGATACGATGATGATAATGCATGGCATCAGACAGGCAACAGAATATGGACCAAAAATACTAACGAAGTGTGGATGTACATTAGTACACCTCTACCTATTCCATCGGCGAATACAGGCGTGATGTAAACAAATAAAAGTTAATCCTTTCCTATTAATTTGCTCTAAACTAATCCAGACGGGTTAATTTACACCGACCCTTAGACTACCCGACATTTGTTCACCCATCCCATTTGATTTAGGTTGAAACATGCAGACGTATTATGGGGCTACTCACACCTAATTAACATCCTTATATACATAAGCTGCCTGTAATATACTGCTGGGACACAAGCCTTCAGAGAGAATGAGTGGGCCGTTTTCCACCACGCGGGCCCACTGCGGGTTGGTAGATGTCACATGTTATTGAATTTTTGGTTCTAGGACATGCCGGTTTCACGCTGTTTCCCTTCACCGTTTCGGGAGCAATGTTGATGAAATACTTTACACAAAGTATAGCGCCTGTCCGGATTCGAACCTACGACCTACAACACGTATTTTATTGTGTTGTAACCTAACCCCTCTCACTTTGAGAGGACAGTAAATGGTTTGATGATTAAACAACCCGATGCCAGTGAATAAAAGAGCTGTCATTTTATTAATAATAAAAATTTCTAAGAAATAAATACACTCACGCCTTTATCTCAGGGGTAAGCAGCAACTACGGACCACTGTTTTCTACCATTCTTTTACTTCGGCCACATTCATACAGTTTGTCATAGATACGTAGCGATTGCGCGTAGGCACTACGCACCTGATAATTTTGAAGCACCTTGCCAATAAGATCGTTTTTTCTCCTCTTCTTGCATTACTACAAACTTATTTTTTTTAATATGTCAAGGCAATAGATACATAAGCAGATATCTTACATACTTCCACAAAATATTACACACTCCCTCAAACAAAATAGAGGAGATAAACCCTGCCTCGTTGCGGAAGGCGTTAATTTCAACCCGAACAACTTTATTTCAACCGTTACTCCCTGAAGTCGTTAAAGAATGCTGCGTCAATTTTGGCCGACCCATATAGTGCAAACACAAATATCTGTTTTACTTGTGTAGCTCCAAGGTTAACACAATTCATTCTATCTTTACTGAAATGGGAAGACTTTTCTAATTTCTGGGCCTGGGATATGACCATTGGACTGACTAATCAAAGGTCTCGAGTTCTCTCTGTCTTTTGTATTAATTAATTACGCATGATTAATTTTTACTTAATTTCCGATTTAAAAACGAATGAAAACGAAACGATAAAGGAAAACATCGTGAAAAAACCTGCATGTAGAGATTTTTTGACAGCATATCTGCCAACCCGCAGTAGGCTAGCGTGGCGGCCTATAGCCTAATCCCTCTCGTTCCGAGAGGAGGTCCGTGTAATTATGTGACAACATAGTGAAATAATTTATTTTGATAAAGTTTACAATATGTAAGTTTTTTTATGGGATAACTCGCCAAACGAGCATGCGAGCGATACCTGATGGTAAATAGTCGTTGCCACCCATGATCATCAACCTATCACATTGTCCCACTGCTAATATTCATGAAATTTCACAATTTCATTCACGTGTTAATATTCATGAAAATACCATGAGGAAACCTGCATGCCTGGGGGATTTTCTCGACAGTGTATGAAGTCTGCCAACTCGCAGTAGGCTAGCTCGCACGCTAGCTGGTGGACTAAAGCCTCAAATCAAATCAATTGTTTTTATTTCAAATAAGCTTTTACAAGCGTTTATGAAACGTTATTGACTCTAGTTGCACGGTTCCAAAAAGTTCGTCCTATAGAGAAGAATCCGGCACGACACTCCATGGATACTCTTTTAAAATAAAAGATTTTACATTATTCACTTGTACATTATGGCGATAATAGGATGTGAGGACATTGAAGGTTTACGTCATAATTATCCTGAAGTCGGGATCAAACTTAAAAAAAGTAATAAACATACCGGTGAATTGTGGCGGTATAGCAGTACACTTCTACCTAACCTTTCGAGGAATACACGCGTGAACTTTTATTTTATTTCTACGTATTTTTAACTGACACGACGTTTCTCTGATATTTTACTAAAATACATAAAAGCTACCGGTAACCAAAAACAATTTCAACCCTATAATATTTTTCTACACAGTACTCGGACTATTTACAGTATCGCGTGACAGCGCACAATTCACTGCGGTGTGTTCAAATAAAATGTTTGGCAAAACTATGGTTTTCTGCATCAGTACGTCGAGTAATTGCATAACGTGAAATTTAAGGCTTTTTTTCGTGTTTAAACATGTCTAGGATAAGCGTAAACTGCCTCATAGTGTAGTGGTTCTAAGCGTGACTGCTACACTAGCGGTCCTGGGTTTCCAGGTCATGCAAAGTGTTATTTATTGGCTTTTTCTTAAAATTCTTAGGAGCAGCTCATTGATTGGAGTTGTACACGGCAATGGCAATGGCTTGCCCTTTTTACATGGGTCCAAAACATACCGATGAACTGTGTGTGTATTTGAGCTGTGAGGATAGGATAAGCCTGAGTCTTATATCATCGCAAATAACTACAAAAAATAAAAAGGAAACAAAAATAACTGTTTCAGTCGGTTTTTAAACAACAGATTTAGAAGAGAACCTTCTCTTCTGTACAGCACAACATAAAAGCTATGCATACATAAGAATGAAGAGCAAAAACAACATAATAACGCGAATGCAATTAACTTTTGCTTAAAGCTCTGAATAAACTTTCCCGCTGCGAAATCGAGTGTAGATAGGTACATTCAGTACAACGCCATTGTAATGCGACGTCAAATTAAAATGCACAACTTTCTGTGTACGCTCTTGTTTACGAGACACTTAAGTTGGTGTCGCAAAGTAAGCGGAGCGGTAGCGGAGAATTTGCGATACTGGCACGCAAAAAAAATATCTTAGCGATATACTACCGGACGTCGACACTATACTACAAATCTTTGCTCTTTCGTAAATTCTGTGTGGTGTTTCAGCTCGTTGCGGAATAATAGTCAGTGCTTAAAAAGTACCAATAGCTGTTTGTGGGTATTTATGTTTAGCCTCTAGTTGGTATCTTGTCGCAATACGCAAGACTTAAGCTCGTCCCGGTACTCTCCGGGAAGCTTTTAAATTATACAAATGATTGTGAAAATAAATCCTTCTCCCATACCTATTTTGATAAAATGATGTTAGTAAACAGATGAAAATAATTACGAAAACAGAAAATGCTGCTCGCTCTCCGCTTACGGTATGACCCGAGTTTTATATATGACAATTAATATGATAAAACAGAGCTTTTTGGTACATAAACTTTTTGGTTTGTTGCGAAATGGTCCGTAGTATAAATCAAGTGTTTGCAATTAATTCGAAACGCACTCTCACAGCTTTAAATTATACGAAATTGTTTATTTTAGTTAACTAACGTAGAATTTGAGTGTTTTTAGCTTGTAAACACAAATAAATTTATTATGCTTGGGTATATATATGTGTGAATTTATATAGCTTTTATTAATAAAATGGAAAATCGTCGGATTGTTTGCATGTCGGACTTGTACAGATCATGCCTATGGGATTCGCGATATCCGACCATATACTAATCAATCTAAGAATCAATTTAAATTGGAAATAATAAATTATATGCATCATGTTTGGGTATATAAAAATTTGTGTCTGTGAAACACGCATGATAACAGGAAAATACTTTAGTATAGGGCAACGTTTTTTTAAAAGAATAATAAAAAATAAAACACCTTTACAGAGAAATTAAATTGATAAGCTGACAAACTTGTACGCACGGCTACACATCAAGCTATATAAAACCAGTATAGGCTGGCCATGAATTGTGCGGAAAACCTTTACAATGGGAGGTCAGTCTAAACTGGATTTGTACCGAAGTATTTTTATATTCTATTTATAATTTCCTATATTAAAGTGCTTCTTTAGACTTGTAAACGCTATTGTTTCATTTATTGTGGTGTTAGACGACAAAACCTTTTAAAACACCAGATTTAAATCACAGTTAGACTGCCCCCTTAAGTGTACTTTATCTACATTAAAAAAGTTCCAAAGCGCCGAAGTAACTTAGATACCAAATGAAATGTTCTTTAGTGCTGAGTATTGAAATAAAAAATTAAGTAAGTACTAAATTTATAAAAATAAAGTTTCGTGAAGCTCCTGATAACATAAGAAATATGGGTATTACGTGATCATACTTTTGGTCGCGTAATGTTGGACATTTTTACTGAACGAATAAAAAAGGAAAAAGAAAAAGTTGAAAAGAAACAGGAAAACTTGGTAACCACTGGCATTGGGATTTCAGTCCATTATAAATAGGTCTCCAGAGACAGTATCCGCGAACGCTGGATCACAGCTTGTCAAGGTGTTGGTGAATATATTTTTTTTATGGGATTTCTCGACAAACGACCTGGCGAGCTACCTGATGGTAAATAGTCATCGCCGCCCGTGGACATCTGCAATACCAAAGGAATTGCAGATGCGTTGTTGAGCCTGTTTGGAGAAGGGAAGGGGAAGGAGAAAGTAGAAGGAAGGGGACTGACGGAGGAATTGGGCCTCCAGCGCTCCACACTCACCGTACGAAACGCAACAGTCTACATACTGCTACTTGACGTCGATATTCTGTGGGAGAGTAATACTACCCCGGTGCCGACTAAAAAATAAAGAATGTCTCGAATATCATGGCCTTGACTATAGAGCAAGCTCGTTTCGAGTCCGAGATACCCTGCTGCCTCCTCAGGCAGCAATCGATCTAAGAGGATTTTCAGTCCTATTCAAAAAGGTCCCCAGAGACAGAAACTTCTTCATAATGGCCATTATGAAGAAGTTTCATTAAGGAGTAAGGAGTATCATTTTCTGTATCAAGCCCTTGGCCCAACCGGCCGCCTTAAGATGTTGATGAAGGATTATGACTATCAAGTGTAACCCTTGACAACAATAGGCGCCCAGACTAATATTTTGTTATGGTCCCATAATAAAGTTGAACATAAACAGAGCCGAACAACAGAAACAAAATTAAAATCGGTTGATGAATAAGGCTATAATGTTATAAGCATTTTTATTATATGATAGACAGAGAGCGCACTACAGCACGTTGTGACATCACATCGTGCGTCCGCCATAGAAATTCTATACAGACACTCGATTTGTGGGAAAGGGTCAAAGCATCCCCCCCTCTCAATACTCCTCAAAATCTTAAAGAGCATTGGAACTTTGTAAGTCGATTTAATAATTTTTCAGTAAACGAATTATTTTTAATAAAATTTTTCAACTACCCTATTGCTACCTACATTGATCGCCGAATTCTTATGAACTATATATATTTTTAGGTGTAAGTCTACAAGTAAATTGTGCTTTTGTTGAACCACTACCCAAAGCCAGCAAGTACGCACGGCTACACATAAAGCTATACAAATCCAGAATCGACACACTTTCCGCACAATGCGAGGCCAGCCTAGACTGGTTTTGTGTAGCTTGATAGCCGTGTGTATACAGTAATATTTCATAGTTGAATCCCGGAATGTACGCAATTCACATGCATAAATCATAAGATGGAGAATTAATTGCCGCATGAATTATTTGAGCTATGCAGATGTGAGAAACCTATATATATATCTATGCTAAGAATATTCATCATCATCATCAACCCATTACATTGTCCCACTGCTGGGCACGGGTCTCCTCACAGAGCGAGAGGGAATAGGCTATAGTCCACCACGCTAGCCTACTGCGGGTTGGCAGACTTCACACACCGTCAAGAAAATCTATCAGGCATGCAGTTTTCCTCACGATGTTTTCCTTCACCGTTTAAGCGCGTGATAATTAATTATTAATACGCACATGACTTCGAAAAGTCAGAGGTGCGTGCCTTGGATTCGAACTCGAGACCTTTGACTTGGCAGTCCAATGGTCATATCACTAGGCTATCACTGGACTTAGAATATTATAAAGAGGTAAAGTTTGTGAGGTTGTAGGGGGTAATCTCTGGATCTACCGAACCGATTTTGAAAATTCTTTCATCAATAGAAAGCTACATTATTCCTGAGTGGCATAGGCTATATATTATCCCGTAAAATTAAAAGAAACGTATAGTCCACGCGGGCGAAGCCGCGGTCAGAAAGCTAGTACACAATAAAGAGGAAAAGTTTGTTTTATATTCGATAAACTCGTGACTACTAAATCGATTCCAATAACTCTTTAACCATTATAAGCTAAATTTTTCCCGATTAACATAGACAACATTATCCCGTGGGATAATACTGATATTCTCAGTAGTAGCTTGGAGTTTGGTGAATGGCAATAGACTCGCCCTCTATTAAATGAGAATCTAAACATGAAAATCTAAACATACCGACGAAAATTAAGTACACCTCTGCCTAACCCTTCGAGGAATACAGGCGTGATGGTATGTTATTTTTGTATTTATTTTAAACTGACTGACCCGTCAGACGTCTAATCATTTATTAAGTTACTCTAAGCGGCAACAACATTATCCAAATACAACCTAGCTGAGCCAACAGTCTCGTCAAAAACACCTACTTCCCTAATTATTTTATACCAAGATACAAGTAAATCCACTAAGCCGACCACAGAGGCCTCTAATCTGCTAATTACAACACTATTTCACTAATCTCTATCCAGAATCTCTGTGGGTTGGGGTTGGGACATCAAAGCTAACTTGAGTCAACGCCATCAGGGTAACAAAGCCTAGACAGGATTTAATTAAGTGACTGTACCCTGAAAACGTATTTGTGAATGCGTGAGCCTTTTGTATGTAAATGTACTTAATGGTTAGTAGTAAGTACAGTGGGTTAAAGCTGTTACCTGACCCACCCTAGATGGGACCGCGGGGTCTCGGTGGGTCAGGTAACAGCTGTACGTAGGTAATAAACTTCACAGGTCGAGAAAAGTGATATTAAGACTTTCTAAGAAACTCTCTCTAAAACAAGGCTATTTTAGAGAGAAAATTTTTGAAAATCTTAATATCACTTTTCTCTTCAGAATTTTAGCAATTTTCACTTCAGAATTTTAGCAATTAACCTTAAAAGGCTTAAAGGCGAATTGCGGGTCAAACTTATGTTAGGTTCCGTTCCAGTCCAACCAGTTGCTGAAACATACAGTTTGACCAAAATAACTTGACTAGTCTGAAATTTGTTGTTCCGAATTGCCGTACTAGTAAAATAAGTGATTTTACTAGTACGGCAATTCGGAACAACTAAAGTTAATTGTTTTATACACAAATAATAAAATTAGTACGGAATATAATCACGAATGCGAAACATTTACAAGCTTATTTGTTTTTATACGGAGTTTTTATATTAGAATTTACTACTTCAAAACCATTTGCAGACAACTTCAGACTAGCCAAGTTATTTCGAACAAAGTGTTACCAGTAATTTAACATTGAAAAAAAAAGAAGAATTTTACACAAAGCCTATCTGAACCTCCCAGTTCAATTGATCAATTATCCACAAGCCTATCGTTATTCACGTAATACTCCTACAAATGTAAAGGATGCTATACACTTGAGCGGGTCGGCATTAATAGGCACAGCAGCGCGGTAAAACCGACATATACATATTTATTTATTATATATTTTATTATTCACCATAATTACACAAGACTTAATTAAACAACGAAAAAGATACAATAGGTGACCTCATCGTTAACAAAAATTTCTTCGAGGCAATCGAAGAGTTTCTTATACAAATAGGATATATTTCCAGGCTCTTGGGGCTAAAACGGCCACTTTTAATAAATCATAATATGATTCACCGACCATGTGACTACACATTCCCAGTATAAGCTGACCGCTCATTTATGAAAACCCTATACAGCTTATATTGGAAACTAAAACTACTATACGATGTGATTAATTCATCGCGTATTGGTACGGGCCCAATGAAAGCCGAAGATATAGTTTCGGGTTGGCTTTTGTGTTCGATTCGGGCCAATTCAAATGATTCGACCCGCTTAAGTGTATAACATGCCTTAAAGGCTTAGTATTTTACGGTAGCTAGCGATTTCAGGGAAAATCAGGTAGCAATTAATTTTATGGCTTTATTCCACGTAATAAAGTCCACATTAAAGGTCCCACTAATGTTAATGCTTGTTTGTGAAAGTAGCTTTTCTCTTACTAATTAGGAAAGATGAAGGTTAATTGGTTTTTCTTAGGTATCTTTAATTGGGTTTGCAGTTTTGAACATGACATATCTCGGTAGTCTAGTTGTCTTAAACGCGACTACTACGTTAGAGGTCCAGGCAGTAGTCGTAGTATCAAATATGCGAGTTTTAAAATGTAGGGCGATATTGCCCTGCATTGTAAAACTCGCATACTTGAACTGACCTTTTGAAGAAAGGGCCAAATAAACTTTGAGTTGAAATATCGTGTCGTATGTTTCAGTATTTTAAGGGATACTTTGGCAAACGAGTATGCGAGCCATCTGACGGTAAGTAGTCATCGCCGCCCATAGACATTTGTAATACCCCAACGAGTTGCAAATGCTTTGCCGAGCCAAGGAAAAGAGAGGAGAAGGGGAAGGAAAGAGGACTGAGGGAGGAATTGGGCCTCCAGTGCTAAAAAAACTTCCACGAAGTAGAAGTTATGGTAAACTTTTGGTTCCTTACACAGTATAACAAAGTTGTAGTGGCAATAAGCGCTCGCTTTACAGTGGATCGCTTCGTTTCCTACAATATTTATTGCGCTATAACTAGTTTAATTGACTGGAGTGTTTAAAAGTACTTAACTGTTCCGTTTCATTCCGTGGAAACAAGTTCTTTTAAGTTATAGGGAGGTAATTAGGTACAATGTAATCTTCGCTAACTTTTGTAACAGGGTCATAGAATTGTAGCCATTTTCTTAACATTTTACAGCGTGTATATGAAAAATATTTATCAGAATATCAATTAGTCTAATTGTAGCAAACTCGGCTAATGAAAGTGTGGTTCTCAGTTCGACTCCCAGGTCGTACTAAGTGTTATTGGACATAACATATCATCACGCCTGTATTCCTCGAAGGATAAGGCAGAGGTGTTAAATGCCCACACTTCGACGAGACCCTACATTGCCATTTACCGGGCACAAATCAAGAATTCGAGTTGCTACTGAGACTTTCATACTTATAAAAACTCAATAATATTTTGAGCGACCTGGGAATCGAACCCAGGTTTTCTAGCGTAGCAATCGCGCTTAGGACCACTAGACTAACGAGGCAATCAGTTATTGGAATTGTTACAAAATTCTCCATTGCAGCTTGGAGTTTCGATTCAAGGTCGATGAATAGTAAATCTCAGATGGAAAAATACATATTATACTTAGTATCATATCATATTATATTGAAATGTGGCCTTCGACCCAGAGAGACAGAGAAAGGTTAGAGGCATTTGAAATTTGGTGCTGGAGGAGGATGGAGAAGATCATTTGGACGGAAAGGAACACGAATGAGGAACTCTAATTAATTATTGGTGAGCGAGAACAGCACTTAAGAAACATAGAAAATAGGCAAGGAAGAATGATTGGCCACTTGATACGACACGACAACTTTTGTAAGTCAATTTTACAAGGAAAAATTGAAGGCAAACGAGGAAGGGGAAGATCTAGGAGAAGTTTTATTGAACAAGTGAAGGAAAAAGTGGAAGTAGAGTCGTATCAAGAGGTCAAACAGAAGGCAGAGAATAGAGAACAGTGGCGATTGCTCCACCGAAAAGAGCTGAGCTCTTAAATGAGAGTGAGAGTATCATATCAAGATAAAATCCAATGTGTTGGTTGGTCACGTAAGTGGTGACGTATATGACGTCACCGTTGTTATAGGGATGCACAACCAAGTTTTCGATGACGTAGCTTTGTTAGGTGCGCCCGGATAGGTGCTTGTCGGAAATCGTGACATACGGGCGCAAAAGTTTGTGAACATAGTTATCTAATTGTTGGACGAACTATGAACTGTATACTTTTATATTTGTTTGATGTTTATCTATATGACTGCCTCATTAGTCTTGTGGTCCTAAACACGACTGCTACGCTAGAGGTCCTGGGTTCGATCCCCAGGTCAAGTGTTATTGGGTTTTTCTATGAAATTACCTGATTCTCTGAGCTGCTACTGTGCAGCTCAGAGTCTGGATTTGTGATCGGTTAATGGCAATAGGCTCGCCCCCTATTACATGGGACCTAACCATACCGGCGAAGTGTGGATGTACTTTAGTTCACCTCTGCCTAATCCTTCGGGGAATACAGGCGTGATGGCGTGTGTGTGTTTATCTATATATATTTATTTTAAAAGCTTACGCAGTGTGGGTCGCACATTACTAATATTCTTGTTTACCCCTCTCGCTAAGCTAAATGCTTGTATTACGAGTGGGTTCATGTCGGTAGTGCAATAGGTGGGTTTCGAACCAGCAACTACATGATTGCAAGTCCGATGCCCTTGCCTTTCCCGCCGCTTCAATCACTCGCCTGAATTCAATCAATGAAATACCAGCTTTCCGCTCGCTGCTTAGCCCGCGTGGAGTATTTTATTGCCATTAAACGGGATAATATATAGCCTATGTCACTCAGGAATAATGTAGCTTTCTATTGGTGAAATAATTTTTCAAATCGGTCCAGTACTTTCAGAGCTTATTCAATGCAAACAAACAAACAAACAATCAAATATTTCCTCTTTAAAATTTAGTTAAGATAAGATTAAGATAACTAATAAGATTGAAATAAGAATTAAAATAAGAATTAAAATAAGAATTAAAATAAGAATTAATATAAGAATTAAAATAAGATTAAAATAACTATTTTTTCCCCGCGGCTTTGCTCCCGAGGATAAATACGAAGAATTCAATGAGAAACCAACATTGATATCTAGCAAGTCAATCAAGCTCAATTAAGTTCAATCTAATTTTGTAAAGGAAAATATCATGAGAAAACTAAATAAATTCTAAATGCAGACAAACTCAGTAACATTCTACCAACTCAAAATATTCAATGTTCTCATTTCCATTACACAAACCCGCATTAACCCTTGTTGGAGGCACACAGTGTGCGTAACACGCTATTGTTTGTTAACCCTACCAGCGCCGACACGACAGCGGAGCACTCTCCACTACAAACAAAGAGCCACTTTGAGCACGTGGCGAAATTTAGACGGACCACGGCTGGCTACTGGTTAGCCAACACGGAATGATATTTTATGCGGAAACTGTTTGAGGTTTTATTGCTTTGTAATTGAACTGCCTCGTTAGTCTTGTGGTCGTAAGCGCGACAGCTACCATAGAAGTCTTGGATTCGATTCCCTGGTTGAGCAAAGTGTTATTGAGTTTTTTTATATGCAATTCTCAGTGGCAGCTCGGAGATTGGATAATTGTGTGCTCGGTGAATGATAATCGTCATCTATTAAATGAGACCTAAACATACCCGCGAACTGTGGGTGTACATTAAGTACCTACACCTCTGCCCTTCCCTTCGGGGAATACAAGTGTGTTATATTTTTTTATTGTTCTATCATAACGTGTGTATTTTAATTCAATATTTTAAGCAATTAGGTTCGTAATACAAAAGGGGTGAGTGTAAGTAATAATAATTATTAATCATTTTCTCCTAGTCTACTATTACTGCCTTGAAAGCCTTTAGCGCGGGGGTATTATCACTAACTTTAAGAAAGACTGTTCTAGAACAAGTAAAACTAAGAAAGTTTTACTAATGACTCTGTACTTCAAAGTCAAGGAACTGTGAGTACAAAAAGAATAAGTTATATAGTCTGACCTCGGAACTTAAGGCGGGGTGGTACTGCAAGCACATAAACATAATTTGATATCATGATTTATTTACTAAAATAAAGATCATAGATAGCGTAGAGGGATTTTACCGGATAGATTTTTTTTTATTACACTTTTTAATCGATTATTCAAGTAATTTACGAGGCGATACTAACTGAGCCTCGCCGAATGGATCGTAAATTGATTCTAATTAATTCATTTTTTTTTAAATTCAAAAATTCGTTTAAAATCATGTTTATGTGGGCCTTGCAGTGTACCATCCCGCCTTAAATCAAGCTAAGTAAGTTAAAGTAAGTGGACAATAATTAAGAAGCGCACGTGATTCCGCTAGACAAGATACGTGACCAAGTGGCCAGGCCAGAATACGATGGTTCTTAGCTAAGCATTTTGTAGTTCCGGCCTCGAAATTCATTCTTTGGGGTGGTAGAACCCTGTTGCAGCTCGCCTGTGGTTACCAGCAGCAGATTCAGAGGAAAGGGGGTGGATCTCTAAAGGGGTCACGTCGTCACTTTGGGCAATTGGAATTTTGGTCCATCCTAGAAAAATCTTAAAGTAAATTTTACATTATTCTACTAATTTGCCTCATTAATCTTGTGTTTTAGTACGACTTCTACGCATGGGGTCTTGGGTTGGTTGAGTTGTTGGGTTTTTCTATGAAATTCTCAGTAGCAGCTCGGAGTTTGGATTTGTGCCCGGTTAATTGCAATAGGCTTACCATGATTAAAGATACTGGCGAAATATGGGTTAAACATTAGGAGACTTAGGTGTGGTGTGCTTATGTTGTGGTGTGCTTATGTTGTGCGTGATAATTAATTAATAATAATACGCACATGACTTCGAAAAGACAGAGGTGTGTGCCTTGGATTCGAACTCGAGACCTTTAACATGGCATTCCAATGGTCATAATATCACAAGGCTATCACTATCTTATTGTCTGTGTTTATTTGTCATCGTCAAATATAAAAACAACATCAAAATTTGCGGCCATTCCCAAAGACAAATAATAAATACTTATACCGAACGTTTACTACCTCATTACCACTTTAATGGTCTATCACAAAGTGCCATGGACAACAGTATAATCTGAGTACTCTGAATAATGTTGAGATAATTTGTGTAGGTACTCTAGTATGTCACAGTGACTGACAAAGCCTCTCTTAGTTTACTGGGGCAAGTGACGTCAAGTATTTTGGTAATAATGTTATAAGGGGGACGGACTTGGGAAACCGATTTTTATATTAGTAAAAGGAAATTAAATTTTCTTTAAATTATCTTTGTAGGTTTTTGAAAAAGAAAAACTTTATTCTGTTGATGAATAATTATTTTTATAATATTTCCCAAAAGTTTATATTTTTTTCTATTCTATAAATCATTTCAACGCTCATAAAGAAAAGTGGTAACATCATTTCTTTAAAGAAAAAACTTAACAGAATATTTTGAGATTTTATTTCGCAAATGATTATTTTGAAAAAATCTCAAGACATGCTATTCATATTTTTATTTAGATTTTTCCCTTTACAAATGAGCTTTTGTCTTACAGTGAAATACTCCAAAAGTATCTACGTCACGTTTGTATTCTCTTCATGCACGTGTTGTCATCACGTATTATTGAGTTCCATATTGTGCGTGTTTCTTTCTATACATACGATCCTCCTTTCTCGGGGCTAAAAAACCTCGGATTTGATGACACCTAATATAATCCACACTAGAATATCTGTTAAGAATGTGCTTAGAATTTTAAAATAGCTCTTTTTATAGTACGGAAAATCTTCATGGATCGTGTGCTACCCGGGAATGTGGCGGAAATAATTTTCTCGATCTGGGGAATTGTTATTCTTATTATATTTTTTCTCCAACCCGACAAAATAATGTGCGAGTTTTTTAAAGTAATGGCATTAAGAGACTGGGTTCGGCCCTGTTCGCTGTCATCTTAATGACAGGGTCTTACATTAGCGTTGTCATTGAAGGACTCCAATAGGCTTTTGAAGAAATGCCTAGTAATCAAACTAACGCGACATAATATTATGTAGGATATAAGATGATATTACTACCGAACCAAGGAAAAGATCGATAGATCTTAACCCTTCAGTCAGTAAGTCAGTAAGTCATACCTATATTATAGACACAATTTAAAACCTATTTATTTTGTCCACCGTTGGTCGTTACTATAGATAACCGATAAGGATCATCAGAATGGTCGATATATTAAACTACCTCATTCGTCTGGTAGTCTCAAGCGCGACTGTTGTGCTAGATGGTTCGATTTCCAGGTCAAACAACGTGATATTGGGTCTTTCTGTGAAATTCTCAATAGCAGCTCGGTGTTCAGATTTGTCCTCGTTTAATACCAGTAGAAGAAAGGGATTGGGGGTGGCCTTGGCCCGGCATTGGGAGAGTAATGGGTAAATACAAAAATAGCAATAAGCTCGCCCCATACATACCTACCCGTTAAATGAGGTTGTACAATGTAAGTACATAGCACACCTCCGCCTACTCTTCGGGAAAAACAAGCGCGATAGTAAGTAAATATTTTTATATTTACGGACGCTTAAGATAGATGCAAAGTAAGTATGTTACGTTATATTAAAACACAATTTTACATTTACTTAAAACATTGTTAAACACATTTAAAATTATATAGACCAAAAACAACCTGTTTAAAAACACATGAAACAAAGAGTTTAAAATCATATCGAGCATGAAGTACTTACAGGGTTAAAACCCTTTGTCTGGTACTTAGCCCGAAATATCAGACACTTTCGCTTTGAAACTCAGAAAACATTTTATCCATGAACTGAGATTCAACAAAAGCTTAGTTAATTAGCAGTTAATTACCCCTATGTGGGTTTATTTACATTCCTTTTAGAAAACTGTTAGTTTTAATGTAATGTAATTACGTTTCTACACACGAAGCTTGGCGAGTTAAAAATCTATGAACAAAAACATTTTAACTTACTTGAAAAAAGGAGGTTCTCTCTTATTTGACTATATGTTTTTTTGTGTAATATCTAGCGATATGTTACTTCTTGTTGGTTCCTTATTAATTTGGTTGATAGGTATCTGAAAACCAGTGCTGATATACAACATAAACATATGAATATGAAATTTACAACATACAACACGCTGAATATACAACAAGCTGAATTTACAACATAAACTGCTATAGGCCGACCGTTTAACTCGCATATCGCCTGCGCGGTAAGAAGGAAGCGGGGGCGGGTAACGCTACACACGGAGTCAATAATCCAAAGATTTATCTCGAGATAGACATTGTTGGTAAAGAATAAAATAATAAGTATCTTTTTTAAGTATTTATTTACTTCCTACCGCTCCCTTCTTACCGCGCAGGCGATACGCGAGTTAAACGGTCGGCCTATAAAAAGACCAACTGCTGAAAGTCTTGTAGGTATATTATATAACTTCGTCATATGAACGAAATTGAGACCGAACGAATTTTTAACTGTTCAAATTGAAGGTCATGGGCCCTTCAAATTTAATCTAAAGGCAACTAGATGCAACCTTATTTTTATTTACCATATAAAAATAAGTGGGTAATTAATGAAGATCTTTTTCCGCAATTTCAAACGTTAGTCCCATTCTCCGATAGCAGAAGTTGTTCATAATGATACGCATAATACTTAGTTTCTTATTATTTTTTCAAAGGTAAGATTGAATAAGGTGCATTTAAACCTAATCTAAATAAAAATAGCAAACGAATAAATGCGACATCATATTTGACATGGAAAATATATTATTTTAGTAAAGAAAACTCAGTGGTGTCCCGAAATGTGTTCACTTTCACAAAAGTGTCCACACTAAGTCGCGATGGAAATCACTTTTCAAAGTGATGCGGACGTGGACAACGTATTGCCCCAGATGAGCTAGATAGGCGAGGCCGATGCGATGCGCTAAAAAAAAAACAAAACGCAAAATGTTTGTGTGGGTAGACTTTTGAGCATGAAAGTCAGTTCCCCCTCAATTCCTGCGGCGTTGACGATTCATTTATTACGTCAGACAATTAAGGGTGGGGGTGAGGGGGGGTGTCGACCTTGTCTTTTTTCTCTTACGGTGGGACGGAGTCTTGATAGTTCTTCCGTAAGATTTTTATTCATTTTTTTGTTTTTACCTTCGGGGAATACAGGCGAGATGGTAAATATGTATGTATATATTAAAAACAACTTAAATAACACTTTGCTCGACCTGAGGATCCAACCCAGGACCTCTAGCGTAGCAGTTGCACTTAGGACCACTAGACTAATAAGACAGTCTATGTCTATGTTCTACATACCTATATGATAAATACAAACATACGAACTTATCAAGGACCACTTTAGTGTGACCACCCATGATATTTTTTTTTTTTAAAAACCTTAACATAATTTTAAAAATTTTGTTGTGACTAGTATTTCAGAAATTTATATACCTACATATATTATTTTTATAATTCCGCAGACAAACTGTTTTTACAGTTTGTGGGACATTATAATAGTTTTTATAAAATACTTTGTACATAATATAAAATAAATGAAAAAATAGCTCTCGGTCCTATTTTGTATTACAAACGCATCGTATACTTCCGCGTCTCGTGACTCATGTAGAACAGTGCCTTAATACTGTACTTTTCTTTAGAGGGAGATAAGATCGAGAGCCTCTCTCGGTTTTTCGGCATCATCAATCGTTGCATCGTCACTTACCGCACGAATGTCCCTGTCATAAATGATTTAAGTGTCGACCTTTTTGAGGATATAATTTTTCTTGAGTATTCTAGTTATGCGTTCTGATCCTTATGTATGAAATATGGTAATGTTAACGTGAAAGGTGGTTTATTAATTGTAATCAATACTATTATTATAAAGAGTTAAAGTTTGGGAGTTTGCGAGGTTGTAGGGGCAAAGTGTTTTTTAAGTTGTTTTTAATATAAAATTCTCAGTAGCAGCTTGGAGTCGGGATTTGTGTCCAGTTAATGGCAATAGGCTGTTCCTCTATTACATGTGACCTAAACATACCGGCCAAGTGTGATTCCCCAGTAGAGCAAAGTGTTATTAGGTTTTTCTATAAAATTCCCAGGGAGTTTGTGTCCGGTTAATGGCAATAAGGTCGCCGCCATATGGGACCTAGACATAACGGCGAACTGTGGGTGTACATTAGTACACCTCTGTCTAACCATTTGGGGAAATCAGGCGTGTGTTATGTTAAAATTGAATTAGAAGTAAACGTTCCCTTAAATTTCAACTTCGTTTAGATTGAAATTTTATTGTAATTTGAAATTTAAACTTGTTACTTATCTGCTAGACGCAGGTGTGAATAAAAATACTTTTTGATGCATCTTTTGATAGTTGTTTTAATAACATTCAACTTTAATTTTTTTTTCAACTTACCTACGTGAACTTCTGAGAGTTCACATAAAATTTCTATTGTATAAGTATACTTATATGCTTATTACTTTTTCAATTTCAAATAAGTTGAAATAAAACTTATTTCAACGTATTTGAAATTGATGTGGCGGTAGCCTAATAGGTAGGCTAGGGCGTTGGACTTGCGATTATGATGTTGCCGATTTGAAACCCACCTATTGCACTACCGACGTGAACCCATTCATAATACAAGCATTTAGCTTAGTATGAGGGGTAAACAAGAATACTATAAATACTAGTTCCGTTGTATTTTATTGCAATAAAATGTTTCTTTCCTGCTTTCTTTCTTTTTTTAAGAATTAATCCTAAAATTGATTTTTTTCTCTGTTAGCCAACCTCGCGCAATAATTTATAGAACCCGCTTCGATTCACTTTTACAAAAAAGCTTTTTTCATAGCGAACGCGTCACATTTTTACGAGCGCACAAATATAAATAGCAATTTTTACTGCTTACTTCCCTTTCATAGTAGCGTGATGATAAATCTGCAGTGTGCCCGGAAGCGAGGCAATATCAATTCTTGTGCGTGACTGATGCTATCGCTGGAATACCCTTGAATAGTGTCAGGAGATTTTAATGATTTGGGTCACTGAATACCTACTCGTGTTCTCGAGTGAGAGTTAGTAGGAAATAGCTTCGCTAATCGAATTAAAAACTAATTATTAATCGTATTAGTCCCCCCCTATTACATGGGACCTAAACATACTGGCGAAGTGTGGGTGTACAGTAGTACACCTCTGCCTAGCCCTTCGGGGAATACACGCGTGATAGTATATTCATCATCAACCCATTACATTGTCCCACTGCTGGGCAAGGGTCTCCTCTCAGTACGAGAGGGATTAGGCTATAGTCCTATAGTCCTGTGATGGTATATTATTAATAATTAATTATAAAGCGTTTAAACGGTGAAGGAAAACATCGTGAGGAAACCTGCATGCCTTACACATTTTCTTGACGGCTTGTGAAGTCCGCCAACCCACAGTAGCCTAGCGTGGTGGACTAGAGCCTTATCTCTCTTATTCTGAGAGCAGACCCGTGCCCAGCTGTGGGACATTATAATGCGTTAATGATGATGATGATGTCTTTAATTACCGAGATGGATCCTAGAATATTTAAAGTTAAATCGCAGTGTACGTGCCAAATGGCTAGTGTTCATATTATATTGACATGAAAGCGACAAAGCATCTCGGAGGGTTTCTCGAATGTTCTCATTGTTCAGTCACCGGGGATACGTCGACACGCGTATTTGTATTATTGAGGTCTCCTGACATTTCTTAGACAAACGTTCTATTGCTTAACTAACAATAGACGTATGCCTTCAGGCAGTTCAGTTATGCCTCAACGGAATTTCATTATATCTAGGAACTGGAGTGAATTTGATCTTTATTATGAGCGATATTAATGACGAATATTGCATGTTTTAGAAACTTTTAACATGGACCAAGTGATTGTAAGCGCAGCTGCTGTGTGAGGTAATTGATTTGATTCTCCGATCTCTAAAAGTATTTTTAGGGAATGCCCAGTAACTATAGACTCGACCTATTAACATGGGATCAGGACCTTAGTTCAAAGTCTGATTTTAGAGACAGGTTTGGACTTCCTGGTGGGATGGGATGGGATGGGATTCTGAGCATAAAGTATGGACGTCACCTCAAAGACGAGAATGTGAAGGCAAATTTCGACTTGGCGGGTGGGACCCCCTGTGCAGAAGAGTTCGAATCCTGCCTGCGGTCGTATTTTTCCTTCACTAAAATATCTTAATGAAGTATGGATTTATGTCTATAAGTTAATGAATTGGGTATTTAAAAAATCCTCAATTAAGTTATAAGTTACTATTGTTACTTAGCAATTTCTAACTGTGTTTTAAACTGAACCACATTTTAACATTTTATAGCATTCGATATTTTATTACATACCCGTGGAGTAACTTAGAAAGTTCCTCATGAGTTAAGGTGTTATTGAATAACTTCTTAATTAAAGTTATTGAAAATTCTATACGAATGATGTATGTAGTATGATTTTGCGTTTGGCAGATACCTAACAGAATTTAATAGAAAATCCATTTATTTATTGGATCGTGAAACGCCCTCTTTATTGTAGGGTGATTGGTAATTTATAGAGCCGTATAGAGCCGGTGTACGCCCAAAATTCGGGTATCGAGCAAAAATGTGGTGTTTTTGTGACTAATGTATTATATGAACTAGGTTTAATATGTTTCAACTAAGAATAAGTGAATAGAGGAGCGGTTGGCCGACATACGTTGTTGGTTTCCGACTTATTACATAATTATATTCTATTAATACATTTCATGACTGCTTTGTTAGTCTAGTGGTCCCAATCGCGACTGCTATGCTAGAGGTCTTGGGATCGATCCCCAGGTCGATCAAAGTGTTATTTGGGTTTTTCTATGAAATTCTCAGAAGAAGCTCAGAGTCTGGATTTGTGCCCGGTGAATGGCAATAGGCTCGCCCCCTATTACATAATACCTAAGCATACCGCCGAACTGTGGGTGTACATTAAATACATCTCTGCCTTACCCTTCGGGAAATATAGGCGTGATGGTATGTTATTTAATTCCAATCTTAATAGAATGAAGTGAATCATCAAAACTGGGTACAAATCCGAATTCCGAATCCAGGACCTACCGGTCAGTAGCCGCACTTGTGACTAATGTTAAAATCTCACCTAAAAATTCTTCCAAATGTAAAAGGAACAATAGACAAGTACTTTTTCATTTCTCATACTCGGAAAGTAGTGTTTATTTGATCTGAATAGCGGGTGGAAAATGCTACTTCCCACCCTTGGGCGGAATAACTCATAGTAATTACTTTCCTCCCTAGGGTGGAAAATAATTTAAAAAATAGAACAATATTAGGTCTAACATAATTAAGAAAATAAAAATGCTGCGGTCTTGTGTGTTTATAAACGGCTAGTGTGAATTTAAAAAAACGCGTGCGGCTTAGGCAGTGACGCGGTGTGTTCCATAATTAAAAATTTAAATAGACTATGACAATATATAATTTGGCGGGACACTAACTTAACTTTTGCTATATCGAAATGTTTATTAAAACCGGCCAAGTGCGAGTCGGACTCGCGCACGGAGGGTTCCGTACCATTACGATTTAAGACGTATTAAAAAAAACTACGTACTATATCTCGTTCAAACCAATTTTCGGTTGGAATTTACATAGTAATGTACATCATATATATATATATATATTTTATCATTCTCTTATTTTAGAAGTTACAGGGGGGGGGGGCACATATTTTACCACTTTGGAAGTGTCTCTCGCGTAATGTATTCAGTTTAGAAAATAATGATATTAGAAACCTTAATATCATTTTTGAAGACCTATCCATAGATACCCCACACGAATGGGTTTGGGAAACTCCCAAATTTTTTTTTTCTATGTTTGTGTGAAAATCTTAATGCGGTTCACAGAATACATCTACTTACCAAGTTTCAACAGCATAGTTCTTATAGTTTCGGAAAAAAGTGGCTGTGACACAATCGGACAGACAGACAGACATGACGAATCTATAAGGGTTCCGTTTTTTGCCATTTGGCTACGGAACCCTAAAAATGAGTTTTTTTACTTTCCTTATATTCGAAAAGAAAAGTAGAGTGCTTAACTCGGGTGAAAGACATCAATTCCTACTCGGACTATAGCCGCCCTCGCTGCGCTCGGGCGTCTAAATACCTCGTATGGGAATTGATTCCTTTTCACCCTTGTGTAACAATCTACTATAAATATAATACTCATTTCGCTTAAGCCCCTTCACCAAAAAATCTTCTAAAATCACGCCTTAATCTGTTCACATTCTCCATCAATAAGTACCTACTTCAAGCGCGTAAAATTTCACGCTCCAAGCTAACCCAGTTATTGGTTCTCTTTGAGCCCTTTTCACACAATACTGGTCAGTATTTGGCATCCTTCCAGCAAAGATCATCATCATCATCATCATCATGTCATCTTCCAGCAAAGATATTCCGCCGTAATTGGAATATAATAAAAAATATGATTGGCCTATGGTTTTCACAGCACAGCACATCAGGTTATACAAAACTGTCAAATTTCTCCAAATGATTTTAAACCTTTAAGTGTTGATGATTAAGTTCAGAATCGATTGAGAAAATTTGACATTTTGTGGTAACTTGATGTGCTGGCTGAATTTCTAATTTAATAGTGACATGAATATCTAAATCGGGGTATGTGATTAAGTTTGAAGGTCTATTATTATTGATTTAGGATTTAAATTAAATTATTGTTTGGGGTGAGCCTATAATCGTCTATTCCTTATTCTATATGCATACCACGTTTATTTTGGTAAGGCGATTTGTCTTACTCAAATTATTGTTTTTGTTATCTTCCATTTGGCTTCTAAATATATATGTTGCAGTCAAAACTCTTAACTAGGCAAAAGTACTTTTAACTAGCAAAATCAGCCAAAAGTAGTTTTGTCTAAATAGATTGGTCAAAAGTGGTTTTGACTAAAAATTATTGGTTAATAGTGATTTTAACTGCAAATTTGCGGTTAAAAGCTCTTTTAACTCTCTTCGTCAAAACAATTTTTAAATTCGATTTGGTTCTGGTCGTGTCATGTCGGTGTGTGGTCACGGTTCTAACCTAACCGATATATTATGTATTTAGAATTTGCGGCGAACTTTAAATTTTGAAAACAACAAACAACCAGTCAAAACCACTTTTAACGGATTCAGTTAGTCAAAAGTATTTTTAACCAGCTCCATTGGGTAAAACTACTTTTGACTGTTATTTTAGTCAAAAGTAGTGTTGTCTACAGCATACGGTTAGAACTACTTTTGACAGATTTTTCTAGTTAATAGTACGTTTGACTGGTTAAGAGTTTTGACTGCAACATATATATTATATTCGACATAATTATGAATTATCACAAAAACTTCAATTATCGTAAGATGAAAAGTAATTGACCGCGGGAAGCCCAACTTAACCTTGATGCCTAATTAATTGAAGCAGGCAGCTTAGGACGACTTATCCAATGAGGCAGCTACATGAAAAAGACGGTAAATATAAGATTATCTCAATTTATTTCCCCCAAAAAAAAAACAAGAATCTTCCGAAATGTTGGCTACGGGTTTCCTCTGAAATAATGTGGAAAATCAATCTCTCGTGTTACCTTCCTTGTAAGGGGCGTAAGATATTGTGTTTCACAGTAATGGCCTCAGACAGATCTATTTCCTTTGCTACTCGTATACGGCAATGTGACACAAGGCGAGAGGCGGCAAGACGAGGCCGATGCGTTTTATTGTAAGTATATTGTCTATATAACATACTACATGTAGAATGTATATTTTGATATACTGTCAAACTTTACCATCATGATTTTACTTTTGGCTAAATTCATGAAAAGGTAAAGTTTGATGGTTTGTATGTAGGGTGAAATCTCTCGAATTAATAATCCGATAATGATATTTTTTTCAAAACTTAAAACTGCATTTGGTCTAATAGTCATAAGCGCGGCTGCTACGCTAGAGGTCTTGGGTTCGATTCCCAGGTCGAGCGAAGTGATATTGGATTTTTCTATGAAATTCTCAGTAGCATCTCGGAGTTTGGATATGCCCGGTGAATAGCATTAAGTTCGCCCGTTATAATATGGGACCCAAACATACCGGCGAACTGTGGGTGTGCATGAAGTACACCTCTGATAACCTTTGGGGGAAAACAGGCGTGATAGTATAATTATTATTTCCTGATAGATAGCTACATTATCCCCAAGTATATGGCTATGTTTTATTGTGATCTCATTCATGTGAACCAAGTTATGGCGAAAGTTATGTCGTATTACGATTTTTCTGGAGGTACATGTAAATGCCAGCAGGCGCCTTCTAGCAAGCAAGGCGCCCTTTGAGAAGATCCAGCGAACCCTGGACTACAACCTGTCATAGTTGTGGCAAATGTTACGAATCCCAAAGCCGCTACTATACGGGAAGAGTAGAAGCTATGTGAAGTTAGCCTTAAGATTACGGTCAGGACACTATCCATCGGCAAAGTTTGCATTCTTGATAAAAAAAGCTAATTCACCGAATTGTAGTGTATGCAATGTAGTTGAGGATGTGCATCATTTGCTGATGGATTGCGTTAAGAACCAGAATGAAAGGCAAATTTTAATCAGTGAATTTCAATTGAATAAATTAGAGGTGGGGTTAGTTCAAACCATTTTAGCACAACCAAAATCAGACGTTGCAAAAAGATTATGTCAATTAGTTGCTGTACTTCGCTGATTAAAATTTTCTTATTCTGTGAGGAGATCCAAAATTTGTTTCTAAAGTGTGTATAGCCTAGTTTGAATAAGGCATGATGGGGTTGACGTATCCATGTGGATAAAAACCCCAAATTAGGTTTTAATTAATAAAGATTAAAAAAAAAAATACTATACGGGAAGGGAGGCAAGCAGGGGTGTTTGTCGGTACGAGTCCGACACACCGCCTTCTCGAGTGGAAGATGATACTTAACCTTTTGAACACCATTGTCACATATATGTGACAAACGAAATCTTACCCTGAACGCCAACGTCACAAATATATGACAACATATACGTCGCACCATATTATGAAATAAACAATTTAATCATTACTTTAGTGTGTTTTCACTACCTTGTGTAATTTGACAGAAAAAGTGGCCTGGCGTCAGGGGTACGGCGATACGTTTATACTCTCGCGTTCAAAAGGTTAAAGATTTTCCCCACTATAAATAAAATGTATCTTAAGTGTATATACATTTACGAATACACATTTTCTCATACACTAACACCCGGAAGAATTTATGTTTTTTTTTTGTTTTTAACCTTTTGAACGCCAGAGTATAAACGTATCGCCGTGCCCCTGACGCCAGGCCACTTTTTCTGTCAAATTACACAAGGTAGTGAAAACACACTAAAGTAATGATTAAATTGTTTATTTCATAATATGGTGCGACGTATATTTTGTCATATATTTGTGACGTTGGCGTTCAGGGTAAGATTTCGTTTGTCACATATATGTGACAATGGCGTTCAAAAGGTTAAAAAGCTTACTAGAAATGTGGGTCACACATTACTAGTATTCTTGTTAACCCCTCGTGCTAAGCTAAATGCGTGTGTTACGAGTGGGTTCACGTCGGTAGTGCAATGGGTGGGGTTCGAACCGGCAACCACATGATCGCAAGTCCGACGGCCTAGCCATTAGGCTACCGCCGCTTACCACTATATCGTGTATTTAATATTTGTGCGCGAACCTCCTCCTATTTTGAAGTCGGTTAATAAGAGAAAATAAGAGGATAAACTTGCATTATATTTCACAAAGAACAAAGCTTTGAAGCACAATGTAAAAGTAACTCTTGTTAGCTCATTTTAATTAAGATTCCTGTGCATTTTCCCTCTGGTACATCTCTTATTAACTAACTCAAATAAAACTTTTGTATGTGAACGTACAATGAGTACAGTTAGAAACACCTAGCTTTTATACTTATAAAATAATATAAGTGTGAGTCAAAGTACAGTTACGAGCAAAAGTCGCTATCGACTTATAGGAATAAAGAACGTTAAGCAAGTAGGTTTTATCACAATGTTATCTACTTAGAAATGATTTTCATAAATCTAATCTTAGTAGGTACCTAAGTATCTTACATAGGTAATTATCATCACGCCTGTATTCCCCGAAGGATTAGGCAGAGGTGTTCTTAAAGTACACCCACAGTTTGCCAGTATGCTTAGGTCCCATGTAATAGGGGGCGAGCCTATTGCCATTAACCGGGCACAAATCAAACCCCGAGCTGCTACTGGGAATTTCATAGAAAACCCAATAACACATTGCTCGACCTGGGAATTGAACCCAGGACCTCTTGCGTAGCAGTCGCGCTTGAGATCACTAGACTAACGATGCAGTTAAAAATCTTTTTAATATCAGCAAAAAGTTTCAACCAAGGCTTTATCCATATTTAAAAAATTAAAAACATAAGTACGCTAAAGGAAAATCTGATTAATTCAAAAACACGCGGCGCTTATCAGATAACGCCGGGACTTTGGCTCCCCATATCTTAATTTCAGTGTTAAATATTCATAATGTTTATGATAACAGAGCGTGTTTTAACTTCTTCCGTATCTTTTTAATTCCCTATATTTCCTTTTTGATATCATTGAAATAAACAGACTTCAGAGATATGCGAGAGTTTATCACGTAACATTTTTTTTTACATATGAAACTAATTGACTACGTAACACATGGAAAGTACGTCGTAGGTACATGTGGAGTCGCGAAGTTTTATAATATTTTCCAATTTTCTGTGAAATTCTCCGTAAGAAACTTCTACGAAGTATAGAGTATATAATAGTAGAAAACTTTTAAAAAAGATGAATGAAATCGGTAAAATCTTTCTCAAGCAAAAAGTTATTCATTTTAATAAGTAAACACTTTTCATCATCAACCCATTACATTGTCCCACTGCTGGGCACGGGTCTCCTCTCAGAACGAGAGGGATTAGGCTATAGTCCACCACGCTAGCCTACTGCGGGTTGGCAGACTTCACATGCCGTCAAGAAAATCCCGCAGGCATGCAGGTTTCCTCACAGTGTTTTCCTTCACCGTTTAAGCCCTTGATAATTAATTATTAATACGCACATGACTTAGAAAAGTCAGAGGTGCGTGCCTTGGATTCGAACTCGAGACCTTTGACTTGGCAGTCCAATGGTCATATCACAAGGCCATCACTGCACTTACATAATTAATCTAATTATAGCTTTAACAAATATATATTTGGTGTATCAAACTAGGTATAGATTTTCTAATATAAACAATCATACACAACGTAATTATAGAAGCCAAATAAACAGAATGGAATCACTCAATTGCCTTCATATCGGAGACAATAGCGGCAGAATACTTATATGTACCTATACAGTATGTCTAAATGTAATACACAATAAATTCCCATTTAGATATATTACCTAAATGTGTACCATTCATCTCGGCTAAGTATTACATTCATTGGGTGTCAGCTGAAACAACCGTACGACTGAAAATGTGATTTTCACAGATACACTTTGTTCGCATAATTAAATTAAGTGGGAATTTTACCCAGCCGACATTTTGTGCTCATTTAATTTTGTGTTTTATGCTTGTCGCGTTTTAATTCAAAGTTGTCTGACGGGAAGCTGAGTAAGCGGAAAAAAGTTAATTGCTTAATTTGCTGTCGGGATTGAAGATACTTTGGATTTTGTTATCATTTTCATGAAGAGTGCCGGCGGTTCGTTGTTTTTTTGTAATTAGCATGACAAATTACCGATTAATTTTTGTGGGATGCATCACATTTGCCAGAACCTTAGACATGTGGCCAGCATATAGCACAGTCCCACCTACTGTGGCCCTTATCTGATCTGACGATGGATTTCCTAAGTAAGCCGCTCGCAGGCCACAGCAAATGGGGGCCAGACGTTCAGACCTCTTTCCTATATAGAGCCTATTGCCAGATTTAACCCCAGTACCTCCAGGGCCGCAAGGATATACCATAACGTTCCAGTATAAGCTGGCTTGTAAGTGTACGAAGAGCTCATACAATGCAAGGTCAGCTTATACTGGTAGATACGTCTACGGGGTCAACGGGGGAGAGTTGGATGCTTCTATCTCCCGCTCCACTCCCTCCTGCGTCAGTATAAATTGCTCACAGTAGGAGGCAGCGGTGATTAGTGATAGCTTCACAGAAGAAAAGATGGGTATCAAATCATCAATTTCACTGTCTATAGGCCATGCAAACACTACAAAAAAATAACAAAATCAAACGTACACTAACATAAATGTTACCTACATAAATAAAGTCATTTCGTTTCATTCCACTTTTTTGCTTTTAGTAGGAAAAGGCCTATGTTTTTGACCTTCATATAACCTAATTACTCCAGGCATTTATTTCTTCAACAGAATGTGGCCAAAATGATTTTAACAAGAAAATATCTGCTGGAGGCTAACCGCATTAAATCTTCAAAGGAACGCGCCCCTTTCATTTCAAAGGCTTCTAACTTTCATTTTGTGTCTCTGCGGCCAGCCGAAATAGCCATTTCCCTTACAATATAATTTAAACTGTAATAGTCTAGTGATTAAGAGGATAGATAGTAGAGTGATCTTTAGATTCGATTCGGAGGAAATATAAATTGGAGTTGGGCAGGACATTTGGCGAGACGGAGTGACGACAAGTGGAGTAAGGCAACGTCTGAATGTTGGCCCAGGGAGGGCAGTAGGAGTGTCGGGCGTCCAGCAGCAAGATGGGTCGACGACATAATTCATGTCATTGGGCGGACTTGGATGAGAGTGGCACGGGACCATAGTGGATAGCCTAAACATATGGAAGCCTATACCCAGCAGTGGTTCAGTGGATATTGATCTAAGATATAAGCGTTCATTACACATCATGAGTGTCAAGATGACTGCCTCATTAGGCTAGTGGTCCTAAGCGCGACTGCTACGCTAGAGGTCCTGGGTTCGATCCTCAGGTCTAGCAAAGTGTTATTGGGTTTTTCTATAACATTCTCCGTGGCAGCTCGGAGTCTGGATCTGTGCGCGGTTAATGGCAATAGGCTCGCCCCCTATTACATGGGACCTGAACATACAGGCGAAGCGTGGGTGTACATTAGTACACCTCTGCCTAACCATTCAAGGAACACAGGCGTGATGGTATGTTTGTATGATTTTCAAGATATAAGCGTTCATGAAACAACAATACATTTTCAACATTTCCACGTATACATTTTTGGTGGGGATTGCGATGATATGCTCTGTCCCTTTCCCGCAAAACACGTGTTAGTAAAGCATTTGTAAGGTACGGTTACCAGCACATCAAGTTACCATAAAATGAAAAATTTTCTCAGTTGATTTTGAACTTAATCATTAACATTTTAAGGTTTCAAATCAATTGGAGAAATTTGTCAGTTTTGCATAACTTGATGTGCTGGCGAAGTATACTAGTGACTAAGTATACTAGTGACTAAGTATACTAGTGACTAAGTATACTAGTGACTAAGTATACTAGTGACTAAGTATACTAGTGACTAAGTATACTAGTGACTAAGTATACTAGTGACTAAGTATACTAGTGACTAAGTATACTAGTGACTAAGTATACTAGTGCAGTGATAGCCTTGAGATATGACCATTGGACTGCCAAGTCAAATATCTCGATTGTTTAATTCTCACGCGCTTAAACGGTGAAGGAAAACAGCGTGAGGAAACCTGCATCCCCGTGAGATTTTCTTGACGGTAGGTATGTGAAGTCTGTCAACCCGCGGTAGGCTAGCGTGGTGGACTATAGCCTATTCCCTCTCGTCCAGAGAGGAGACCCGTGCCCAGCAGTGGGAAAATGTAATGGTTGATGATGATTAATGAATGATGATGTGCTGGCGACTGTACAATTTGCGAAAAACAAAAAAAAATTGGCGCTGAAGGAGACGATTCGCCTTAACACTGATTTATAAAGTGACGCCTTAAAAGCGTTTTGCTGAGATCTTGGGTTACACTATCGGTCTTTCTGACAGTTCATTATCTGTGGACTATAACTAGGCAAGTACCTTATAACATGCTGGCTCTCTGCCCACGATGAGTGAGATGAGTGTAGGTTACGCTTGAAGTTTTCGGAATTGTATATAACACTTTTTTGAAAATATAATATTAAGAAGTCCATCGCGAGCTAGACATTGTTGTTGCCATCTCTGTCGCTCACGATACGAACGCAAAGCCCAGAGGTGAAACAACAATACATTTTCAACATACCCACGCGTATTTATTGTTTATAAATTTGGGGATTATAATTACGTTGAATTTTCTTTAGATACTAGCATACAATTGGACCGTTTTAAATCGAAAATTAGCCATCTTTTAACCCTTGTTACTTTTTAACTATATTTTTAATATTAATAACGAGATTAATTGCAACATTTCATTAACTTCATTAGTTAATATTCAACATTGGTGTTTGTGCTTAAGTTAAACGAAATTACCTAAACACGAACCAGGCATAAAACTGGAGAGAAATAGGAAAATGGATTATTCTAAGTACTTACTGGGTTCACCTCACCACTCTTATACGCTTTGCTGCACTTGTAAAGAGTTTTTCACCAAAATATTTATTATTTCACTCGCGAGCGGCCGCTTCGGATTTTGAATCGTTGACAGTCTTCTTGATAGCGAACGGAATAGTACCCGCCATAGCTATGAGAGGGCGATAGTAGGTATGGCTTGCTTAGGTCTATGGGCGACCAAGGCGCGGAATTTGAATGTATGGGTTAGGAAAGGAATTAATAAAGGAACTTATACACTTTGCTGCACTTGTAAAGAGTTACATAACATAACATACCATCACGCCTGTATCCCCGAAGGGTTAGGCAGAGATGTACTAATGCCCCTACACCCACATTTCGCAGGTATGTTTATGTCCCATGTAATATGGGGCGAGCCTATTGCCATTAACCGGGCACAAATCCAGACTCCGAGCTGCTACTGAGAATTTCATTGAAAAACCCAATAACACTTTGCTCGACCTGGGGATCGAACCCAGAATAGAGGTTCTGGGTTCGATCCCCAGGTCGAGCAAAGTGTTATTGGGTTTTTTGCGTAGCAGTCGCACGTGGGACCACTAGACTAGGTAATGAGGCAGTCTGAAGTCAGTCAGAGTACTTAGGTATTAATTCTTCTCTAGAGAAAATAAAACCCTCTAAAAGCAATATCAAGATATAACAAAGAAGTAATGTTCTCTTGTAAGAAATAATTCCGTTTTAACAAACTGTAACAGAGACATTATATCTTGGGAAATTCCCAGTGGTGGCGTTGAATCAGATAGCCAGGAATCGGCAGAGTTTCGTGGTACGAATGCGTAATGTGTAAGGAGCGTTATACACTGAAGCGGGTCGGTACATTCGAATCGGAGATATTTGACAAACAACAAAGCCAATATTTGGCTTTCATTCGGCCCGTACCGATCGACAAATCTGTGATCAAAGCCTGGTTAGCATATGTACTCAGGTAGTGCGGTTAAACCTAGTGGCCTTATTGTAACTCTGTCTTCTACTCTTCTGACAGTGCATTTGTTTGTTTGTTACGTTTTCATTTACGCTGGCCAGCCCATCAAGTTACCACTTAATGTCAAATTTTCTCAGTTGATTTAGAACTTTAGCTTCAGCATGTTAAGGTTTAAAATCATTTGGAGAAATTTGACAGTTTTGTATACCTTGACGTGCTGGCGACAATTGTCTGAAAATTTGTTTTGACAATTTTGATTAATTTAGGATTTACTTATAGAGATTAATTGGATTTCGGAGAGACTTTGAAGGACAGACGTTTTTCTTAAAAAGTCGTTTGGGATGTGATTGAACTGTTAATCAAAATATACATCTAGGTCGGTACCTACTTATAATATTCGATTTTACGGCTATGCTGATACGCACTAGTGTATAGTAAGCCTAATATTCATTGGTACGCAGAAAGTGCTTCGAAGTTCTGTAACATAGTCTTAAATTATTTAGCACTAGGGCACTGTGGGACCATGATTGATATTGTTACTTTTTAAATGTGATTTTATATTTGGGATAAGCTGCGTCCCACGTATTCACATTCATCTATTATTCCAAATCTCACAAATATTTATGTTCATATCTTCTGAACCCTACAAAATATTGAAATAGGACATAGCACAATATACCAGAGATAATGTACTAATGTACACCCACAGTTTGCCTGTATGTTAAGGTCCTATGTAGTAGAACGCGAGCCTATTGCCATTAACTGGGTACAAATCTATACTCAAAACTTAATAAAACTTTGCTCGCTTGGGAATCAATCCCAAGACATCTTACCGATATCAGCGAAGCAGTCACGCTTACAACCACTAATGTATAATAATGTATTCATTTACTGCCTCGTTGGTCTAGTGGTCCCCATCACGACTGCAACGCTAGAGGTCTTGGGTTCGATCCCCAGGTCGAGCAAAGTGTTATTGAGTTTTTCTATGAAATTCTCAGTAGCAGCTCGGAGTCTGGATTTGTGCCCGGTGAATGGCAATAGGCTCGCCCCCTATTACATGGGGCCCAAACATACCGGCGAACTGTGGGTGTACATTAAGCACACCTCTGCCTAACCCTTCGGGGAATACAGGCGTGATGGTATGTTATGTGTTATGGTATGTATTCATTTACTAGACTTTAAAACAGTCAGTGGAAATGGAACATTAGTTAAGTTCCTTTAATTGTAATATGATAAATCCCTTTAAGCGATAAGGCCGCCCATTGTACCTACATTTGCTTTTGTGGATATACCTATATATATATATATATTTCTTTTTACTGTATTAGTGGTGTACAATAAAGAATAAATAAATAATCAAAATACCTAAATCTTTTTTTTTATTGACATCCGTTGAGTCATTTCCGAGTCAATTCGATTTTAAAAGAGTTAAAAAAAACGGTTTCAAGCAAAATATAGCCAGTTAAATTACTTATAGGGCAAATGAGACGTAACAACTGACGTTTTATTATCTGGGAACGCGCGAGTGACCTCTTTGCCTGCTTGCCATTAGACGGCCCGTATGCTTTGTCATCTTATTACAATAAATAGATTCGAGAACGTTAGAAATTCGATTGAGGTAAGCACACGCCCACCATCTTTTACCGTGAAAATAGTCTCAACACAATATGACACACGAAATAGCCTTGGAATTCTAGTTAACAATTGACAGACGACGGTAATATGTCTCTTCTATATAGAACTTCTGAACTTTAGCATTTCAATATATCGCTTTTGTAAAGGAAAATATTGTTGTAGGAAAATATAAAATAAATAATTCTTTATTGGACACAAACATAGGCTATAACTAAAAAAGATTTCCCTAGCTCCTGCACTAGTAATAACTGTGTTGCAGAAGCTAGTGTCCTCCCGTATAAATTGGTCATTACATTTGATATGCCCTTAGAAATTAATTATTTATCTGTTAAATTTTAACAATATTAAAAGAGAAAAATAGCAAAAAAATATGTGATGATGTAGTAATATGTGATGCCATCTTAAGTTGGAAAATTTAGTCTATTAGGTACAACTAAGCGAAGGCCGCAGGTTTGCATAACATAACATAACATACCATCACGCCTGTATTCCCCGAAGGGTTAGGCAGAGGTGTACTAATGTCCACCCACATTTCGCCGGTATGTTTAGGTCCCATGTAATAGTGGGCGAGCCTATTGCCATTAACTGGGCACAAATCCAGACTCCGAGCTGCTACTGGGAATTTCATAGAAAAATCCAATAACACTTTGCTCGACCTGGGGATCAAACCCAGGACCTCTAGCGTAGCAGTCGCGCTTAGGACCACTAGACCAATGAGGCAGGCAGGTTTGATCTCTCTTTTTTTGCAGAAAATCCTCATAGGTGTTGAACTTACCTCCCCTTCGTCCATTGTCACAGCCACGGGAATCATGACCCGTTCGAATTTCACTTTCACAAAAATATTTTTTCAATGTAACAAAATTGATATTCAAGAATATTATTCAAATCTAACTATTTTTTACAGATTTTATCGCGTTATATTGATATTATCTAATTTCCGACTTTTGGATCGTTTACCGCATCCACGGTCACGGGTAGACTGAGGTATTGAACGTCTGAATATTAAAATTACTAACATCTACCCTACATTTTTTTATTTATTATTCGATCGGGTCACGCAGAATGAGCTCACCATATCCTTCGGTCTTGCAGTATTGTGATTGGATTTAGATTTAATTTAGTTATTAATTTAGATTTAAATATCCAGCCCTGCTAGCAGTCTTCTCTATTGAAATTTTGGGTGTTTTTAATTTCAATAGTCTCGAATTATCCTAGGTAAGAATCGGTTTTCTTTTGCAAGCACTTGTGGTTTATTAAATCTGCTTCATCAAGTTTATGTTTTACCGGTGTTTGACATCGGCGATGTGTTCTTTTACGCGGGTCCCTATGCTTCTTTTTGCATGCGTTTGGCCTATGTATAAGAGACCTCAATCACAATCAAGCTTGTATACTCCTGCATCTTGTAGAGGTATAAGACACTTGACAGGTGGTAGGAACTGAGTAATCTTCTTCAGCGGCTTGAAGTTTTGAGTGAATCGCTTCAAGTTCAGTTAATTTTTCGTTTTGATTGTTCAGAACCAATTAGGTACCAATTTGATAAGCCTTATATGCCAAAGCAAAGTCTCCATAAAACTTGAATTCCATCGTGCCTCTTATTTCCAAATACCAAGCCAAGGTAGGCATTTTCTTATTATTCAAATTAATTCTTCGCCTCTGGTAACTAAGTAAGCCTTAATCGAAGTTTATCCTTCGGCATATTCTTTAGCGTTTAGTAGGCATTGTCTCTTAACGAAGATTAATTCGCCAAAAAGTCTTTGGCCAGTAGCGGATTTTCGGATTTCCCAAGTCCATTGGCAGTACCTAGATTATTTTTATACTCGTACTTAATTCAACCATTTGGTTGAAAATTGGCACAAGGTACTTATCGATATAGATTTTTTGGTATATTTCTGTATATAAATCAAATCTTAGTCATGTATGACTAGAGATGAGATGAGAGTGTCCATGCCGGATTCATCTCCATAGGATCAACTTTTTGGAACCGTGCAACTAGAGTAAATAATGTCATAAACGCTTGTTAAAGCTTATCATCAATCAATCAATATATAATATTACCACTTTTCGTTGTAATTTTATAACTCAACAACGAGCTCACCTATCCAAACCAAAAGTTTAAGCTTTGTTTGGACTATTTAGTAGATGGTTTATGTGAAGTTTGCACAAAATCGCTCGAGCGGTTCTTCGTTAATCAATTTTTTTTACATACATATTATTGTACAGGAAAGTCAAGATAACACGCGGGCGAAGCCGTGGGCGGAAAGCTAGTTTGAAATAAAAACATTTGATTGTTTGATTGATTTACACAATTTCAAACCTCAATCTCATTTCAAAAACTCTTTTGCCGAATGGATGAAGGAAAGAATAGACTTTATTGCGCTTAAAAACAGTACAAAAATTATACATTTTATCAACAAATTGCCACTCTTATTATCTGCCGCCTTATCCTCAAACCTACACAGCTTGCTGCTAAATCCGTCACTGCCTTCGGCGCAGAATTGATGCGAAACAAATTAAATGTAAGTAATTTGTTTTTTATTTTGTTCACAGTGTTTACGTAAACAATTATATTGTTTGCTTAACTTATTTTTACGATACGTTCTCGTATCGTATCTTCTTGTAATTTGAGGGATAAGCTGTGTTTAATGTTTGAGTAAAATATGATTATAATTTAAATTGAATTCTTTTGAAACGCGAGTAAGAACTAACTCGTACAAGACTTATAAAAAAGTTTTCGGACAGTTTTTAGCATTTCACGTGACATATGCAAATGCTTGCTGTCCAGTATCGTCGTGTGACGGGTTGTATACATACGTTGGTTGGATGTATACGTGCCGTCGGTTAGGAAAGGTTAAGCCAAAGTTGCTGTTGCTCTTCCAAAAATGTTTGAACAGGCCTTTTGAAGTAAGAGCAGATATTGATAAATGCCTTTGTAAAACTCGTGTTATAATTTGTAATACCAACCACTACGTCTAGTGAATATGATTCTGTGGATTTTATCCTATTTTGCCCTTTCTTCTCAGATTTTGTTAGATACGAAATGCAACAGCGGTGAACTGTGGGGGGTATATTACTAAGGCAACATCTGCCTAGGCCTTCGGGGAATACAGGCGTGATGGTATGCTTGTTTGATTAATTGTTACTTTAGCAGCAATTTAAAAACGATGAATAAACCTACACTAACGCTTTTTAAATAAACTTCTATTTACCCTTTCATGAAAATATTTATGAAATTCAGTGATCTATTACAAGCTGTTGTAAAATAAAATATGATGTGCAAATCTTTTCTGTCTAAACGATTAATTATATAATACTAAAAAGCACAAACATCTTTGAAATCTTCAATATATTTATGAACTCATCTCGTTTCTCGTCATCTCATTTGTCTAAACCTGATCAGTAGTTTTTGAGTTACAGTCGAGGTTCCGTATATAGACACATAAATACATACATAGACTGTTAAACTTACTACCCTTTTTTGTAGTCAGCTAAAAAGCTCCCCCCACTCATGGCAAATGATAGTCCCTAACTCACAGAACAATCAATTTTAAATGATAAATACGGCGTATTGTAACGTCATATTTTATCCTTTACAAACAAATGCTTCTCGAAAATTCGAGAAGTTTCATAAATGGAGTTCAGGAAGCAGCGCAGTGCTATTACCGGAGTGAATTGAATCGGTAATGAGGAAGTATGGTAACACATGGGGGAAAGGGGATGAAATATAACATTCACTCTACAATAAGTAGGACTGAGGGAGGCAATAAAAATCAGTTATGGATTCATCATCGTCAACCCATTTACTGACCCACTGCTAGGCACAGGTGTCCTCTCAGAGTAAGAGGGCTTTAGTAAGGCTAGTCTACTAATGGTTGGCAGACTTCACACGCCATCTAGAAATTCTCAGGCTTGCAGATTTCCTCACGATGTGTTTCTTCACTTTAAAAGCGAGTTATTATTAATTATTCATACGTACATGATTACGAAAAGTCTTGCATTCGAGATCTACAACTTACAATCACTAGGCCATCACTGCTGCTATCGATTTGTTAAGCTGACAAATAATTAATCATAATAATAATATTTTTTATTGTATCAAATCAAAGAAGCAGTAGAACATGGGTAATATAGTTAAACTAGTAGTATTATAGACTAATACAATAGTTAATATACGATCATGCCTGTATTTCGTGAAAAGTTAGGTAGATGTGTACTGACTTATATCACACAAATCTTAACTCTGCTATAAAAAATTCAGATTATGATTTGATTAGGATTTTTGGGTTAGTGGAAAATTCTTTCGCTTGACCCGAGAATCCAACCCAAGATCTCGCGCTAGTACCACTAAAATAATCTTAAAAGTTCTGAGGCTCCCATAATTCACAAACTATAAAGTATCTTACATAATTAAGGTAAAGTCCGTTTGTTTTCCGTGTAGTCTAAACACGTCAAAAGACCAACCCATTTCAACTTATTACAGCATCGAAATAAATTTTCCGCCTAAACCCAAACCAAACGTTCCAAAATCAAAGTGACGCTCACTTCGAACACGAAAAAGGTCAAATCAACTGAAAAACTCCCCATTAATTCCGCAAAGAGGTTTTAAGATCTCTCGCTCAACGTGGTTTAAGACGCCCGCGCCGGGACAGGAATTAAGGGGATGTTGTTATAAATAATTGGACTTTCTGGTTTAGTACACCAGACGCTTTGCCAACTAAGCTACCGAGACCACTGCCTGTGATGTCGAAGTTCTCTTCCACATTTTACGTCTTCAGGCGACGTCAGCACCTCTATTGAAGACATTACTATGTATTTCAACCAACACGACTGCCTTTACAGGTAGTTCAATTGGTTCGACATCACAGGCAGTGGTCTCGGTAGCTTAGTTAACAGAGCGTCTGGTGTACTTAACCAGAGAGACGCAGGTTCAAACCCTGCCTGAGATCAAATTTTGCTTTCACAAGAAATCCCTACTAATCCCTACTTCCCTACTAATATTATAAATGCGAAAGTAACTCTGTCTGTCTATCTTTCTGTCTGTCTTTCTGTTACGTTTTCACGCCTAAACCACTCAACCGATTTTGATGAAATTTGGTACTGGGATAGACTAAAGCTTAAGAAAGGACATTGAAATAGGGGGTGAAAGTTTGTATGGGTTCGTAATTTTTCAAGAAACCTTGAAACTTTATATTAAGGCACTTGATAAGAAATTGATGAATATTTGTTCTAGTATTTTTGAAATTTCGACCTGTGGGGGATGAAAGCTCGTTTAGAAGTCCAAACAAAGTCACGCTTTCAAGTTTAACCACGGAACCGATTTTGATGAAATTTGGAACAAAAATAGACGAGACCTTGGGAAAGGATATAAGCTACGTTTTGTTGTAAAAAGGGGATTGAAATAAGGGATGAAAATTTGAACGGGAGTTTGTCATTGGTAAGATAAAACGATGAAACTTTGAATTTAGGCACTTGATAAGAAGTAAAAATTTGTTCCAGCGTTTTTAAAATTTCGACCTGTGTGGGGATGAAATAGGGGATGAATGTTCATATGGAAGTCTAAACAAAGTCACGCTTTGAAGCCCAACCTCCGGACCGATTTTGATGAAATTTGAATATAAGTTACGTTTTGTTGTAAAAAAAGGGGTTGTAAAGGATGAAAGGGTGTAAGGGATGAAAAATTGTATGGGAATTTGTCATTGTTGAAAATGAACGCTGAAACTTTGTGTTAAGGCACTTGATAAGAAATAAATAAATATTTGATATGGGGTTTTTGAAATTTCAAACTGTGTGGGGATGAAATAGGGGATGAAAGTCCGTTTGGATTTTGACGAAATTTGGTACAAAAATAGACTAGACCTTGGGAAATGATATAAGCTGCGTCTATATACATACATACATATTGTCACGCCTGTCTCCCATGGGGGTAGGCAGAGACTATAGATTTCCACTTGCTAAGATTCTGGCACACTACTTTCGTTTTAAACATTCGAAAACATGTGACATCTACGAACCCGCACTGGGCCCACGTGGTGGATTACAGCCCACTCCCAATTTTCCAGTCTACAAGCCTATAAGAAAAAAAAAGAAAGAAGAAAAACGAAAACCAGTGGCACCATATATGTTAAAAATCATTAACGGCTGAACACTAGCTCCTGAGATAGAGGTCCTCCTAGTTCAGGAGATAGGGTCAATTCTTGTAATTTTATTATAACCGTCACAAAATATAAGATTGTAAGTTGTCACAAATTTGGTAACTTTTGTTATGTACCTTTTTAGTGGTGAGAAATAAACCTTTTTTATTTTTTTATTATTATTTTATTAGCCTTATACCATCTCTCAGATGAAACAAAGGAAGGGTGCAGTTATGCGGTACCTCGTACCTGTACCTGTAGTTAATTTCCACTATGACCCTACATTTATGTCGTCAGTAATCTACATATGTTCCGGAATTCAGTCCTAATTACAAGGCTCTTTACGTAATGACTCCCGAGTGGAGATGACAATAAAATTGGGTAGACGAGTAGGCAGCACATCAAGTTACCACAAAATGTCTAATGTTCTCAGTTGATTTTGAACTTAATAATCAACATGTTAAGGTTTAAAATAATTTGGAGGAATTTGACAGTTTTGTATAACTTGATCTGTTGGCGACTGTACATTACGCTCACGACTTATTTATGTAATACAAAACATTACATACATCACGCCTGAGTCCCCGAATGGTTAATAGCAGTGGTGTATTTAATGTATACTCACAGTTTGCCGGTAACCGGGCACAAATCAAAACTCAGAGCTGCTACTGAAAAGTAGTTTTAATACAAAAAAAGTCGAAAGTTAGCCCTCAAAAATTGACGCTTCCTTTGTTCGAAAAGCGTTGCGACGAAAAAGCAAAAAATCCTTTTTATTAAAGAAAGGCATCTAAACGAAGCCAATCACAGTACTTTAGGGGTTATGGGCAATAAAACCAATCCGGGTTGCGGGCCAATGTGTCGCGATTGCTCCAACCCTTGCACTCAATGGTATTTTTTTTTCTTACTTTACGCCTCTCGAGTCTCGATATATTTTTACAAATTGAGATTGAAGGACGAATGTAACGTTTGTTTATTTTTTGAAAAGCTTCATATCATTAAGCCTGTTTTCCCCGAAGGGTTAAGCAGAGGTGTACTAATGTACATGCACAGTTTGTTGGTAGGTATGTTTAGGTCTCATGTAATAAGAGGCGAGCCTATTGCCATTAACCGGGCACAAAACCGTACTCCGAGCTACTGAGAATTTCTCAAAACCAAATAATATTTTGCTCGACCTAGGAATTGAACCCTGGACCTCCAGCGTAGCACTCGCGCTTAGGAACACTAGACCAATGAGGTTTGGTTCAAACTAAACAATAGGTATTTACATACTCATCCCTAGGTGCCGAAAGATCCATGAAGACAGTATCAATGTAAATTAGAAGGATTTGATTTACTTCAAAATCATCATCAACTCATAACATTGTCCTATTGTTGGCACGGGAACTAGAGGGATTAGGCTATAGTCCACCACGCTAGCCTTATGCGAGTTGGCAGACTTCACATGCCATCAAGAAAATCTCTCAGCCATGCAGGTTTCCTCACGATGTTTTTCTTCACCGTATACGCACATGATTACGAAAAGTCAGAGGTGCGTGACTTAGAGTCGAACTACGTTTGATTTGGCATTCAAATAGTCGTAATATCACTAGGTTATCACTCTTCTTACTAATTTATTTACCGTCTATTTTTTGACTGCCAGTTCGCCTGATGTTAAGCGATACTGCGATGGAGCTGGCGTAGGAGAAACCGATTCACTCGTGATTAAAAAACGAAACCCCCAGATTATAGCTATCGGGGAAGACCCACTCGGGAAGCTCATTCCACACTTCAGCGGTACGCATGATAAAAGTGGACTTAAAGCGTTTCGTTTGGGTTTTTTGGATGTCCACCATGAAACGATGTCGCTTTTTTGTGCTTGATGAATCTAAACAGGCTTCTTTGTCCCTCAGTCGTTAGCTCTCGATAATTTACCACATCTTATGGGATAATTTTATTTATTGCATTCGGAATTCCACACGGCATTAGTCTGAACGTTTTCGCAGTTTTTATGATTCGAAGCGGACGTGAATCGTCATGAGACTCCAACATTCGCGGATGTAAGCCATAAAAGAATTCCTTTTATTTACGGGTCGTTAAGGTTTTCGTATCATACTGTAATGTTAGAGATTTTTATCTGAGCGTTGTGAAACATTTAACTGATGGCAATGAATAGCGAGTATCATCTTCAAAGATATAAATTTTGGCGAAAGAAAAATTGGGCTATAGAGATTAGAGGGGATTTTTTTGACTTATAAGTTGCGATTCTGCATTCTGCAGGCGTCTGCAGACATATCGCACACCTAGATCTAAAGAGAGTTAAGTCAAAAATCTGTGTGATGCGTTATACTCACCATTTCATTTCCTATACGGATACCTATCTGACCAATAAAACAATGTTTTAGCAAACAATAATAACTCAATCACACAGATTTTTGACTTAATTCTCTTTAGATCTAGGTGTGCGATATGTCTGTTCTGTGGTATCTATATAGATACATGACGTCAACATCTGCCGCTGCCGTCCATGGTCTATCGTTACCTACATTTACATAGATTATTAATCTGCCGCTCTCACGCGCGACACGTCACTCACGCGGCATCAGTTTCGATTTCAATTTACTTTATAGACATAAAACAAATTTGTACAGCAGTGTAGATTCTCTTACTCCTACTCTAGTAAAAACTGTGTTGCAGGAGCCAGTGTCCTCCTATTAAATTTGACAACTGTCTTAATTTATTTATCAGTTACGTTATAAACGCCACGTCATAGTTGCTTGATTCGAATATGTATCCTTAGTATCAAAATTGGCTTCAGGCTGAGCTTGTGAAATCAAAGGGTTTTGAGACTAGAAGAATAAAATTTAAAGATTGTACGAAATTAAGGCTCTTTGACTTGACAAAGCTTGATTGCCTACTTAATGATAACAATAACTTGAAACTCAAATTATCATTAGTCTAGTGGTCCTAAGCGCGACTGCTACGCTAGAGGTCTCTGCTCGACCTGGGTTTGATCCCCAGGTCGAGCAGAGAGTTATTGGGTTTTTTTATGAAATCTTCAGTAGCAGCTCGGAGTTTGGGTTTGTGCCCGATTAATAGCCCCCTATTACATGGTACCTTAACATACCGGCAAAGTGTGGGACTACTGTGCCGAACCCTTCGGGGAATACAGGCGTGATGGTATGTTTGAAAAAAGGTCACAATACTTTTCGTAGTCTTCTTATTTGTTACATTTTCCAACCAAAAAGAAAGACAGATCTCGCCTGTGTTTCGACCGGCTCCGGACACAACGACGATGGAAATGAAATGATTTTCGATAGATATTCTTGCTTTACAAGTTAAAAGCACGAAAGTTGACGACATCAGCGCAAAAACGGTTACGCTGTATTCATTATTGAAATTAAATCATAAGTGTATTGTTGCCAACATCTATACCTAATTGTATTTCTCGCCGAAAGCAGTCTCTCTTCATGTGTTTCAGCTAAACCCAAAAAGGGGCATTTCAAGTGACATATCGACAACGTGAATATTGAAAGTACGCGACGTCTCCAAACTTGCCTAAAAGAATACTATTCCATACATTTATTGGTTATTTCATAGGTTTAACAAAAGGACGGCCTCCAAAAATGCGTATGATACAAACAACTATAAAATCGGTGATTTAAACAATATTATATCGATATAACAGCGACAGAGTACCAGTAGAATACGTCGAGGTCGTTGAGAAAACGACCCTATAAATCTCGACATTTTTATACATTGAGGTATTATAATCTAGGCCATTTTTAAGTTCAGGAGACGCTTTACAAATTTATCAAGTTACTGTTAGTATTAAACTTGACGTAACGCATTAAACTATAACAGTGACTTGTAGGTAAAGGTGTCTTTAAAATATATATTTAAGTACAGAAAAAAAAAAAAAATTTGCAGAGATAGAAGTGCAAATCTATATAAATATAGATATAGATATATAAATATCCTTATAAATGTAGTTATATTATGGTGTACAATAAAGATTATTCATTCATTCATTCATTCAAATGTTCACAAGTAGGTACCATAATTTAATCGTCAAAGTCATTGTATTTAGTACTAAGAATCTCACGGCGTGGGTGTCAAATTCAGTTGTTTGGTTACTTACATATTAAAAGCTATAATATACATGGCATTAGAAATATTATAATTAGAAATTATTGACCATAGAATTACACATAAAACAAATAAGCAATTGTCACATCTTCTATATTAGTCAAAAATTGTTCGACATGGCTACGCTAAGTCACAATATCTCAATGTATATATATCGGTATCCATTATGGTCACTGTTTGAAGAGTGGGTAGTGTTAGATTTATCTGGTTCAAGAGGGTATTATGGATTGGATCTTTTAGTGAAGTCCAGAATACGATTTAAATAAATTGGTGTCCTTTTTCACTTCACCTAACGGCTTATTGTAAGATTTTGGTATTTGCGCTAAGTATATTTTTCTTTCTTACAAAATCCTATTAAGAAAAGGGGTAAAATGAAAATAATTTGTGAATTTAATATAATATAATAGCATTAACCTTTTTTTGTAAACACAATTAAGCAAATGTAACAATACCTACTGGATGTCCACAATAAATAAGATTTTGAAAAATATAAATATTTAAAAAATATTTATATTTTTCAAAAAAATTTTTAAAATATATATATATATATATTACACTATATATATTATTATACATAATTGTTGCATAGTCTAAATGGTCGTTAGCGCGACTGTTACGCTAGAGGTACTGGGTTCGATTCCCAGATCGAATAGTGTTATTGGGTTTTGGGGATTTGGATTTGTACCTGGTATATGTCAATATGTTACATAAGATATATATGAGACTTTAACTTACCAGCAATCTGTGGACGTTAAGAACTCTCTGCCTAATCTTTCGAGGAATACAGGCGTTATGGTATGGAGAAATAAAATTAGTTTTTATGTAATATTTAAAGCCTCAAAATAACTTATCTGACAGAAATGTGTGGCTAAGGAGTTTGTTGCGTCGTTTCTTCTTACCAGCAAAAATACTAGGAAGCGGTGAAAGAGACGCGTTTAGGGGGCTGTTTATAGTGTAAAAAAAGATCCTGAAATGTTCTACCTAGTAGACTATCTTGTGTAATTTAATGTGACTTTGACGTTGATTGCCTATGATTAAAGATTGCCTGTCTTATTAATTGTTGACGAGCGGAGACAGCTCTTAAGAGACATAGAAAACAATCGAGGAAAGATGATTGGCCACTTGAAGCGACATGACAACTTTTTGAAGTAAATTTTAGAAGGAAACATTGAAGGAACATGAGGAACGGGAAGACCTAGAAGAAGGTTTATTGAACAAGTGAAGGGAAAAGTGGGAGAAGAGTCGTATTAAGAGGTTAAACAAAAGCCGAGGCAAGAGAACAGTGGCGATTGCTCCACCGACAAGAGCCGAGCTCTTCAATGAGAGAAAGAGATCACTAAAGAAAGGATTTATAAGACAATAATTAAAAAAATATACTAAAACTACATAATTAACGCTTTACATAACATAACATACCATCACGCCTGTATTCCCCGTAGGGTTATGCAGAGGTGTACTAATGTACACCCACATTTCGCCGGCATGTGTTGGTCCCATGTAATAGAGGGCGAGCCTATTGCCATTAACCGGGCACAAATCCAGACTCCGAGCTGCTACTAGGAATTTCATAGAAAAACCTAATAACACTTTGCTCGACCTGGGAATCGAACCCAGGACCTCTAACGTAGTAGTCACGCTTGGGACCACTAGACTAACGAGGCAGGCAAAGGCATTAACGCTTGATTAAAACTTTATATCCAAAAACTCCTTGCAACCGTATAACCCTGACCTATTTATATCGGGGTAAAGTGAAAAATATACAATGGTGCGGTTAAGTTGGAAGCGAGCGAGTTATAGCACCCGAGTGAACGATTTACTTGAGCTCCGGGCTTGAATAGGATTCAGTGTAAGGGTTGGTGCTCACTGGAGAAATAAGACTAAACTGTATGACGTAGCTAGGGCCGATTGACAAGAGATGCTCTGTCTCTTTCTCGCAAATTGAGTGTTAGTGTGCAATTTGCATGACGTATTAATTAGACAAACCACTATAAACGCTCTCTGTCTAGCGTAAAATTAAAATGGTTTTACCTAGCATTAGTCTAGTGGTCCTAAGCACGACTGCCATGCAAAAAGTCCTGGGTTCTATCCCGTCAAGCAAAGGGATTTCCTATTTAATTCTCAGTAGCAGCTCGGAGTCTAGATTTATAGCGGTTAATAGCAATAGGCTCACCCCCTATTTCATGGGACCTAAAACATACCGGCGAAGTGTGTAAATTGGTACACATCTGCCTAACCCTTCGGGGAATACAGGCCTGATGGTATGTTATGTTATGATGTTTTAACTCCTATATTTGTACACTTAGTATGCAATAAATATTTCTATCTTTTATCTTTATTTGTTAAACAATTTAATTTTGTGTTTGCTGTTTGGCACTTTATACGGTAAAGATGATCCCTGAAAAATATACAGTCAAGTTGCCTATTTATAACGAGACCCCTCCGTGCCCGAAATTCACTGGATTGTAATGGAATCAAAAACCATCTGGTATCCCTCTCGGGAAATACGTTTGTTTATGACGGTCTAACTTGTGGTATATCTTAAAACCTTACCTTCAGTGAGTACCAAGCTTAAGCCGCGGAAACGTCTAACATCGTCACGGCTGAAACTACAATGTAGATAGTATCTTATTCATGGATATGGCCGTATTAATTCCTTATAAATATTGCGTTTGAGACTATGCTGTCGGTAGTAAGTTATCTCTTTATAAACGATAGGTTGACATCTCATTTGCTGAGAACCTTCTTGTAATTTTAGTCCCGACTTCAGGCTTATTATGACTAAACTTCCAATGTCCTCACATCCTGTTATCGCCAAAATGTACCAGCGAATTATGTAAAAACAATAAATTTTAAAAGGGTGTCCATGGAGTTTCTTGCCGGATTCTTCTCCATAGGATCAACTTTTTGGAACCGTGCAACTAGAGTCAATAACGTTTCATATACGCTTGTAATGAGTGATTTGATTTGATTTATATTGACGGCTAGCATCTATTGAGAGTAAATAAAAAGGCACAGTCACGAACACCAATATGTACAGTGTAGGTACACGTTCAGTAAAATTCAACAACGATTTTCTCTGAAATTATTGATTTCAACTTTGAGATGTTGTGCTGACAGAGCCTCTTAACAGATACTTTACTGATTTGTACAATATTTTGACATTTGAATCGATACTCTAAAAGTAAATTGCTTTCGAATTTAAGTGAATGTGTACATATTTTTGCTCGTGATTGTACATACAATAACTAAAAGCAGTTCGAATTCAAGGCACGCACATTTTAAACTCATAATGAGTATTAATATATGTAATTATACACCGAGTGGTTAAACGGTTAAGGAGGCATCATGAAAAACCTGCATGCCTGAAAGATTTTCTCGACGGGGTATGAAGTATACCAACTCGCAGTAGCCTAGCGTGGTAGACTATAGCTATATCTCGCGCTGAGAGGAGAACCGTACTCAGCAGTGGGACGATATAGTGGGCAAACAAGAAAACTATTTGCTGGTTTTGCTAACATTTGCACCCTAAAAACTGCAGGGCAGTTTGTCGGCTTGTAAGCTGGCACACTGATTGTCTAGTTTCTTCTACATATTAAATGACTTTGCTACAACAAAAAAAACTTTAAGTAATGCGAAAAGGCATTAGTCTTAATGCTTGTTCTTTTTTCATTTTCTTTAAATCTCGGTTATTGAGAAAGAAATATTCCTAATAAAGAAAAACGATAAACACTTATTTTAACTGAACGCATTATTATTAAGCTCCATAAAAACCTAATGACACTTCATTTAAATCTCATTCGTAGACCCGCTTAAATGAAAAAATATTTTTTAATTCTGCTACAAACTGGCTGACTTAAAGTCGCATTAGACTGTTTTTAACTTCGGTTTAAGCTATAAGCAGAAGCGAGTGAAGCACCAACGCACCAAACGCACCACCGCTCCGCTCGGCGGTCCGACTACGACTGACCACCGACGTGTGTCTGATAGCAATATCAAACTACCCGCATACATTACAACACTTCCTTGTTTGACTTTTTACATAATTATACTTGCGTTTACATAATTATAATTAAAATTACAGTTTGCCTAGACAGCTGTCAGGATGTTGACTATAATTAGAGATACCTAAGTTTATTAGCCTTTTCAATCACGTTTTACATAGAAACTAAAAATAGTAAATTTATTTTACTCACTATATTCATTTCCTTTTTTTTCAATCACTTTTTTTATGTTGTTACGAGCTAGGGTTCGGGATAAATTAATCAACACCAATTTACCAATAAATAAACTAACACTTTAATTAAATACACTAAAACACAACAGAAATTACCGCAACGTCACTATACTTGTACACACAACACAACAATATCGCACAATTAATCACCTTGTTAACACACTTAGATCTTCACTTGTTCGCTTCCAAAACTAGACTACTCCACCTGGCCTTGACGACCTATATTTATATGTGCGACGAAGATTCTAGAAGTCGAACGACCCCGAATAGCCGATAAATTTCCAGTAGGTACCTAATCTTCTATTGTTTCCGGGCGTTGACCTTTGAACTCGGCCTTGAACTCGTGAGTGACGCAATCACGAGTTCAAGGCCGCATGAGTGCAATGAGCGCGCATTATTTCATGTTTCGACGTGCTTCTATGATGGGTCCAGAATCTTCGTGGCTCATCTACGGACTTCTATTTATTACTCGGCGTAACAATATAATGATTAAATTCCCTAAACGGGAATAAGTATTTTTCTATAGAATTGCATAAGTATTGAATCAATAATTAAATCCTATTACATGTGACCTGAAACATACTGACCATTTCATTGGCATCAGTAGAAATCATAGTTGCTTTGTTGTAGCATACAGGATATGCTTTTTACAAACTTTTTTTTTCTAAATGTGCTCACGTTTCGCTCAAAGCGATTACCTTATAAGCACCCCATCCATAACCATTACAGAAGACAAAGTAATTGCCATCATTTTCATGGGAGATATAACACGGGACATCACTCGTGAATACAAGGCGTTTTATGTATATATAAAAAAATAAACATTTGCACGGAATGCCACACCAATAGCAGTTTTATTGGAGATTCTTTTACGTAGAGATTATTTTTTGGTGGTAACGTTTATAGTTGATTATGGTAACGGCTGTGACTTACGAATTGTAGTAAGTTCGAACCTAGACAGGCGCTTTACTTTGTTTAAATTATTTCATCACCACTGCACTGCTCCCAAAACGGTGAAGGAAAACGTCGTAAGGAAACCGGCATGTCCTAGAACCAAAAATTCGAAGACATGTGACATCTTCCAACCCGCACCCCTCTTACCGAGAGGAGGCCTGTGTCGTTTTTATATTATTTTGAACTGAAAACATGATACTAGTTGTGCTTAACGGAAAGTATCAAGATAATTCTAGGCTCATATATCTTTTTTTTTCTCAGAGTATACCTATCTCTCTCTATGTCTCTGTTTTTGTTAAGTTTAATTTTAGATCTATTTTCATATGAAGGTACATATTATGTATTTTAAAATCTCAGTGTAACTTATATAATGTGGCTTTGAAGTTCCAAAATAAAGAATTTTTCTTTCTTTATTTCTATTAGATTTCTTACGTTATGTACTTTTATAATGCTAGTAAATCATCGAAATCTTCTCAATTCTTTATCAGATTTTGTATCCTATTAATCATAACCCTTTTCGCTGGCTTTACCCAAACCTAGCGATATTTCAAGAAATTGATCCACTTTATCACTCCACAGACCAAGGAAATTGCGCATCAATCTCTTAAAATAATCGAAGGGAAGCAAAATAAATCAGTGATGATAAAAACGCAATTCTACCCTCCAGAATGACACTATGGAGTGCTAGAGCTGCCATTGTTTTTATCTTAGACAAGGATGGCGATATTTAGCCTGTATAGCTCCATCTCTCTCGTTCCCGGATCATTTATTCTAAGATTTTGGATATTTTTCTCGGTTCCCGTAGGAAATAACTGGGCCCCAAATTCGGGCGCCCTGGAATGCAGAATCGTTTTATTGCTTGATGTAAAAATTTATATTAGGTGGAGAACGTATCTACGTATCATACCTTCACGCTTGTATTCCGCGAATGGTTAAGCAGAGCTGTACTTAATGTACACCCACATATCTAGTGTGTACACACAAATGTTAAATGCAAATAAAACATGTCTTATCTTATCCGAGCAGCCACTTAGAATTTCATAGAATAACGTAATAATACTTTACTCGACCTGGGAATCGAATACAAGACCTCTAGGACAGCAGACGCGCTTAGGACCACTAGACTGTTAAAGAAAATACTTTTTATTTATTAAAGCCAAAATTCACCCTTTTTTATGAATTTTGACGTTAAATAATTTAAAAAAGTTGATAATAACTACTTTAAAATTTGACTTAAACAAACATACATATACATGCATACATTGCCAGTTAGATACAAGCTTCTCACTTTATGCACTATTATTTTTTTTTTTCAAAAATCGAAGCTTCATAGCGCTTTTGTCTCACCAATACTTCAAACCACAGCGAACACAATAAAGTGAGGGAAGAGGGTAGCTCGACATTGTGGTGTCCTTGACACGTCACCGGCCAGTGTGCCCGCTAATAGGAGTAGGTCAAATGGAAGATACGATGTCTCCAACAGATGAGCGAGATTTCCAGGAAATGGGAAATTTTATTGAGGATTCATTGGTTATTAAGAGGGTTAACTTTAAAAACAAATGCTTTAGTGAGTGATGCAATATTGTTTTACTTTTTTATCGGCTCATTCATACCTGTGTATATATTTTAAAGACTAAAGTATAAATAAAAATAATGTTGTTTATATTAAAAAAGAAAAATAAACCGTCATATTCGGTGATTAATAGACATTGATATACGTACTTACATTTGATTTTTTACTGCACATTTTGCGTAGCAGTTAGCGGATCGCTACGATTGCGTTGCGAATCGTGAGTTTGATTCTCAGCCGATGCAAATATTTCTATGTTCTCAGGTATTTGTTTTGAGTCTGGATGTATATTGTGCGAGTTGATTGTACGCTTGTGAAGTCCCCAAAAAAAAAGACTACCGCCTTAAAAAAATTCGGTTAACAGTTTGGGAAGTTGGTGACTTCTATTTGAGTGGTTCTTTTGTTTTCGCCACTGACTTCCCAAATTGTTAACCGACTTGTTATTTTTTGAAGGCGGTTTTACTTTTTTGTTAAATGTAATTTTATTTTTAAATTTTTAGTGGAAAGTTTTGTTTATAAGTACTTGTTAGCCAACTAAACGCACTGCTCCAATAAGACAGCGATGTTTCGGAGTAAACGATGATATCATCGATGTAAACAAATTTATATTTTTGTTGATATTTTTAAAACTGCTCGACTGAGTTCGATAATATTTGAACGGCACCACCTCTGAAGTATGACCTACCAAACAAAAAAAAACAATTATTAAAATCGATCCATAATTTGCGGAGAAATCGCGTAACAAACATACAACAAAACAACATACAGACGAATTCAGAACCTTCCTCCTTTTTGAAGTCGTTGAAAAACAAATAGAAAGAAATCTGTTTTTCCAAATTAACGTCGCCTCTGCGTATTTAAATGAAAATACATTAAATTGTGTGTTCATAAAAGAAGTTTTACGTTCAAAACATACCATCATCACGCCTGTATTCCCCGAAGGGTTAGGCAGAGGTGTACCAATGTACACCCACATTTCGACGGTATGTTTAGGTCCCATGTAATAGGGGATGAGCCTATTGCCATTAACCAGGCACAAATCCAGACTCTGAGCTGCTACTGGGAATTTAATAGAAAAACCCAATAACACTTTGCTCGACCCGGGGATCGAACCCAGGACCTCTAGCGTAGCAGTCGCGCTTAGGACCAGTAGACTAATGAGGCAGTCTTCGTTCAAATGTGATAGTAAACTAACTATTGTTCGTACATGTTTGCGTTTACACAGCGAACTTAACAAGCATTGTAAATATTAAATGTCTGCATTGAACTACATAACGTTGGAAGGAAAGCGTTAAGCTTACCCTCCCATACATAAATAAGTAGAAACGGTTTATTTGTGCATTACCTACTACTGATAAATGCCAACGCAATAGGATAGTTATAAGAGGCGTATAAGATTTAATTTAAATTGACTAAAATATAAGGTATAAGACTGCCTCATTAGTCTAGTGGTCCTAAGCGCGACTGCTACGCTAGAGGTCCTGGGTTCGATCCCCAGGTCGAGCAAAGTGTTATTGGGTTTTTCTATGAAATTCTCAGTAGCAGATTGGAGTCTGGATTTGTGCCCGGTGAATGGCAATAGGCTCGCCCCCTATTACATGGGACCTAAACATACCAGCGAACTGTGGGCGTACATTAAGTACACCTCTGCCTAATCCTTCAGGGAATACAGGCGTGATGGTATGTATGTATAAGATATAAGATTTTGGTGGGGATTGAGAGATGTTCTGTCCCTTTTCCGCAAATTAGTATTAGTATAAGATTTGTATGATATATCATTTAGTGATGTCACAAGCCAATATAAAACGGTCTAGAAACATATTTTTTGGGTTCATACCATACCATCACGCCTATATTCCCTGAAGGGACAAACAAAGGGCTACTAATGTACACCCACACTTCGCCGGTATGTAGGTAGGTCCCATGTAATAGGGAGCAGGTCTATTGCCATTAACCGGGCACTAATTCCAAGTCGAGCAAAGTGTTATTGAGTGTTTCTATTAGAATTCTCAGTAACGGCTTGGAGTTTGAATACCTATGTGCTCGGTGAATGCCAATAGACTCGCCGCCTATTACATTAGGTGGGACAGAATATTGTGGTCAACTGTGGATTTACATAAAATACACCTCTGTCTTACCCTTCGGGGAATACAGGGGTAATGTTATGTAAACAAAAACAGCGTTAAAAATTCTATATAAGGTTGGCATACGAAATTATTTGGAAATCTTAATAAGCACAAATACTTTTTGCGTAGGTCGTGGAATCCTCAAGGATTCAATTAAATTCCTTTACATGGAATAAATGGTACATACGGCTACACATCAAGCTATATAAAACCAGTTGAGACTGACCTACCATTGTTAAGGTTTTCGACACAATTCAAGGCCAGCCTATACTGGTTTTGTATAGCTTGATGTGTAGCCGTACGTTCCAAAAAGGTTTCCTTTAAATAAAATTAGATCGTACTTGAAGAGGTTTTTATTAAAATCCTTCATCGTGTCACTGCATTATATTAATTCTAGTACAAGTCTTAAATAGAGTAGGTAGAACTTATAATTATATTGATGGGTGTTGGAAATAGGCGACAACTTATTCTAAGTTAAACACAAGGATACCTTAACAATGATTGATCATCTACTTATGTAATATGGTTATTGGCCATTCAAATGACAACTAAGAAAACCTTCGAAGCATCATGCCGAGATTACCATTTTCTTGCAATATAATATTAAATTAACAGTTCGACAAATTTCGAATTGGTATAACAATTATAATTATTCGATCGTTACTCACGTCACTTATCAAATAGAAAAGAGTTGCTTTTCAAATGGGTAAACAGATTTTCTTGAACCATAGCTAGGAACACTTCTGATCAAGTCACCATTAAACCAAAAAATAATAAATTAAAATCGGTTTATCCGATTGGAAGCTACGATGTTACAGAAAGACACACACGTTAAACATAACACCACTTTACGTTGGAGGTTAAAAAAGACACTGATTAAGTAATACATTTTAAATTCTTCTTAAATAGATATGTATAAAACCACGCTATTGTTCTACGACTCTTGTTTCGTGTTGTATGACATTGCCAAATGTATTAGAAGCAAAAATATTTGTGTACGTGATATTTTGTGTTTGAAAACACGACAACTATAAAATAAAATCGCAGTGATGGGCGATGTTTAAAAAAAGATTGTTTAACTTCCATTTCAAACAACAAACATCATCGTTCATTCGTTTTCCCTAAGCAAACGAAAATGAAATCTAAGTTTAATGCCTCTAGAAAGTTCGCGATCAACAGTTTGTATAAAAGGAATTGATGTCAACTAACTTTATTCGAATTCAGAGCTTCCCCTTAAATTGAGCAGTTTCCGAACGAAGTAATAGCATAATATTTGACTCAACAATCCATGCACAAAGTTCGATACTATTTCTCTTATATAACTTCCGAAACTAGTCAGATATTTGGCTTGTTAGCAAATAGTCATTCAACAAAAGAGTTAGCTATACGGGCAGCTAACTATATATGTGTTTTAACAAAGTCTGTATAGTACTTATATTACGCAATACGTGTCAAAATGCTGGTTTTGATAGCAACCTTTGAAGCGTCGGTAGCCTAATGGCTAGGGCGTCGGACTTGCGATCATCGAAGCCGCTTCGAACCCCACCCGTTGCACTACCGACGTGAACCCACTCGTAACACAAGCATTTAGTTTAGCACGAGGGGTTAACAAGAATACTAGTAATGTGTGACCCACATAGCTAGTAAGCTTTTTTATTTAAAAAAAAAAACCTTTATTTGACACCCTTTGGCGGATAATTATTTAAAACGAAATCTATATCCAGACAGATGTTCTGTAGCTGCCTGTATACCTAACTCTTTTGTTGACTGTACATATATAGATAATAAGAGATATGTTATTCCAGTTCAACGATAAAATGTGAGTGAAATGGCAAATGATGAAAGTTTGACAATATCTAAGCCATTTTCGAAGTTGAAATCTGCCGTTCTATAAATTCAACCCACCTTATTTTAATTTGTTCTCACAAATCTCGAATAGTCGTTAAGCGATTGATTCGAAATTATGACACAACGTAATTTATGAATACATTCCTGGTCTTCTTGAAGAAAAAGCGATATAAGTACATAAAGTAGATAGACTGACGCAAGATAGAAGAAAGCAGCTGTGCTTAGCAAGTAAAAATAACAATTTAAAGTCTTATGGCACATGCGTGCATGCGTTTCAACACATTTCCTCTTTTCAGTTTCGGAGAATCTGAATTGGATCATTGGACTGCCAAGTCAACGGTATCAAGTTCGAATCCAATTCTAATCCTAACTTTTCGAAGTCTTATGCGTATTCATACCTAATTATCATGCCCTTAACATTGTGAGAAAACCTGCATGCCTGAGAGATTTTCTCAACGGAGTGTGAAGTCTGCAAACACGCAGTAGACCACTGTTGTGGACCAAATACCTCTCATTCTGAGAAAAGACCCGAGTCCAGCAATGGAACAATAAAATGGATTAATGATGATGATGATGAGTATCTGAATAACTAAAAAAAAAAATTGAGGAACCACCATACCGAAAAGTAGTTATAGATGCAAAAGTATCAATGAAAAAGTACATAAAACAACTTAAACACAAAGTGTATAAATAGGAGAGGGAGAAATGCTTAACTTTTTTTAGAATTATTTCTAGAGAATTCTTATTAGAAAGGTCACGTTGTTGAAATACTTACAATTTTCTGTGAGCAATTTCACCAGAATTCTGTGCAAGGTTTGGATACTTTAGCGGTCGAATTCTTGTAGTATTTAGCTTTACAACAAGTATACAAAGAACGTAAACTATGTGCTCGTGTTTTTGATAAAAAAGGAGAAAAGTGATTACTACTACAAATGGACATATTATTCTCTACATCAATGCAACAAAAGGAGACATAAGCACCACTTACAACAATAGTAGTTACCTAATAGGTACTAAAAGAATAATAATATTGACATGTACTGAAAGGCCAACGCAAATAGTTCGACATTTACCTGAAAATCATTCATATACGGTTGAGGTAGAGTTGAAAATAGAACACATCTTAAATCATCTGCTTTCGAAATAGGCAAAGTAGTTGCATGCAACTAAAATTCGATGCCAATTGAAAATTCAACAAATAACATTTTTGTAAATAGGTACAATTTTAAAGGTCAGTTTTATTTTCAAACTGCTGTAGTACGTCTCCGAATTTAGAATGAATACAGGTCAAGCGGCGACAGAAGTAGCTTGATACGTCGTTAAATTCAGAGAAATACTCTACTCAGTTGGATTAAAAAGTTTACGACGGGGAACCAGTAATAAGAACTTGATATCTTCCATGAGGTCATCATTGTACAAGTTGAATGTAGTTAGAGCATAATATCTCTCTAAACATACATACTAAACTCATGCACGCTATTCATTTATAGAAACTAAAATTGAAATGGACAATATCAAAATCGCTAAATAACAAATAAATAAAAATTGTAAACCGATGAAAATGTTTTTATTAATTAATAAAAAGAAAAAGCTTACTAGCAATTTGGGTCACACATTACTAGTATTCTTGTTAACCCCTCGTGCTAAGCTAAATGCTTGTGTTACGATTGGGTTCATGTCGGTAGTGCAATGGGTGGGGTTCGAACCGGCAACCATATGATCGCAAGTCCAACGCCCTAGCCATTAGGCTACCGACGCTTCAAACTTCGAACTTAGTGTACGGTTAAGACTTTGGCATAATCCCATTTGAATTGAAGTAGAAAAAATATTACGAAAACGGAATAAACAGATTGGATAGAAAATCAACGATATTGCCAAATGCTACTGTTAAATATTCATCATCTCATTGACTTTCATTTCATATTGAATATTGATGCGGTTGTTAAACAATATTGTCAAATATTTAATTTGGCTTGAAAATTAATTATAAAAAACTCTGAGGCAAATTTGCTGAAACGGTTTATGTATGTTGAGATAATGAATGAAGAGGGGGTTACAAAGGGTATTTACAAGGTGAATTTTAGCGGAAACGCCACAAGGGAATGTCCTACATACATCGACATGTACCGACATGCAACGACCTTATCTGTGGGATCCTTCAACAAGGTCAGGTACGTAGCACCTAAATTGGCATGTGTGTATGATAAGATGTAGGAATGTGGACGAAGTAAAAGAAATACCTATACCCGAATCATAGGAAGTTTCTGCATATCCCTATGGAAAAAAGCATGAGTAAAGCAATTTTCAATGACAAAGGAATAAAATATATCAAATGTACTTGGCAGTTCAAACACGCGGCACATTGAAAATGAACCTCTAGAGAGTAAAATCCATCACTTCACGTTTATATCTAGAAGATTTATCAAATTATTTGGCAATGGGTATATAAATTTGGAAACCTTCTAGGGTAGTAAATGGAGCCGTATCCTTTAAAGGAGATACATTTGGATGGATGCGTGATGATAATAAATTAGGAGCAGCTTTTGATAATCCAGCTAAGACTATAAAGTTTGATAAAAAAACGACATCAAAGCGAAACAACATAAATTCCGGACGGAATGTGAAGATTTACATATCTTTGATAATAATGAATGCATTAGAATTATTCTAATCACAATACAAATTACTTAAATCTACTTTTGCCTTTGATTGACGAGTGGCACAGAAATATTTTTCTTTTACATACGCGAGAACATCGCAGGCACAATCGATTTGTGTGTTCTCAATACCTACATTTACATAGTATTGTAGTTGATTCTATCATTACAGTGGTAGGTATAGTATAATAAAATATATTTTTACCTTAATCAGCTATATACATGTTAATTTATCCAGCATTTGAATTTCAATACGATAAATGCTTGGTCTAAAGATAGCGTGTAGTATTGATTCTGGTGGACGCTACCATAGATAGACAATATAAGAAACGAAACTTCTTCGAGAACCCAATAATATTTTTATTGAAGTTAAGAGTAAGTTGAGTAATGTTTGAGAACAATTAAGTACCTCTGATTGTCATAAATACAAAAGATGACTTAAACAGGAACAAAAGACTATTCGACAACAAACTGTACAAAGATAAATGTTTCGCCTCATTCGAGATTTAAAATTGAAGGTATCACTTAAGGCAAACTTGTAGTAGTGCTCCCATTAAGAGGCATTTTGTATTCAAATTGATGTACAATGTGGTTATTTGCTATTGTAAATGTACTTTCCATTGTATCATTATTAAATTTAATAGCTCTTACGTAACTGAGGTATATTACGTCACCTTCGGGTTTTGTTACAGCACTGAGAAAGATAGTTGATGTTTCTATGTTTATAATATTTAACACCGCATTTGTTCTTCTATTATGTTACAAAACAACAATCAATCAAAATAAATGCTTAAGAAAACTATTACAAATTAGAAGGTAAATATACTTTTAAAATATTACCCGAAATTGTTATACCTAGTAAGTAAAAAGAAATATTTATAATTTAAAGCTGATTTAAATACAAGTGTTTATCAGTATTTGCCCATTACAATACTTCTCTACATTATTTGGAATAAGATAGATAAGAAAAAGATTGATATTAATAAAAACAACTAAATCTGTTTTTTTTTACATTTACACAAGTAATAGTAGTTTCTTTAAACAATACCCACAGTTTAGTCAATCTTGCGTCTTATATCTGTGATCCTTATACTAAACTTCTATAACATAGGTTCTCAACCTTATTTTGACCACCTTTGAGAGTTCTTTATTCCTAGTCCTATTTTTTTTTCATATCTCCTGTGGCGAATCTGAAACAGCTATTGCCACACACATATATATAAATGTGTACTTCTGTCGCCCTCTGAGTCTCAAATGTTCATAATTCCCCACGTTGAGAACCTATGCTCTATAAGAAATTTAATCAGTAGTAAAATATGTAACTTATTTGTTTATTTCATGCATAGATAACAACAGTTCTTCCTAATGTTTCAGAAATTCTATTTATTTTTGCATATACATTACCTTTAATAACGTTATTATGACATGTTCCACAGTACACTTAAATTATATTTAATTTTATTCTAAATGTTCTATTAACCGCAACTTCTAAATGTTTTAACAAAAACAAAGTAATACAGCCTAAATATATATATTAATACAAATACTGCCTCGTTGGTCTAGTGGTCATAATCGCGACTCCAACGCTAGAGGTTTTGGGTTCGATCCCCAGGTCGAGCAAAGTGTTATTGAGTTTTTCTATGAAATTCTCAGTAGCAGCTCGGAGTCTGGATTTGTGCCCGGTGAATGGCAATAGGCTCGCCCCCTATTACATGGGACCCAAACATACCGGCGAACTGTGGGTGTACATTAAGTACACCTCTGCCTAACCCTTCGGGGAATACAGGCGTGATGGTATATGTAATACAAATATATTTTGGAAATATGATCAGAATAATATTATTATTATTGAATAATTTGAGCAGAATTTATTAATATCAACCTTATCTAAAATTTTATAAGTTTGCTTAGGATAATAGCGTAGATACGAAGGACGTTCTCGACAGGGCCAAAGTATGCGTAGTTGATGAAATAAATTAATTAATTAACTAGGTAAGTAAAAACCTTACCGAACTATTGTTTTATAAATATTATAATCTAAATTCTGAGGTAAGCAATTCGATTAAAAAATCAATGGAAGAAATTGAGGCAATTGAAGCAAGTAATTGAATTCTTATCAAATTAAACCCAACCAAACATGTTACTTATAAATGAAATCTTAACAGTACTGATAGTGAAATTGTTAAGAAAATAATATTTTGATACTTATAATAGCACCACACGTCTAAGATTTGCGCACAACGCACTTTTATACCTATAATTTATGTATACATACAATAGATATGACGAAGAGAAGAGAAGAAGACTAAGCTACTGGAAATATAGAAAGATTTATTATTTAAACTTACTTTTATAATTAATTAATTGGTACCTTTCAGATCTCACACCACGACAGTTCAATAAAGCATTTTTAAACATCCATAACTTAATTAAATTACGAAATAGTAGCAGTACTACTCTCGAATGACTATTTAAAGCTACACCATAATGAGGATAAAAATAATTATTATTTGAAGAAATTAAATCTTTCTTCATTTGCTATAAAGAAAACTTCCAAGCGTTATCAAAAAAATGTGAGATACCGCTTGAAAGTTTTGTAAGAACTTTTCCAAATTATAACACACAAATATATGACCTTGATTGTCATAATAAAAGACATATTGGTCCTTGAAACCATAGACATACAGATTCCGATATCGACATAAATTACACATTAGTTATAGTCAACCGTCTAGGACTTCTTGGTCTATTCAAGTTCGTCCCTGATCCTCTAACGTGAACCTGGACTGATCCTGGAGGCATATCTACAGCTGAATGTAGACTAGCAGCTCGTGAGGTTTTTGGAGATGGTCCTACTCTTATATCCACTGCGCTATGTAAGCTAGCCGCTCTTGAAGATCTGGGTGTGCGGTGGGACATTTCTGACGGAGTAACAAGGGCTGGGATGTCAGCTGCTGATCGTGAACGCCGTGGAGGGCTCTCGGGGATTAGCGCCATACCGCCCATACCCATGCTACTTACGAAGACCGAGTTCTAGAAGGTAGATGCACAAGTACCATGGCATTAGTTTTATGGTAAATTAAGGTGAAGGTGCTCTCAAATCTAATGACACAACAAATTCTACAGTGACAAATAAAGTAAACTTGGTGATTAAAATCCAAGCTTATGAAAATATGAAATGTTTTTTTGTGTTATCTTTGAAGAAAACAACTTTAGATTTCAAATAGTCGACTTAAATAAATTATTTAATTTTTTTACAATTTTGATTGTCCATACCTGCCGCGGTCTATGGGACAGGTATCCACATGGTTGATAAGATGGGAATGATGCCCCGCAGTCGTATGACACACAGCCGCGTGACAGTGATGCTCGGTGCTGTACAAAGCAGTGTATCATTACTAATCAATTCTTACCAAGCCAAGTCCAAGATGGTCTAGAAATGTGCTGTGTCTTAACATCGTGTACTGATGCTAAAGGTTTATTAAATATTTCATTTTCTCGATGGATAGCATTTTCTGCTTCGATATTTAAACTATTTTCAAAATGATTATAATTTTTTTCAACTTCTACATTTAGAAAATGCTATCAATCATTTACGACACAATTTTCTCATAAGAATAAAAGTTGTGTTCAAACAAAGTGGTTGTTCAATGCGTGTTAACAAGTTAAGAGCGAGAAATACCTTACAATATCATTATAATTAAGACATTCACTTTCTGCAGTTAGCTGTAATAGAAAAGGTTTGGGATGTATGTTTGTTATTATTTAAATCTATATAAAAATGAATACCTTTTTCCCTTCGACACACCATAACTTGAGAACGACTTTATCGATTTCATTCATCTTTTTTTAAAGTTTTCTACCGCGTTAAAGACGGTTTTTACGGAAAGAAAATTTAAGGAAATTGAAAAATATTAGAAAACGTAACGACTATTTTAACTTTTTTTTACGCTAAGATTTCGACAAATTTAGCGTTGTGTGCGTTCGTCGATTCGATTTGTCTGTGGTTCTTACTCTCCCAAAATCATTTTTTATCTTTTAGTGTCTTAACATTATTTTGTATTTTACCAGGCTTTGCCGCATCTGAAGAATTTGACCTCAAAACCTGCTGTGAATTATGTGAGACATGCAAGCAGTTGTTACTCACGTGAGGAGGCACCGACACTGAGTTTTCTGCTAAAGCACAACTCTGTCGATGTTGCTGTTGAAACTTCGGTTGATACGGCTCCAGCATTCTACAGAAGGAAGGTTTACGATACTCATAATTTTAATATGATAAAACTAAGATGTTGATAGAGGTAGCGAGAATAGAATATTAGATAATTTCAGAAAGATTTGTCTTTAAAGTGTTCGACAACGCGTAATAGAACAGATAAAATCCTACTCCAGAGTAGATGTCTAAATTTAATTACTGGAAAAATTATATAAAAATAAAAAGAGTCTTATAATCCTGTGAAGATTACATTGCCAATTTTAAGATCTTTTAATATATCCTAAAGTAAATACTGAATAAAAAGATGAAGAGTATCACCATCATCATCATCAGTTTTATTTAGTCCACTGCTGGGCATAGATCTAAAGAGAATGGAATGCTCAGCAATATTTAAGTCAGACTATTTTTATTCGTCTATATATACAATGTTTATGAAAGAATCAGATAAGTTTTTTTTTTACTATGAGGAACAATAGATAACTTCCTAACATTGATTTGAGTTTAGAAGCTATATTAACACAAGGTTAGTTTCTTTGAAATCGTTGTAGCATTTGTAATATTCCATTTTGGAATTGAAGATTACTTTATAGTTTTCCAAGTCGTTTCAAAAGTTGCCAGTAATAACAATAGCTGTCTTAAAAATGGTGGAACTTAATTGGACTCATTTGAGTTGAAAGAATTGAATAGTTAATCTATCTAAATGGTTTACAATATAAATTGACATTTGAGAGCAAAAGCTTTCATCTCCTGTATCTTATCATCGTATGGTTTCATCACTTTAGTTTTTTTACGTTTTAGGGAGATTCATGAATACGAACCTAAGTCAGTGCAACTGATAGAGAGCTGAGTTCAGATAATGTAAGGTATTTTATTGAATTTTGGTAACACTAAAGATCACACAAAAATATATATTTTAAGCTTATACTTACATTTCTTTTTTCTGTAACCTTAAGTATTTTGCAATCTCTGTCATTAATAAAGGCTTGTTAATTTTATAAAAAAAATATTTTAACACTAAAGCTCAGACCAAAGATTTTGACCAAATCTGTCCTCAGCCTCTATATTTATAGTGCAAAGAAATAAAAAAAATTATTACTACGTACAGTTTATAGACGCACCTGATCTTGCCCCAACGATTGAAGAACAAGGCTATCGCTGCCACCCACAGCAGCAACACGAAGGCTACAATAAGAGCTTCTTCTGCCCTCACCACAACACCACTGCCATCTGTTGAAGAAATAGCGCATTACACAAAAGAACTAAAATAAAGCGGCGGTAGCCTAATGGCTAGGGCGTCGGACTTGTGATCATGTGGTTGCCGGTTCGAAACCCACCCATTGCACTACCAACGTGAACCCACTTCTAACACAAGCATTTAGCTTAGTACGAGGGGTTAACGAGAATACTAGTAATGTGCGACACACATTGCTAGTAAGCTTTTTAAAAAAAAGAACTAGGAGGAACCCAACCCGCCTTAGGTCAGCGTAGTGGACTATAGAGTATAGCCTAATTCATTCCGAGAGGTGACCCGTGTCCAGAAATGGGACAGACAATGGGTTGATGATGATAAAAAAGGTGGAAATTAAAACATACAATGATTAGTGTATAATAACATACCATCACGCCTGTATTCCCCGAAGGGTTAGGCAGAGATGCACCTAATGTACACCCACAGTTCGGTATGTTTAGGTCCCATGTAATAGGGGGCGAACCTATTGCCATTCACCGGGCACAAATCCAGACTCCGAGCTGTTACTGAGAATTTCATAGAAAAACCCAATAACACTTTGCTCGACCTGGGGATCGAACCCAAGACCTCTAGCGTAGCAGTCGCGATTGGGATCACTAGACTAACGAGGCAGTCAGAAGTAAGTAGTGTATAATATAATAAGAAAATAGAAGATACTCGTATGGTTAAAGTTAATGGTAGTGATTGAGGAGGTATGCTCTGTCCCTTTCCCCCAAAACGAGTGTTTGTATACAATTTGTATAGCTCTGTGAAGTGTGACGTCACAATTCACAATAATGTGCTCACTTTCTAGCATAAAATTAAAATAATGTATACATGGTATGTTTTTAAAATTATTTTAGAGCAGTCAAAGTGAATTAATATAGTACAATCGAGTTGAATCTTGAAAGTGAAAACAAACACTGCTTCAGAATCAGAATTAATGGTTTAGTAAACAAGGCAGCGAGACAGGGCCCTTCAGAAAGATAGAGCTTTGATGCAGAGCTTCAGTGACGGGCTCGGTATTGTGTGCCAATCAATTCCATTACTCTTCCTTTGTGTTTGTCTGAGGAATAGGTATTCTCCGTGGTTTGTTGATGGCTTTGTTGCATTTGGTATTGTCCAAATCAAAGTCAAATGCTTTTTAATTTCAATTATACGTTTTAGGAAGGTACTTTTGAAAATTAATATTATGAATACGACATGAACTCTGTTTGTCTCTTACATTTCACTCAAAAACTGCGGGACTGATTTCGATAAAAATGTACAAGGAGATACTTTGCTTCCTGGGGAAGGATTGTAAACAAACCGTTGTCTAGTGTAAAAGACAGGGTCTAAGTTTAAATGTGTTAGAATAAAAAACTTAATTTTCTTCGACATTCTTCCTCTGACTTTTCGAAGTCATGTGCGTATTAATAATTAATTATCACGCGCTTAAACGGTGAAGTAAAACATAATGAGGAAACCTGCATGTCCGAGAGATTTTCTTGACGGCGCGTATGAAGTCTGCCAACTCGCAGTAGGCTAGCGTGGCGGACTATAGCCTAATCCCTCTCGTACTGAGAGGAGACCCGTGCCCAGCAGTGGGACAATGTAATGGATTGATGATGATGATATACTCTTATGATTGTAAATAATCGCCTTACTCACCGATGTCAGCTAGGGAAGCATTGACGCGCGACGTAGAGGAGGGCGGATGTAGTCGCAGTACTACTTCCGCGGGAGGGCCGCCCGTTGCACCGCTCCATTCTGCACAAAATACCACATCAGACATCATCATCCTTCTAGCCTTATCAAAACTGTTATCGGATGCAACTGATCTAACCAGATGCAACTAAATATCAGTGTTCACAAAGATATGAATTTTCTAATTAAAGAAAATTTCTTAGTGAAAGAAAAATTCGATCTCAGGCAGGGTTTGAACCTGCGTCTCTCTGGTTAAGTACACCAGACGCTCTGCCAACTAAGCTACTGAGATCACTGCCTGTGATGTCGAATTTCTCTTCCACATTTTACGTCTTCAGGCGACGTCAGCATCATTTGAAGACATTACTATGTCTTTCAACCAACACGACTGCCTTTACAGGTAGTTCAATGTCGTTCAATGTGTGGATACAGCATAAGAGCTATCGTTTTCTCATGACAACTATAAATAATCGCGGATGTCAAAATAATGTTAAGTAATTATCTTAATGAATAATACATTATAAAAACAATGAATATCAGTGTTTTACACGAAACGACAGCATTCAAACCTCAACCGAATTTCTGAGCGATACCAATATTCGAAGGATTAGCAGGCTTTTTGAGCTTCTGAATACCACTTACGATTGTTATACGTTGTAGCTCTTTGAGGTACAGAGATGTCGATGGGTTAAGATTGGTCACCCATCCAAACACCACAGCAGACGTAACTTAACCTCTCAGAACAGTCTATCAGCGCAGATTATAACATAACTTTTATGATTAGCCATGCGGCCCTGAGACAACTGCATAGATAATTACTTATTTATTATCTCTGAAGATCTTCAATATTTGGTCTATATTCTATATAAAGAGATAAGTATTATAAACCGGAAAGATTGTTTTTTTTTTTATGGCATAACTCGGCAAACGAGCAGGCGAGCTACCTGATGGGAAGTAGTCATCGCCGCTCATGGACATTTGCAAATCCAAAGGAGTTGTAGATGCGTTACAGAGCCTATTTAAGGAAAAGGGAGGGGAAGGAGAAAAGGAGAAGGAAGGGGACTGAGGGAGAAATTTGGCCTCCGGCGCTCCACACTCACCGTACGAAACACAACAGTATGCATACTGGTACTTGACGTCGATATTCTGTGGGAGGGTAGTACTTCCCCGGTCGTGCGACCCATTCATGCTGGCATGTAGACATGCCAGCAGGCACTACTACTACTAAATTTGTTTGTTTGTAATCGATAAACTCTGAAATTACTGATCCAAATTTGAAAATTCTTTTACTATTATTTTTTCAATTTTTCTCATGCGGCGGAAACCACAGGCAAATCTCTAGTCATATATAAAAACAACTTCCAGTCTCAACCCATACAATAACATGTAACAGAGCTTGTGTGGCATGCATCGGCTATAAACAGAGCTTGCAGTGGCTATAAATCTATTGTTATTTATGATCACGCAAGCCTTTAGGGACCGAATAATGAAAGCCTATTCAGACCTATATTAAATCACTACATAGTATAAAACATAGTCGCTTCCCGCTGTCTCTCTGTCCCTATGCTTTAAAACAACGCAACGGATTTTAATGCGCTTTTTTTTAATAGATAGAGTGATTCAAGAGGAAGGTTTATATGTATAATACATACATATTTTAGTACAGAAATGTGGAGAAAACACGCGGGCGTAGCCTTAGGCAGAAAGCTAGTAATTTGTATTTATCACCGGCAGCACTTAAACATTTTGATTTTAGTCTGGGGACGTCCTAATTAGTCTAGACTCATACCATAGCTCCGGTATTCCCCGAAGGGTTAGTCATAGGTGTACTAATATACACCCACAGTTCGCCGGTATGTTAAGGACCAGCGCAGCGTGGCGTGTGCGGCACATTTTAAAGTGCTTACAGATGCGCGCAGTTATTTTAAATGTACTAAGGTCCTTTATATTGTGGATGATGATTAGGTATGTGTTTGTGGTGATGATCTAAATCGTTGATTAGTGGAAGATTTACCGCTCTCACCGGCGGAGATGCGCGACGAATGAGGCTGACTTCTTCTGGTGGAGGTCTTGTCTGTCACTTCCGGTTCCTCCGTAATGGACGTTATAGTATCTGTAACAAATAAAAGAAAAAAAAATTAAAAGGCTTAGCGTTCATAGTTTCTGGTGTACTTAACCAGAAGACGCGGGTTCGAATCCTGCCCGCGGTCCTATTTTTCCTTCACTAAAATAACTTAATAATCTTTGCATGGAAAATGCCTAAAAAATACAAAAAGTTTAAAAAAGAACCTCGATATTTCTTGCAACTTTCGTGCGACAGGTCGGTGTTCCCTAAATAATGGTTGAGCTACACGATGACTGATGTTTACGTGCCGTCAGTTAGGACAGTTCAACTCAAAGCTGCTGTGGCTCTTTCTTCAAAAGCCTTGTTCCTTTATTTCACTACATTGATTGTAAAACTCACATACATTAGTATTATTACTGTCAGGACTTTAAAAGAAACCATGGTTATCAGAGTTTGTTTAGGCCTTTATTCTTTTTAGCCTTGGATTTCGACGTCATCTAGGAAAAAAATATTAATTATGTCATACATAGTACGTAATTACATGTTTTGATAGAATTATTAAATAGTCTTGCTCGGATTAAGGAGCGGTGGTGGCCTACTGGTAACGGCCGCGACTTAAGAATTGTATGTCGTAGGTTCGAACCCAGACAGGCGCTTTGCTTTCTGTAGATTATTTCATCGCCACTGCTCCTAAAATGCTGAAATACCTAAAACATCGTGAGGTATCGGCATGTCCCAGACCAAACATTCGAAGACATGTGACATCTACCAACCCGCACTGGGCCCGCGTGGTGGATTATGGCCCACTCCCTCTCACCAACATTATAGGCCGATTATGCTATGCTTGCTTGGACTTAAAAAAATACCGATAATACAGCCATAGGTTTGTCTACAAATTGATTAAGTATTATAATTACAACACATTACGTACGGTATATAGCCTTAGAAAGGGGCATTTAGCTAGCTTAATAGGTATAGTAAACATGTATTAAAACAACCGAATGTACCACATTTGTGGGTTAAAAGCATTTCAAGGTTCCAGCTTTTTTTTAATTCATGCCATAGTGCTTCCATTACTCAAAGTTTTAACCCGCCCACTGCTACAGATTCTACTCTGTTATGCGTTAGGAATGAGAAAATTTATTTTATGCCCCCTGTTCTTTTGTTTCTATTCTGTGTGTATCGCAAGATAATACGTCATGAGATATTATTAATTAATAATTAATTAATTATTATGTGATTTATGTTGATATTTATGTGTTACTTGTAAGAAAATTTGTAAAATAGGTAAGCTCAAAATAGAAAAAGCTCTCTAATAACCTGTAGGTATTGCTCTTACCGTACAATATCAAGATGTATTTTGTTTTATTATGAACCTCTCTTTGTTGCATTGGAAACGCAATATTTTGTAAAAGGTGATGAGTAGTTAACCTTATTCCATAATTGTGACTTAAATAAAATGTAACCAATCCACTGAAAAACGAGAAAAAAACGCATTTATTATGTCCTTGTTTCTCTGGGGTGGTTTCATTCAAAATTGGTAAAAATCAATCAAAATTTTTAATATACTTTTATTTAAAAAAAGTTGGTGCCTTCGATTTGGTAGGATCTTTTGTTTTTACCTCTGACTTTCGAAATTAATATTATTTTTGTTGTAATTTGTAGTAGTAATTTCGAAGGAGGTTTACTTTAAAAAAAAGTTATTTCTACTATTGACATTTACCAAATTTTTATCACGCACTATATCAAATGACTTTTACATTTCATATAATCCAATCTTTTCATATTGGTATGTATGTAATCACTTTGCGTTTAGGATTTAAGTCAAACCAATTCAGGGCTTAATGTATAAGTTATATATAAGTATATATATTATTATAGTCTGTCTTTATTTTGTTAGGCTGAAAGGGGTATTAAGGCAAAAAGGTTATAAAAGTTCCGTCTACGTTCCGAGATTACTATTGTATCACGGTTAATGTATCTACATAATATAATCAAATAAATGTGCCCTAGTACATAGAAGTGGTAATAATTATATACTAGCATGGACTAATGTAACTACATTGATCAATCGATTTGCGAGGTTAAGCTGTTGCTACTGTAATCGATTCAGTACCTATTCGATTCTGAACAAACTACTTTTGGTTCTTGCGCTTATTAGGATACAATCATGTCTAAAATCATGCATCATGTAAGGCGTGTAATGCAAAAAAGAAAACAATTTATTTCCAGCAAAACAAGATGAGACTTACATACAAAAAGAATTAAAATTTAGAAAAGATTATCCTGCCCGCAGTCGTATTTTTCCTTCACTAAAATAACTTTATAACATTTGCATGGAAAATGCCTAAAAAATACAAAGAGAAAGTCATTAATTTAATAAAAATTATATGCACTTATTACGATATTGTTAGTGTTTGAGGAACATCTAAATCTTTGCAAGTTGTAAGATAACTTGGTCTTCAGTAGCAATTGCGATTTGGGAGAAACGTGACGGACCCTTATCTTTGTAGCACGCATTTAATTCCCTCAGCTATGTCAATGACCCCAGCTGAAGGAGGGATTATTAATCAAAGCAGATAAACGTTCAACGCTTTTCCGCACTAGGACACAAGTCGCCCACACGTTCCGTGATTTGTCTCTGCGAAATTATCTTATATGTAATCGAATTGCTTGATTTGTAGGTTGTGTCGAATTCACAACACAAATATACTCTTGTGTGGATATACTGATTAAATAATATGTTACCTATAATAATTATTAGTGGAATGTGTGCACCTACCCAGGTGGCACAAATCCATTAAAAAAGGCTATTACTGTTTCTGTAACTTAAATTCTTTTAGGATAATACCTACGTGATTTAAGATAAATGATAAAAAAGTAGTATATCCTTTCCATTACATGTTTTATTGTTATCCTTAATCTTTTTACGAGGACATTTCACAACAGAGTAAGGCCGAAGGATTTATAACTTAAACATGTCGATAACGGAATCCCTCGAGGCCTCGACAAGCCGATGATACGATTTGATTTATTCGTCCTCCCTAATAAATCTTATGTGCAGCAGTGGGACAATATATAAGTTGATGACATACCGACTACCGACGCCCGATTGACGGCCGATACGATTGCCGACCAGCGTGCTGAGTTCTGATGACTTTTGTAACATGGATGGAAATTTACTATTTTGTGTTTTTCTTCGATGCCTTTTTTTTCTATTGCCCTTTGTGACTTTTCCATTTCAGTTTGTTTATTTTACTTCTTACGGATTTAAAGCTTTTCTTGTAAATCCTAAGCCTGTGAAAGAATGACATGAAATAAATCTTTGCCTTTTTAGCTAGCTTTGTAAAACCCAAAGTGAGACTAAGATTTGTATTTAATTAAAAAACAGCGCCAGTGCCGTTTTTTTTAATTAAAAATTAGTTGTTTGTTGAATGTGCAGTGATAGCCGTGGGATATGACCATAGAACTGCCATTTCAAAGGTATCGAGTTCGAATCCAAGGTATGCACCTCTGAGTTTCCGAAATCATGTGCGAATTAATACTTAATTATCACGTGCTTAAACGGTGAAGGAAAACATCTTGAGGAAACCTTCATGCTTAAAAAAAATTCTCGATGGCAGCGTGGTAGACTACAGCCTAATCCCTCTCATTATGGGAGGAGGTGTGCCCAGCAGGGCACACGCTAGGGCATCGGACTTGCGATCATGTGATTGCCGGTTCGAAACCCACCCATTGCACTACCGACGTGAACCCACTCATAATACAAGCATTTAGCTTAGTGAATACTACTAAAGTGTGACTGCTATTTGCTACATGACATTGCTAGTAATCTTAACTTATTTTAACATTTAGAGTATCCGATACCTCAGTATACCCTAGAATATAGATGACGTAATAATTACCTATTGACAATACGTATTAAAAATGAATTTGGAATAATAGTGGTATTGTATAGTGTGTCCACTTAATGACGTAATGGTGACCTAGGGCTGTGACATTACTATCGATTGACCGTAGGCTACCTTTTAAACTGAACTTTAGCCGAAGTAGGGGTATTACAAACGCGTTCGATCGGCGTGTATAATGTAACTGCCTCATTAAGGGTCAAGCCATACCCCGAGCTAACTAAATGAACTAAGCTTAGCTTGTAGTGTGAAGTAAAGTATGAGAACACGCCGCAGTTACTAGAATTATATACTGTCGTGATCGGAGTATCGCAGCTCATTGCTGTAACTACAAGATTGACTGGAATAAACAACCATCTTTTTAAAAGTAGAATTGTTATAGATGTTTTTTCAGAGGACGAACTAAGGCTACGTAGGACGTTGCCAGGGCTTCGCAACCCTAATCTATACTTAATATTATAAAGCTGAAGAGTTTGTCTGTTTGCTTGACCGCGCTAATCTTAGGAACTACGGGTTCGATTTGAAAAAATATTTTAATGTTAGATAGCCCATTTATCGAGGAAAGCTATAGGCTATATATCATCACGCTAAGACCAATAGGAGTGGAGCACAAATGAAAAATGTTGCAAAAACGGGAAAAAAAATAATGCAGAAAAGCCGAGAAACCTCGCGGGCTAAAGTTTAACGATTTACACGGAGGGGTATTGATTGCTAAGAATGGTCCTTAGAATGAGCGCCAAAGCGCGCATCAATTGAGCATTAATAAGTACCCAGACACGAGCCCCTTTAAAACTCCTTAAAAAAAGGACCGGACCATCCTGAGTTCTAAATAAAAAAAGGGCAAACTGAGGGATCCTAAAAGGGTCATAAAATTTCCTCCTCTTTCCAATATTTGCCGTGCCTGACAAGGCCCACCCGCACATGTTCTTATTTAAACCACTGTAACATCTATTTAAGTTGTGGAGTGCAATTAATGTAATAAGTATTGAGTATCCTATATTCAGCAATGGATAAAGTTAGGTTATGGATGATGAATATGAATAAAAAAGGTGCAATATCAAGTTTGAATCCACATAAAAAATACTAAAAATGGGGCAGAAGTGTAGACATAGACAATGTGTTTATAATGCAAAAGAAATGCCTAAGAGCCATATTTGGGCTGCAACAAATAGACTCTTGCCGGCCATTCTACAGGCAATATAAAATTTTGACTGTTCCATGCTTGTATATTTTGGATGTATGTTTATTTGTATTTAAGCATAAGAACCTATTTCAGGAAGCTTCTAGTTCTTATAGTAGACGGGCGCGACATCAGCATAAATTATACAGACCATTTACTAGACTGACTTTGACATCTAATAATAGTTATATGTGTATTAAAATATTCAATAAAATTCCTAATAATATCAAATCAATGACATTTTCTAAATTTAAAAAAGATTTAACGCGGTGGCTTGCTGAAAAATGTTTTTATAGCATTAATGATTTCTTTGAATTTAAATTATAAATTGACATTATATTGTTAGATTGTACTTTTGAAAAATAGTAATGTTCTTAGCTTCATAAAAATATTTGTACGCTCGTAAGAGCAAAACATAGTGGGCCACAATTAATTTATAACACCTTTTATGTACCTGTGTTTGTTGTCAAATAAATATTATTCTTATTATTCTTATTCTTATGAGGAAAGGTCGCACGGTTATAAAAGTATAATTTTGGTCCTTTCCTCATTATAAATGCACTTAAAATAAAGTTAAGAATTTGAAATGGACCCACACTTAAAATGATTTCAAGTTTTTGAGGTGGTAGAAATGAGTAACTGCATCTAATCATCACATACCATCACGCCTGTATTACCAGAAGAGTTAGGCAGAGGTGTCCTTAATGTACATTCTCTGTTCGCCGGTATGTTCTGGTCTCATGTTATAAGGGGTGAGCCTATCGCCATTAAATGGGCACAAGCCCAAATTTAAAGCTGCTACTAAGGATTTTGTAGGACCCACTAGCTCCTACAAAATTCTTGTCTTAATTGCCTTTTTTATGTTAATAAGTACTTTTTATGGTAAAATTTGTATTTTTTTCTTCTTTTTTGTTTGTTTCCTATGCCTCCATATTATCAAATATATAATCATATCAATAAATACTCTTTAAATCCTCCATTAAGCCAGTTATAAGAATACAATTTCATAGGAAACATTGAAACAATTTCTTACATAAAAACTTTTTCTTACAACGACCTCTTTGTTAAGTTTTCATGAAACGACTTTTCTTATTCGGCACTTTCCTTGTTGCGAAAAATTTTACATTTAAATAATATAACCAACATACCTTGGTTTTATATTACTTTTATTTAAAAAAATAAAAGAAGGAATATGCTGAGTTTTTTCGAGAGTAATTTTCTTATACTTTTTTATATCTGAGGACTGTCTCATTAGTCTAGTGATCCTGAGCGCGACTGCTATGCTAGCGGTCCTGGGTTCGACTCCCAAGTCGAGCAAAGTGTTTTTAGTATTAGTGTTAATGGCAATAGGCTCTTCCTCTATTACATGGGACCAACACATAACGGCGAAGTGTGAGTGGACATTAGTACACCTCTGCATAACCGTTCGGGGAATACAGGCGTGATGGTATGTCATTTCCTCATACTCAGATCCAGAACAACGGTGCTTGTGATCAAATAAAGCAAATTACTTCCCCATTATTCAATATAGAACTTAATGCAAGTAGAGATAAATTTATATATTCGACCTCTATTGCATAGGACCCAAACGTAAATCAGTACACGTCTGCCTTAATTTTCGGGGAATAAGGCGTGATAGTACTTTATATAATTCGCCCAGCGGCATGATAGGCAAACTAAAAAAAATATTATAAAATAAACTGGTGGGGTAACAAAGCCTCAAACAAGACACGAGATATTTCAGTTACATTTCGCCTATAAGAACAGAAAGATTGCCTTTTTTGCTACACAATACAATTGGCCTGAAAGTATAATGAACTCCAAAAAAAAAGAACTTTATATACGGATCACGATACAATAATGTATTAGTTTCGGAAAGGTCACACCGAATGTTTTGTAATTACCCTAATTGACGTAATTAGGTATTGTTAAGTTATATATATTTGTACCTATAAGTTTGGCCGTGAAACCCTGTTTTCATGAATTCGATTGTAAATAATAAATAATATCTACTTATTACTTCTTACTGCCTTATTAGTCTAGGGGTCCTAAGCCCTACGCTTCGGTCCTCGGTTCGTATCTCAGGTAGAGCGAAGTTTTATTGGGTTTTTCTATAAATTTCTCAGTCTGGATTTGTGCCCGGTTAGTGGCAATAGGCTCGCCATCTATAACATGGGCTCTAAACATACCGGTGAACACCTATATTCTACGAGAGGTAAAAAAAAGTGTACTTGCAAATAACCTGTATAGTTTTTGCCCCGTGAAATAGGGGCGACCCTATGACTTAATCCAAACTGAGAAATGCTACTAGACAATCGAAAAACTGAACAATACTTTGGTCTATCCGGAAAATTAACACTAGACCTAGTCTAGTCCTCAGCGGCAGTGCTTGCAACTACTAGAGCATGTATAAAAACATTAATTTTTAAAAATGTTTATCGCATTAATACTTCAGGCTCCGAGTAATTACAGGAAAGCCGGATATCGGTTAATTGGTGTACATTACACCAATAATTACGGTTCCCGCATGTAAGCATGCAAGCATTCTAATTGCGTTAGTTTCAAAGTTCAAATGCCTTGCATAATTTGCTTCCTCGCATGTTAAACTTAAAGGTGGATTTACATTACCTAATGCGAGAAAAGTCGCGCAATGATGAAATGGTATCGTAGCGTATATATAAACCTCTCACGAATGTATGTTTCGTCACAATATATTCTTCAAGTGTGTGCGTGCCTTAAATTCGAACTCGAGACCTACTACTTGACAGTCCAATGGTCACTGTTATCTATCTGTTTACAATAAATTCAATAATAATTTTATCAAGGACCACGCAGATCTTTTCATACCTAGTTACAATATCTATAATCATGACCAGATATAACTGTTTCATGAATGCATTTGCTAAAAAAAACAGTAAAGTGCTTGTGGCAACATTTCCGCACAGAAAAGTTTTAGCTCAGCATTATCGCTTTTTTATGGGTTAGGGGGCAAACGAGCAGACGGATCGCCTGATGGTAAGCGATAACCGGCCTTTTAAAAGGGAGTACGCTGTTGGTCAAAACTCACAGTGAAGAACTGTAGTTACTCATAACCTAAAAGGAATAGAATATTCAATCACATACATTACATACACTCACGCCTTTTTCCCATAGGGGTTGGCAGAAACTACAGAACGCCATCTGCTACGATTCTTGCATACTTCTTTTGCTTCGTCCACATTCATACATCTTGTCATACACATGCGCCGGTTGCGGTTACTACGCACCTGACCTTTCTGAAGGATCTCACCAATAAGGTTGTGGTATGTCTTTCAAAACAATCAATAATTTGTAAATTACGATTCTAAATCACCTTGGACAAAGTACAAACTCGAAAAGCACCTATATTTTACGTCGAAAAACGTTTGTTACCGAGTCACGTTACTCCGCACAATAAACTTTACAATATAGAAAACAAAACAGCTAATTACCATCGCCTTCCCTTCACCCAAATCACTAAGGAATTAATTTGCCCGGAAAAACATTTCTATGTACATAATTAATTAAAATTAATGACCATTACGTCACGATTTCTCTGAAGGGAATTAGAGGTGCTTTTTTACAAATTGTGATCTTTGATGTAACATAATTTAAGCGTATATTTTATTTTTTATTTTTTTACCGTAGGAAAGCCATGCTTTGATACAAATGGGCCGGTTCGACCAGAGTTATACTGTGGTTATACCACGGTCTCACATAAAACTTGCGTGAAACAACGCCTACGTTGTGTTTCGCCGAGGGAGTGAAGGTATTGGAGGCCTAAACCATTCGGCGGCAACACACTTGCAACTACTCTGGTTTTGCGGATGATAAGTCTACTTTTTTGTTTATCCCATTTTTTTTTTCTCCAGATTAATAAATCAAAGCTTACATCGCAAAAAAAGTGCAGTGATAGCCAATTGAATTGCATTATTAGACTATTAGACTGAAAGAAAGAAAGAAGAAAGAAAATATATTTTATTTAAAACAACACAAAACCACACAAAAAAAATACACATAGGAAGCTAATATGAAATAAAATTAAAATTAATGGTGCACTGTAGGCATACGCCTATAAGTGCACACCCTCAGATAGCCAACATAAATATATAGATATATGTACTTATAGGTCATGTCGCTGACTGCTAAGCCAAGTATCATCATCAACCATTATATAATTCTAGTGCTGGGCATGGGTCTCCTCTCAGAATGCAAGGGGTAAGGCAAGACGGTAGTCCAATACGGTAGCCCACGACAAACTTCACATGCCGTCGAGAAAATCTGTCAGGCATGCTGGTTCCCTCACAATGTTTTCCTCCGCCGTTTAAGCGAGTAATAATTACTGATAGACACATGACCTCGATAAGTCAGAGGTGCGTGCCTTGGAATCGAAATTAGTCTTTAACTTCGAATTCAAATGTCACTAGACTATCACTAAATAAAAACGTTGCTCCATACTCATATTTTGTCCTGTTTGCGCAGTGCGTATTGGTAGAATATTTGGCAAAGCGGTGCCCTTACGTGCCCGTTCGGGTATTATCACTTATCATTATGTTGGCACTACCACCAAAGCTTCACAAGAAACTAGTTGCTTATCAACACAAATCAAGTGTTGCAAGTAATAAAGTGCCAACGTTGGCACATTCGCCTAAAGCTTTGTGCCAAAATCTTTGGCAAAAAGGGAACAATCCTTGTGATATCCTTGGCTCTCTACGGCATTGCATATGCCATGCCAAATGCTTTAAACTATGTCAAGTTCAACGTATTTCGCCTAATTGAACAACATAACATTTTTGCCCATATTATACACCACAATTTCGATAATCTGATCTGATTGAAATTATCATTTTTAAAGTTATAGTAAGGTACGTTTTTTTTTATGGGATAACTCGGCAAACGAGCAGGCGAGCTACCTGATGGTAAGTAGTCATCGCCGCCCATGGACATCTGCAAAACCGAAGGGGTTGCAGATGCGTTGCCGAGCCTATTTAGGAAAGGGAGGGGAAGGAGAAAAGGAGAAGGAAGGGGATTGGGGGAGGAATTGGGCCTGCGGCCCTCTCGCTTGTAAAAACGTAAGGTTGATATTTAAATGCTGTGTAATACTAAGAAAGTTTTTGTGAAATCGCGTGACAAGTTCTTATTAATTTTAATTACATTTTCTATGAGGCAGGCATTTATTGAGCAATGCCAATTAAAATCAGGTTCTTGATATTAATATAATACATAACCGTACCCTCGGAAATGCAAACTGGTGGCTAATAATATAATAGTAATGGCTGATTGATCATCGAAAAACTGATTTATAGATTGGCGAATTTATATCTGATCCAGCCAATCAACAACCTTCCAGATCTGTCGATCAGCGTAATTAGTTTAGTTTTATTAGTAGTGGTGTCGCGTTGGCATGTCTACATGCCAGCATGACCGGAGAAGTACTACCCTCCCTCAGAATATCGACGTCAAGTAGCAATAGGTATGCATACTGTTGCGTTTCGTATGGAGAGTGTGGAGCGCCGGGGGCCCAATTCCTCCCTCAATCCCCTTCTTTCTCCTTACTTTTCTTTAAAAAGGCTCGGCAACGCATCTGCAACTCCTTTGGTTTTGCAGATGTCCATGGGCGGCAGTGATTACTTACCATCAGGTAGCTCGCCTGCTCGTGTTCGTTTTTTTTTGTGATTCAAAAGAAATATATAAGCCAGGAGCCTACAGAATATATACACTTATTATTAAATTGACATAACTGTATACAAACAACCGTTATTGTATCGTTTTGTGGACGACCCAATTGTTATTCTTTACAAATAAACGTAATTGAGGCAATCATGGCGTAATAATTACTTAGATAAGCCTTTGTATGATTGTATGTAAGTTGGCTCACACAACCATTATTAACCCCCGACGCAAAAACGATGGGGTGATATAAGTTTGACGTATCTGTGTGTGTGTGTATGTGTGTGTGTGTGTGTCTGCCTGTGGCATCGTAGCTTCCAAACGGATGAACCGATTTTGATTTAGATTTTTTTGTTTGAAAGGTGAATTAGTCGGAAGTGTTCTTAGCTTATGTTTGACGAAAATCGGTCGAGAGATAATGCAATCGTCGGGGGTTTTTTAAATTTTAAATTTATTTGTATTGTATGTATTAGGTATCTTGTGACTGATAAAGCGGTTGTAGCCTAATGTCTAGTGCGTCGGACTTGCGATCATGTGGTTGCCGGTTCGAAACCCACCCATTGTACTACTGACGTGGACCCACTTGTAATGCAAGCAGTTAGCTTAGTACGAGGGGTTAGTAAAAATACTAGTTATGTGTGACACACGTTGCTAGTAAGCTTTAAAATAAAACTTTCTTTCTCAATGCCTTGATGGTAGTTTTTTATTTTTGAGTCTCGACACGCATTATTCCTGCATTGTGGCCCGAACTGTAGGCTACCCCTTCTAATTTTAAGGCGACACTAGTGTAGTTAATTGATTAGATGTAGACGGGAGACATTCTTCGAAAATTATACATTAACTGCATATCGTTTCCAATAATGTTTTTTACTTTTTTAAGGCGTAGACTCAAACAGAATATTTTTTTGCGAAAGAAACATTCGACCTTAGGCAGGTTCGAACCTACGTCCCTCTGCCTACTGAGCTACCGAGACTCAAGCTACCTAGACTACTACCTGTGATGTTGAATTTTACCTTCACATTCTACGTCTTACATCTCTAAAGATATATTTAGGATTTGTTATTTTCTAATAAAAAAAACTACTTATAAAACATATTTTTTTCAGTCGCTGTTATGGATTTGTACCCGAATAATGGTAATAAGCTCATCCCCTATTACATGGGACCTCAACATACCTGCGAATTGTGGGTACGCATTAGTACACCCCTGCCAAACCCTTCAGAGATTACTCGCGTGATGGTATTATAAAGCAACCTATTCACGCCCACTTTCTCATAAACACTCACTTCACTCTATTATTTTAGGAAAACAATTTATCACAACTTTCTGAATTTGTTTTATCGTCATTTTTATAGATCGTTTAACAGTTAACCCTGTCAAAACCCAGACAGTTGTGCAAACATAGTAACTACATAATAACCTAGTACTACGACAGAATACTAGATTAATAGTTCACCTTAAAAGGCACAAATCGATAGCCAGCTATAATTTATTTAGGCACAATGTTATGCATAACCATGGTGATGTATCAAAGAAACAATATGGATTCTAACTTTTAACGTAAGTTAGTAAAGGCAGAGGTATGGTTATAAATACAACTACAGTTCGCTGTAGTACACGTAGTAGAGGGCGAGCCTATTGCCATAAACTGAGCAAAAGCCAAACCGTCAATTCCTACCGAATTTTTCATAGAATAACCAAAGCTATTCATTCACTGACGCTTTTAGGACTCCTGAGGGCAAAACAATAGATTTTGCATAGTGTGTGCAATATGGCGCTTGACGGGTTAAGTATTCTATCAAAGGTAATTACTATGAATTAATATTTGGATTACGGTTGTCAAGGATTATATATATGAATGTGTAAATTATAGATATGTCTGCACATTATTATTAATATTGAAAAAAATCTAATATGGGGCCTTTATTAAAGCAACAGAAGCCAAAACATCTATTTTATGTGTTTGTTTGTACACGCATCACGCAAAAACTAATGCACGAAAATAGATCAGGTTTTCACATTGTTGATTTATTAAAAAACGTAGTGATACGCATAATGTTAATACCAGGAATAAAAATAAATTTATAGTTCCTGCAACCAGGCTCCAGAAGATAAGTAACTCATTCAAATGCCAATGTATACGCTTGTACAATAAAATCCCAAGCAACATTCAAAACCTAAGCATCAACAAATTTAAATCATTTGTTAAGCAGAAACTGAGTTCTAAAGGTTTCTATAGTGTAAAAGATTATATGGATGCCAGTAATGCTTGGGATTGAACTGTTCTAATGAACTAGGCTATTGATTTTTGACATTAAACTTACATTTGATTATTATTTTATTATTATTAATTTTTTTTTCCGGATTTGACAACTGACATTATATCTTTATACAATTGACATGTACCCAATTTATTAGATTATCACTTATTTTCTTTATACAATTGACATGTACCCAATTTATTTGATTATGACATCTATGATTTCTTATACAATTTCAAATTATTGTGAACATTTATGTGCAATGCAGATACAAGTGGCCTCGGTCATCAGTTCAACATGTCTGTCATTTCTGTAACATGATTTACACCTGGCTGCAATGTCGTCATGCTCCCTTAGATGTCACTGCTTGCGGTAGCGTCATTGGTCGGGTCACCCCCTTCCCTCTAAAATGGCGAGGGGGGTGATGGCTGATCCGTGCGTTATACTCGTGAACGGGTGCTGCTTGTGGTGACTGGTCGACTTGCTGGCTATCGTGTCTTAAATATGTATATTTATTTATTTTTATTTATTTTTTTCCCTTTTTTAATTCACAAGTTGACTGGGTGGCCTTGTAGGTCCTAGTAATCATGCATAATATTATTTTGTTTTTAAATGTTAATTGTATGATATTAAAATGTAAATGTGAGTACTATGTAGGTTAGCTTTAACACGTATCAGATGTATAATAAACTTCTCTGACAGTTTTGAGTATTTCACATGACCTACACAAATGTCCTGCTGATCTGGTATCGTTGTGCGACGGGTCGTTGAGCTCCCTATAAAATGGTTGAGCTACACGATGACTGATGTATGCGTGCCGTCAGTTAGGACAGGTCAACTCAAAGCTGCTATGGCTCTTTCTTCAAAAGGCCTGTTCAGATTTTGCCCTACATTGTTAAACTCGCATATCTAACAACAACTATTGTCTGGACTTTAAAAGAGACCATGATTCTCTGAGTTTGTTTCGACGTTTCTTCTCAGAGGTCGTCAGATAGGAAACGTCGGCGCCATCTAGTTAAAAAAAAAATATGTAAAAATCGACTTGTAAAAGTGTCCTGAAAAGATCTATTTACAGAAATAAATATCATTTCATTTCATTTCATTTCATTTCATTTCATTTCATTACCCCACTGTCGGACACTGGTTTTCTCTCAGAATGTGATAGATTAAGCCATAGTCGAACAGGCTGGCCTAACGCAGATTGGCAAACTTCACACGCCCCGTCAAGAAAATCTATCAGGCATGCAGGTTTCCTCACGATGTTTTCCTTAAAACTTGTATATCCCTTGAAAAGTCGAGTATCTAGTGCGTGCATTGGATAAGAACACGAAACAGAAAGGAAATCTCGGCGCCATCTAGTTTAAAAAAAATGAAAAATATCACCTCCTAAAAGTGTCTTTAAAATATCTATTTACAGAAATAAATATCATTTCATCATTAAAATTTCATTTCAAACCTCTAATTTGGCAGTCAAACGGTCTTATCCCTCGGCTATTACTGCTTCTACTTTTGTATGTATGATAATATTGACAGCGCGTCACCTAACTACAGTCAACGCTGTACTCTGTCCTAGTGGATATGTTACAACAAAAGCACGTCCAAGAAACTAATCAAGTCAGAACAAGGCCGACACATGTCGCTCGATATCAAGTAATAATATATGATAGACCGATGGACAACATCTTAAATATAAACAGAACATTGAAAACATGTGACAAATCGAATTGGGGGGTTCAGTCACCATCATCGCCATCAACCCATTATATATGGTCCTATACTAAATACATAGAATGAGAAAGATTGGGCTTATTCGTCCAATCCGCAGTAGGCTAGCTTCCTAGACTTCACACCCCGTTAAGAAAATCTGTCAGGCAACATTTTATTGAATAGAATTTTCTGCCTCTCATTATAAGGTTTTTTTTAGTAAAAGAAAAATACGATCTCAGGCAGCAGTTGAACCTGCGTTCCTCCGGTTAAGTACACAGGACGATAAGCTAGCGAGACCACTGCCTATGATAACAAACTCTCTCCCAAATAATATAAAACATATGCATTGAGATTTTCTTTTCTCGAATAGATGCTAAATGAAATTTACTTCTGTAAAAAAAACTTTGAAACACACTTACGAGTCGGTATTTTACATTTTTTTTAACTAGATAGCCCCGGCATTTCCTATCTGACGACCTCTGAGAAGAAACGTCAACACAAATTCAGACAATCATGGTCTCTTTTAAAGTCCAGACAGTAGCATTATCAGATTATGTGAGTTTTAAAATGTAGTAACATTTCCGTTAATAATTAAAATCAAAGCAAAGATTTAATAAATCAATATAAATAACGAATATTTTCAAATCAAAATTTTTAATATACCTGCAATCATCCGAAACTCACCCACGCATAAATTTATTGAAATCGTATGTATGAAGAATATCCCTTAATTTCGGAGGGAAAATAACAAAAGACCCAAAAGTTTGATAAACTCTATGTATAACATTATATGAACTTACTTCGTAAATAACAATGTTGATTACTCTTTTTGACTATGTATGAGGTAATTATAATGTTAATCCAAATAATTAATTAAAAACTATCAACATACCATCACGCCTGTATACCCGTAGGAGGTAGGCAGCAGTATACTGTACACCCACAGTCCCGTTCGGTCTCGTTCATAGGAGGCTAGCCTATTGCTATTATTCGGACGCAAATCCAAACCCCGAGCTGAAATGAGACTGTCATATAAAAACCCCGATAACACTGTTCGATCACCTGGGAATCAAAACCGAGATCACTAGCATAGCAATCGGGCTTACAACTCTGATAATAATAATATTTATAATCGCGCACAAATAGAATACTCCTACACTATGTATTTTTTTTTTACTCTAAGTATAAAATTATGTTTTAACAAATAAGTAATTACTAACTATAATAAAAATAATGTTATGTCCAAACCAGTTTTGGAGTTGTGTGAGTCGAAGTGTCGGTATACATCAGTACACCTCTGCCTAAACCTTCGGGGAATACAGGCGTGATGTTATGTATAGTGGCGAGAAGTTCAGAAAAAAAAAACAAATTAGTTTATAAAATCCTTTTTTTAGTAAATAAAAGTACGGTTGTATATTAAGATTATCCGAGACTCTAGGCCATTTAAAATTCCCAATTGATACATAACAATCAGGCTAAGTATATATTTATTATGATCGCAGTCTCATTTTAACCCAATCCCGTTTGTAACGGTTCAATTAACTACGTTAATAAAGTAATACACACATGAGCGTACAAATTGGATGGTAACCTTATTTGTTCGTAATTTTTATCAGCTGCGGTCTCTTGAGAGTCTACACTACGCTTTAGAGCCTTCGTCGCTATAAGTAAAAGGGAGGTAAAATGCTTTCGCGGTCGTGGGGAATGCCACGAATCCCATGGCCTATAGGGCAAGGGAAGGTAAGGGCAGTTTTTGTCAGTACGAGGCCGAAATTATCTCCCGTCTCCTTTTATAAAAAAATAGGACAAGAAATACCCAATTTTGATGAATCACATATAATTCATGGACAACACGTAATATAAATGATTTATACGAGTATAAGACTAGCGTTTGCCCGCGACTTCGTCCGCGTGGAATAGTTTTTCCACAATCCCGTGGGAATTTCACAAAATATCGTTATAATTTAAAGCCTATATGTTATTCTGATGTATAAATAATAATACTGTAAAGTTTCATCAAAATCCGTTCAGTAGTTTTTGCGTGAAAGAGTAACAAACATCCATCCATCCTCACAAACTTTCACATTTATAATATTAGTAGGATAGGATAAACTCGCATTGTATAGGCTTTTCGTTTGATGAGATATCAGTTTATACCGGAGGAGTATAGCAAGATGTGAAGCCATGTGTCCGCGGATCTTATTCGTCAAAAATGATTATATAAATTATTGTCATTATATTATCATCAACCCCCATTGCTGGCAAAGGGTCTCGTCTCAGAATGAGATGGGTTAATCTATAGGTCACCATGTTAGCCTACTGCAGGTTAGAAGACTTTACACACCGTCAAGAAAATCTCTCCAGTATGAAGGTTTCCTCACGGTATTTTTAAAAAGGTACAGTCGCCAGCAGGTCAAGGTATACAAAACTGACAAATTTCTCCAAATGAATTTAAACCTTAAATTGTTGAAGATAAAGTTCAAAACCAACTGAGAAAATTTGTCATTTTGTGGTAACTTGATGTGCTGGCCACCGTACATACAATTGCAATTAATTTTTTTTAGGATACCTATTCTAAAATTGTACGTATAACACATTCTTGCTTCATGGCAGTAGGAGTTGCAGCATTAACTTCAACTGAGTACTCAAAATTTTGCCTAGAAATCATTATTTTTGCAGATAGTAGTGTAAATTGTAAATTTTGGCAGAATACTGCTACCATTGTTACGTCATATTACTAAGCTGTCACTGCTTCTTTTTTTTCCCAGGATCGCAAAGTGATATTTTAAACATAACCCTAGCTACGCGGGACGTCGATCTACAAGCCACGGCACGAACTATCGAACCGGCACAAGTAATAAATCCTACTGACGTATAACGATGACGAACATTCATAACACACAACACAAACACGGATGCTAACCGGTGATTGATTGCTACTCATATTAGAAACATCGGTTAGGTAAATACCATTTTAAAATACGATTGTAAAGAATTCAGTGATATTTAGCAAGCAGTAATAGTTTAGGAATAAGCTCCCTTACACGCTGGTCTTTTCTTTTTAGGGTCCCGTAACTTTAAAAGAAAGAAGGAACCCTTATAAGACCACTTTGTTATCCATTTGAAACTTCGGTAACATCTTTTTCTCAGAAACCAAGGAGGTATGAAGCTTAAATTAATACCAAATCAATAAGTCTTCGATCCTCTGAAGCTGTATAAAAATGAAGCTACGAAAACGACTTAGACTAGCACTTCTGTTTTTTTTTAAACAATTTCCACCCCTGTGTAGGACGACGACTTCATAAAGACACAATTAACGGATATAATGCAGGCAAAGTTGCAACAAACTAACAAGAATCTGTCGGTAACAGAAATACATGTCATGTTTGTCTCGGGCGGGAACGAACTCATGATTTCGGCGCAGCGTTAGTGGCAAGGTCGAATCTCAAGATGTGATTGACGACGAAATCCTTCAAGTCGATTTTCAAGGTGCATCCACACATGCCGCGGCGTGCTGGCTTTTAGACTGACATGCCGTAAAGTTTTTGTCGGACTCCATTTTCAACCGGCAGGCAAACTGCCGCCGGCAACCAAAAGCCGCGCGGGCATGGGCACGCGCGGGCATGGATGCGCTTTCAAATATACGGTTAAGTTGTGTTGAGCTAAGATGATAATGATGTTTTAAAACAGCATTTTATCGAATAACAAACGATGTTATAAAATTGGTTCGTCACTTAAATTAACTGCATCTCTCGTCATCAACTTTTATGAGAAAAATATAACTCGAGAAGAAATTTGTCAACCCTTACAAATCCATTGAGCGACTTTAGCGTCGTTTTTAAGGAGCTCAGTATCGTTACAATGTCTAACATTATCTGTGTGAGTTAGCTCAAGAATGCTGACTTGTTCCCGATATGTATGGGCTATCATTTATAATAATACTACCAATTTTATTTCGCATTTTGAGAGACTTTTGAGACAAAAGGTAGTCTCTGTCCTTCCTTCACAAACTATCCCCATACCAAAATTAATCTAAATAAGTTCAGCAGTTTAAGCGTGAAAACATAACAGATAGACAGCTACTTTCCCATTTATAATATTAAAAATTATATTATATTATAAAATATGCAAAAGTGCAGTGATAGCCTAGTGATATGACCATTGGACTGCCAATTCAAAGGTCTCGAGTTCGAATCCAAGGCACCTCTGACTTTTCGAAGTCATGTGCGTATTAATAATTAATTATCACGCGCTTAAACGGTGAAGGAAAACATCGTGAGGAAACCTGCATGCCTGATAGATTTTCTTGACGGCGTGTGAAGTCTGCCAACCCGCAGTAGGCTAGCGTGGTGGACTATAGCCTATTCCCTCTCGCTCCAAGAGGAGACCCGTGCCCAGCAGTGGGCAGTGGGCCCAGTAATGGGTTGATGATAAAATATGCTGCCTGCCTCATTAGTCTAGTAGTCCTAAGCGCGACTGCTACGCTAGAAGTCGTGGTTTTGATTCCCAGGTCGAGCAAAGTGTTACAACAACATTACACTCAAATAGCACTTTGTTCGACTATGGAATCGAACCCAGGACAACTAAACTACTGTGGCAGTTATTTTCATCAATTATCTTTATATTTCAACCTAAACCCAAAAATTTCCCCGTGAATCCATTCAGTAGTTTTTGGGTTTATCGCGTTCTTTGTTTTATAATATTTGTGATTATGGAAAGTATGCATGGCCTTTTTGCCTTTTAATTAAATATTATAAAAATATGTTCATTGAATAACAACATGAAGTTATCTTTATTGCCCATATCGCTCGCTACAAGGGTTGAGCTACAATAAAATACCAATTTTGCATAATTCATAGACAAAGTTGCGTGTATTTAACCTCGACGCACGAGTAAGAAGTATGTCTACTTCTAGTTACCTAAAACAGCAAGCTTGACCAAAGTTCAATTACCTAAATATTTTTTCTGTTACTCAACCAAATTTTTTTGAGCAGAGTGGGTTTTTCGGGATAAATTCCGATGATCGACAATTCATAATTATCCAAACATAAAGTATATTTTGAACACAATAAAATAAACCTTAATTCAGATGAGACGAAGCCAACGCATCGAAACTTTTTGGAAACTTCCTTTTTAAATTACCTAAATTGTTATTTTCAATGTAACAACATATATATATATATATATAGATTTTTTTTTTCTATGCCAACGACTAATTAATATGTTAAAGTTGAAAGCTCCCTCCCTCTCTCTACAATGAAGATTATAAAGTACTGGTTTATTTTTCTTTTGAACGAACACAAACAATTTTAATGGAATTTTAACAATAGCGGCTGACTTACCAATTTGTCTTCTCGCTCTAATTTTGTGATGTCGTCCCCTTTTCGCGCGAAGAGCCTCTTTGCGCCTTAGCCAATGGCCGCCAGCTGCTGGAAATAAAATATTTTCGTTTTACTTTATTTAAAAAAAGAACATTCGAATCCAATTACGTTAAATCATGAATAGGCCTTCTTTATTTACCACGTATTTTTTAAGGAGTAATTTGTAGGTATTCATTCATTCATAATTTACTTTACAATATTGGCATAAACATAAATTTATACTTATATAATATAAGTTAGTTTATTAGTTTGTTTTTACCTACTTATCTCTGGAACTACGAACTATTTTGGAAAAACTATTTTCGTATTATAATGGCCACATTCATGAGCGCGTGAAACTGCGGGGCACAGCTAGTAAAATATAAACCTACATATTGTCCTACATATATATATATATATATATATATATACATAACCTAAATATATACCTACTTTCTTTCTTTCTAGTTAATTAGTTAAGTAAAGTGTTTGATCTAGTGGTTGTTCAGGATTCGATTGCCAGCAGTGTTATTATTATTTTATTTGATTAGGAATTTCTCAATAAGAAACCCTGTAATTGTATACTACCGAAGCTCCTCAATCCATTTTAATTCCCACGTAATAGGGGTAAGCAAATCACCTTACCGAATATGAGACATAGACAACTCTAACTAAAATAAAAAAATGTAGAATTCACCATACCTAAAATTCTCGTTGCAACTATGAAAAAAAAACAAAGCGCCACAAAGGAAGGTACCTAACCGTGAAACCGCCTGTTATCCGCCAAACGGATGTCACAGGCGAGTTGTGAAACCAGCCGAACAATACCACAGTATCCAGGTTGCTTTGAACGGACCAAACTACAGATTAATAAGCCATTTGTTTTGAAAGTTAAAAAAATATGTTCTAACTTCAAAAACGTACCTATGATGTAAGTATTGGTGCAGTGGTAGAATTAATTACCTAGTTGCTGCGTGGAGGTCGCGAATTCGATCCTCAAACAAAAGAAAAATTTGTATGGTCTACAGAAAGTTCTGGGTATATTTTCTAGGTTTTATGTAACATGTAATATTTTTATTAGAAGAAGATAGATAGAATCAGTGTTAGCCTACTGATATGACCATTGGACTGCCAAGTCCAAGTCCAAGTTTTGACTAAAATAACTAAATACTACCGCCGTGAACCCACTCGTAACACAAACATTTTCCGAAGCACGAGGGATTAATATGAATACTAGTACCTAATATTTGATCCAAATTGCTTAAAAAAAAGTTGCTTTTCTATAAAAATGCCTTTTTATCTAAAACTAAACCTGACTGACTGACTGCCTCATTAGTCTAGTGGTCCGAAGCGTGACTGCTACACTAGAGGCCCTGGACTCGATCCCCAGTCGAGCAAAGTGTTATTGAGTTTTTCTATGAAATTTCCAGTAGCAGCTCGGTGTCTGGATTTGTGCTCGGTTAATGGCAATAGGCTCGCCCCCTATTACATGGGACCTTAACATACCAGCGAAGTGTGGGTGTAGATTAGTGCACCTCTGCCAACCCTTTGGGGAATACAGGCGTGATGGTATGTTATGACCGTACGCTGTATGTTATTAGAACTGACCTCTTGGAAGTAACAAAGAATTAGCGCATATACGTTAATAATTTACTGCGAGCAGTGATCATAAAGCGCCACTCAACAGTGAGCCATCTTCAAATCATCATTAGTGCGGCCTTACAGATACGATCATGGAGGCTAGTCACGCCACAATTGAACATCATGTACGTGACTGCATGTTTTATGGATGTTTCAGGACAAACATTGGATTGCAGTGACAGCATATGGAACGCCGGGTATAAGAACTCGACTTGAAACTTTTTGAAGTAATCTTCATTTTAACTGTCAAAATATCCTGAAAAATATGTATTTTGTAGTGAAAGAAAAATACGACTCAGACAGGAGTCAAATCTGCGTGTAAATACAGAAAGCTACGGCGAGCTCATTCTGCGTGACCGGATTGATTTTTTTTTTTAAATAGAACCAAAGAATCTTTGACATTGGGACGACCAACACCTTAGTCCTCCCGTGACCATGGATACTGTAAAGGATCCAAAACGTTGGGAATTCAATAAGATCAATATAACGTGATAAAATCCGTCAAAAGTCGTTTTATTTCAAAATAAAAGTTCATATGGAAAAGTCAGTCAGTCTGATAAAGTTTTAGTTTTAAGAAACCGAGGACTTTCATTAAAAAAATAAACTTCAATATTTCTCTCAATTTATGCACTGAACAGCCACAAAGAAATACTGCAAAGTCTGCAAAACATCAGTCTCCGCAGACAGACAAAAACAGTTGCGGGGATCAGTTGGCACATGGATTAGTGGTCACAGTATTATTCTTGCAGGATAAGATAAATGTTTTGTGAAGAGTCAGCGCCTGATGTCAATGAACGAAACTCTCAGAAAAAAACTAATCGTTTCTCGACGAAAAAGGAATCCGTTTCTTTGGAAACAAAAGCTGGATTCTGATGAGACACATGTAGTATTGCGATTCAAAAACAGCTGAATGGATTTGGATGTAATTTGGTACGCATATGGTGTATAACCTGGACTACACATAAGATACTTTTATTCAGGTCGGACCCAATTCTGAAGTCTGTGCTGACGATCGCGCAGGAAGACACTAGTTCTACAATTGAAAAAGCTTTCATCGCAAACCATAATCTAACATATTATTTAAGGCGGATCGGCTCGTTTTTTTTTTGGATTTTTGCAAATTATACATATAGTAAAAAAAAAAAAATTCGGCAAAATCTTCAAGTTACTTCAACTATCTGCTACGATAAAGATTTTTATACAAAAGTTTAACTAATCAGCTGTGATTTTTTTTATAGTTGTCGTCGCAATTCTTACAGCCGATCCTGATCCTGGAGTGTGTGACAGATGTACAATGTGCGAAATACCAATAAATAATTGAAATAACGAGACGATTCTAAAATAAAAAAAATCTAGCGAGTACTTTTTCCTGTGTCCTGGGCATACTAGAATATTAGGTGTCACTACACATAACCGATAAAAGCCACTAATGTACAAAACATTATTGGAATCGAACCTGCTATCATCTAAGTAATGACAATACACCAATCGACATTAATACAATTGGCAAACACAACGTTACCAATTCTGAATCTTGTTTTCATTGAAGTTTAGTTGAAATTCCACCGCTTGGGGTTTCTGAACAGTATTTTTGGGGTTGGTTCGTAGGGATAATAAACTTTATGGATACTTATAAGTGTACTTAACCTATTTATGGTTGATGATGGTAAAGAAGTATTGTTATATTACCATGCGTGATAAATTTTATGCTAATTTAGAAATGTGGGTGATTTGACAAAAATCGGGTCATCCTGTCGGTTAAAATTAGTGTTCAAATCATGGTTTTCTTTTTAAATAAGTTTTTCATAAAACTTTTATGATCCAAGTTATATAAAAAATCTGAAATGAACTCTGTCTGTTTGTTGCGTTTTCACACAATTTGGACTTTGGACGAGGACTTGATCTTCCAGTTTAAGAGCTCTTTATAAAATAATTTTAATCTAATGAAAGCATTTCAGCTTATTTCTTCATTATATTTCTAAACTTATAATATTTAACATGAGTAAACTAATCATAGTATTCAATATTATTTTGATGTTGTATCTGAATTAACATTTTTTAGAAGCCCTTTTTTTCATTAGCATTATATCTATTACTAATCAAGAAAGTTCAATCTTATTGTGTTGGTAACAGTAGAGGGTTGATCTCATGTCGCATGATGTGATCTCCCATAATTAAAGAAGCACATGGCTTTAAACTCTGTACCATATTCTGTAGCATATAAGGTGTATTCTTTGTTGGAGATCCTAATAAAATAAAATACATATTTTTATATTTTGGATTTTTTGGATCAATTAAAATTAAAATAGAAAACAAATCAAAATTAAAATTATTGATAGATGGGTGAAGAACTTGCTAGCGAGTGCAATAACTACTAATTAAGTTCTAGAAAATATGTTATGTTATGAATAGGTAGATCATAATATTCACTGAAGGAGCGCTAAAACTCGACCACTTCAGTAATCGATTGTTATTCACAAACAATCGATACCGCTAATAAACAGTTATGAAACAAATGCAAGCGATATCGAGCTGTGTCGTTATAAGCTCATTCGGATAATGGACTTTCAACCGCCTGAATGCATTTCATTGATGGAAGCTTAAATGAAAACACATTTTCCAAACTTCAAATAAAAAAATGATGAGGTTCTCAATTCGTCGGAACCTTTTTTTTTTGTATGTTCACCGATTACTTCAAGACTCCTGAACCTATTTGGTTTTTTTTTGTTTCAAAGGGTATAGGTATTTTCCAGATTTCCTGTTCAAAAATTCAGATCTTTTGACTGAAAATATAGAAGTATATAAAAATTATGTTATGTCTAAAACAGTATCGGAGGTTTCTTTTTATGAAACGACTTTAATAATAATATGATTTTTATTATTTTTGAATGCGATTTTTTTTTAAATTTTTGTAGGTCTGCCTGATAGTACCTACACGTATCATGTTTATTTGAGGTCAATGTATTTTGTTTTACACTGTACAAAAGTTGTTATTTATTTAAGTTACACAGTTCTTTGAAATAAAACTACTTTTTACGGATTTGATCGCGTTTTTTTGATATTATTGAATTCCCGACGTTTCACAGTCATACAGTTCTGCTAGAATATTAGTGCTTTAGCAATAACCCTATATAGAAGAAAACCTATCAACATACTCACGACGAATCCATTCACGCGGCGGACCAACCCCTATAATAAATCGCATACATTCTTCTAAGTGCCCACTGATGCCGTTATTAGCTGGATGCTAACATACTCGTATATTTCCATTTAGTACGCAACCGCGTGCGGTATTCCCTAATGAAATTCACTGATACCGACATGGACTAGATGTTTGGATAGTTTGGGCCTAATTTTAGGACCTAATATTTGGCCTGGGACTGCCTCATTAGTATAGCGTTCCTAGACGTGACTGCTACATTAGAGGTTTGATTTCCAGGTCGGATAAAGTGTTATTGGATTTTTCTATGAAATTCTTAGTAGCAGCTCGGAATTTATATTTGTACGTGGTTTATGGTAATAGGAAAGAAAGAAAAATTAATAATTATTAATTTTGGTCAACAACGGAGACACAAACGTAAACAAAAACATTATAAAGAAAACAATAAAAACAAATTATCTGAAATACCTTCAAACGTATTAGGTCTAAGAATCAGGTCTAATAACGGTATAATTCCTATATTCTCCAAGGGGTTAGGCAAAGGTGTAAAAATGTACACTCACATTTCGCCGGTATGTTTTTGCCTCATGTATATAATTGGGGGCGCCACAAATCCAAACACAGTCACTTCTGAAAATTTCATTGAAAAACCCAATACCAAACCTGAGAATAGAGCTCAGTATCTCAAGATTCGCAGCCAAGTTCACGTCCACTAGACCAACGGGGAATAATTTAACTATCATAACAAAACAATCCATGAATTTCTCCGTTGAATTTCGTGTAAAATCTACATTCGCACAAATTCGCCTCCTCACGTCCAATTTGCCTAATTTGAATTCTAAAAGCAGATAATTGCCTACAATATATTCGTGTGCCTGCGGCCGCAATTAGGCAACGCGAATAAATGGGGCTGTAAATGCATTTGCACTGAATAGCCACTGAGCTTTTAGGAGCTTTGGATTGTACTTGCGTCATTATTTCGCTTTTGTATCGCTTTGTTAAGCTAGTTCACTTTAGGCTAACGTGGTGGACTATAATCTAAACTCATTCATTTTAACATTCATTCATTCATTTATAAAGGGAGACGCATATAGGTACAGCAGTGGGTTAGTAAATTGTAGCTTATGTAGAATTACATAGAGACAGACAAAATAAATTTTTAAATTTAAATAAATTAAAATAAATTTAGGCAGAGGCCTGCTTGTTTCGGCTTATCTCCAAATAAGCTGGACCAATTTTGCCGGGACTTTCACTGGCAGAGATGTTATACATCGTGCAATGACCCTTACGAGCTGAGCAAAATGAAAAAAACTAGAACTGCGAGTGGAAGTTGTGGTACAGGTATTATTTTATTATAATATGATAACAAATGCCGCTTGATGCTGCGAAAACAAGGCTGTCATGGTTATTGGAATTGAAGACCACAATCGAAATTCAAAATAAATTATTGTAATCCTATTTCAAATCGAATAAAGGTACTAATCATTCAACATGTCCGCTTCCGGCATTTCAGCTTTATCTGGATTTAGAAACAATTCAAAATCACTGATGCAACGTCATTAATCTAATTCAGCATCCAATAAATGAACGCGTTGAGATATATTCTTCGAGGATTATTGAGAATCGACGAAATTGTTAGATATTTTTTTTTAAATAAATAAAATCGACTTTATAGTGAAAGGAAAATACGATTTTAGGCAGCATATCACTGGTAGTTGTCTCGTTAGCTTAGTACCTAAAAGTCCGGTGTACTTTCCATAATAATAATAATAATTTATTTATTTCCATAAATAATACAGTCATTTACGATGCACAGTGGTTCGACAAGCCTGAAATGAGATCGTATTTTTATTAACCCTTCACATCTTCATGCATATCACTTAAGGCTTCTCCACTCGTGACACGATATCTCCAGAGCTATCTGGCCCTAATTTACCGCTAGCCATTCGTCCCTTCACGGTTGGACTCATACAACGTCGGGACTCGACACGCTAACGGATAAAAAGCCTAAGGGTTTAGGCGGACAGTTCCTGCCGTCTGCAGTATTTCTTTAATCGCGATGAGAAGAGAGAAAAATTATGTAATTTTTTCTCTTTATTTTATTTGTTTGTTATAAATGGTGTGATATAAATTTAGTAGATGTTTTGATAAACCGACATTTTATAACTAATCTTCTTGAAGTCTGACTCCTTTTTTATAAAACGTTGATTACTGTATAAAAGTCCTTTAAAAAAAAACTACGTTTACTTGTTCATCGGTATCAAGCGACTAGCCATTTAGATATATTAATTGTCACGACTAAATAAACGAATAACCCGACATTACAGAACAATTGTATTCCCTGAAGGGTAAGGCAAAGATGTACCTAAGTACTTAACGTACATTCACAGTTCGCCGGAAGGTTTAGGTCCCATGTAATAGGGGGCGAGCCTATTGTCATTCACGGGGCACATATTATCCAAACTCAGAACTGCTGCTGAGAATTTCATAGGATAATCAATAATACTGCGCGACCCTGGAATCGAGCCCAAGACCTCTAGCCTAGTAGTCGCGCTTAGGAACACTAGACTAATGATGCAGTTTTTTAAAAGCAATACGATAGTAAGACTTTACCAATATGTCTGCATCCTTATCAAACCTTGTTTGCACAAAACGATTTTCACACATTCAATGACATATGTTTTTGTCAGAACATTTTCGGCGATGTTGAAAAAGCATTTTTACATTTCAACGGCTTAATAAAGTTATGTTATTAATGGGGGGTTTGTTTTGTGAAAATGTTATTTTATTTTTTCGTACCATCATCGCCTGTATTCCCTGAAGGGTCAGGTAGAGGTGTACTTATGTACACTCACAGTTTGCTAGTAAGTATGTTTAAGTCCTACGTTATAGGGGGTGTGCCTATTATCCGAGCGCAAACTCTGAACTGAGAATTTTATAGAAAAACCCACTTTACTCGACCGGGGAATCGAAACCAGGACTTCTAGCAAAGCAGGCACACTTATGCCCACTAGACAAATGAGGCTGTTAAGTTTGAGGGATGTTTTTATCAATTCCGCCTACAATTGAGGGACTAAAATAGCTACTTTGAGTGAAACATAATAATCATGATTCTATGATTCACAATCCATAATATTGCCATCCGATATTTTTCTCACTTCAAATCAATCTTTCGGCGCTTCCAAGCTGAAAAACGATTCGGTTTCTTTCATCGGATCTCGTAATTCGGTATCATTTAATTTTTCATTCGTTCGCCGGCTATTTTTATTTTGTATAGATAGATTTATCATTTCCATGACAGTCCCATTTCGAATAACAGTTGATGTATTCTGTATGTCCGTAAAATCTGGTCGTATGTTACTGTATTTTTAATTGATTGATGAGTATATTTTAAATTGCGAAGTCAGGATTTAGTCGGTTGAAAACTATAAATGTAAGACTATATGATATACTATCAGCATCACGCCTGTATTCCCCGAAGGGTTAGGCAGAGGTGTACTTAAAGTACACCCACAGTTCGCTGGTATGTTTAGGTACCATGTAATAGGGGGCGAACCTATTGCCGTTTAAAAGGCACGTAGGTATCCAAACTCGGAGCTGCCACTGAGAATTTCATAGAAAAAAACCAGTAACACATTACTCGGCCAACTTTCACTAGAAAATTCAAATCTATTTTATAAGATTTTGTATTATTTAATGGTAAAATTTAATGAGGATAACTTGTATTTAACTTAATATTTAGCCGTGAGTACTTACTATCGCTTTCTTTGAGGCCACTCAAGGCATTTCTGAGTCCACGACCTCAAAATTAAAATTAGACTTCTATCCTAAACACGAAGGAAATATGGCAATTTTATGGCTGAAGTGTAGGCTCCCCACTAAAACTACTATAAACCGTTACGGAGTTAGATGGCACAAAAACCTCCACAATGAAAGTTTGTTGGGAGGAAAAGTAATAACTTTTTTGAACGAGGTCAACAAGCATTGCGTTTATTCTGGGACGAATAGCTCCCAAATGTACTATTATAAAACCGGATTATTTGTAGGAAACACGGTTATGTCATTGCAAAGATTTCCTACAGTCTGCAGTCGTAATAAATGTCACGGATCCTGTGGCCGTGACTTTTTTTATGGGATAACTCGGCAAACGAGCTACTTTATGGTAAGTAGTCATCGGCGCCCATGGTCATCTGCAAAACCAAAGGAGTTGCATATGCGTTGCCGAGCCTATTTAAGGAAAAGGGAGGGGAAGAAGACAAGGAGAAGGAAGAAGACCGAGGGAGAAATTGGGCCTCCGGCGCTCCACACTCACCATACGACACGCAACAGTATGCATACTGTTACTTGGCGTCGATATTCTGTGGGAGGGTAGTACTTCCCCGGTCGTGCGGACCCATTCTTGCTGGCATGTAGACATGCCAGCAGGCACTACTACTTAAGAATAAAGACTACAGGATACAGGAGTTTTCCACCTTTAAAAATAAGATAGGTACTATCATTTTGTATATTTGCATTTTCCATGCTAAGATTGTAAAGTTATTTTAGTGAAAGAAGAATTCGATTGCAGGCTGGATTCGCCAGTTGAAGACAATTTCCGACCTGACGGGTGGGACTCGCGGTGGCTTAGTTGGTCATACCATCTGTTGTATTAAAACAAAAGACGCGATTCAAATCCTGCTCATAGTCAAATTTTTTCTGCACTAAAATAAAAAGAATGCCTCATTAGTCTAGTGGTACTAAGCGTCCTGAGTTCGATCCCCAGGTCGAGCAAAGTGTTATTGGGTTTTTCTATGAAATTCTCAGTATCAGTTCGGAGTCTGGATCTGTGCCCGGTTAATGGCAATAAGCTCGCCCCCTATTACACATTAAACATACCGGCGAAATGTGGGTGTATACAGGCGTGATGGTATGTATGTATGTATATGTAAAATAAAAAGGATAGTAGATCCCTACCAATCTGTGAATACAAATAACTTAGCTTATTTTCTATAGGTATAGGTACTAAAAAAAAACTGTACTTAATTGAGTTGTAAGTAAATTGAATTTGCAAGGCAAATTAGGGTGGGTTCGGTTGAACACGGCCCGATAATTGTGTTTTAACTGACTTCAAAAAGGGAAGTTTTATGCTCGACTGTATGTTTTTTTTATGTATATTCTCGATAACATCCATTATTTATTCACCCGCGGGACTGTCTAATACATAAAAATCAATGTTAGTTTGTTTGTTCGTATTGTATGCGCTGCACTATTCATCCGATTGCGATAAAACTTTGTCAATTTATTGCTTGCCCAAACTATGCCTGTATACAGTGTGGAAGGGACATTCACGCACAATCGCTTACCAAGAATTCTGGACCTCCTTACGTTGATATTTTTCTTCGGTTATTAAAAAAAAAACGCTTTTTCCTACAAAAGTGTAAACGATCAAAATATATGAAACAGCTGTTTTTTTTTAATAACCGACGAAAAATTAACTATCGCTATAAACATTGCCTATATATAAGGACATAGTCTGGTACGCAAGTAAAACCGAGGGCATCTACTAAGTAGAAATAAAAATAAATGACTAATGGTTCGTATCAAGACAAACAGTTTTTTTTTTTATATAAAACTATCAAAAAATCTCCCGCGAGACCTCGAGCAATAGAATAGCTTAGAAGCGTTCAAAATTAATACCCGAAGGTTATTTTAGAGTAAATTTTGTATAAGAAAACACAATAAATCTCAAACAATTGAAACAATGAAAACAGAATATTCTCCCACAATGTGCGTATAACAATTAATACTTAGTAGGTAAAATTCAATTAAAGTTTCGAAGCCTAGAAAATAACAATAAAAGCAATACTTAATTCTATAAATGCGAAAATAAGTATGTCTGTCAATTAATTAGCTTTATACGCCTATACTAAACAAACTTCAATAAAATTGTCAAGCAGATATATTGGATCTTGAAGGAGAATATAATATAGTGGCTACCTTTTGTTTCAAAATCCCGTACAATAAAAAGAATACTAGTAATGTGGGTCGCACATTACTAGAATTCTTGCTAACCCCTCGTGCTAAGCTAAATGCTTGTACTACGAGTGGGTTTACGTCGGTAGTGCAATTGGTGGGTTTCGAACCACAACCACATGATCGCTTTTCCGACGCCCTAGCCATTGGGCTACCACCGCTTTAAACTATGTACACAGTTTGCCGGTATATTGAGGTCCCATGCAAGCCTATTGCCATTAACCGGGCACAAATCCAAAGTCAGAGCTGCTAATTAGAATTTCACAGAAAATCTCCATATCACTTTGATCGAATTGAGAATCAAACCCAGGACCACTAGCGTAGCAGTCGTACTTGAGACCACTAGACTAAGTGACTAGAGAAGAAAAATTCATCTTCCTAAATTATGATAAAAAACCTGTGTGTTAGGGTACCCGTCAAACAATGCACGTGATAAAACTCGGACATAAAAATATAACAAGTTTACTGCCGTGCTTATAAACGTTTATACTCGCTGCAATAAAACAAACGTGCTAACATGACAAATGTGTAAATAATTACTATAATTTATATGACTTTAAATAATGATGCATTTCTTTATTTAAGCAGTGATAGTTTGCTCACTGTGGTTGGGGTTGTAGATAGATAGATGTGATAGATAGCTTGATTCCTAGATCTAGTGGAAACAAAAAAAAATATTTCTATATCTGATTAAATTAATTAGCTGACAAACTTGTAAAAGAAGATATTTTTGTTTACTATTTCATATTTTTACCCGACTTCAAATCACGAGAAGTTTCTCAATTCGACTGTGTTTTTGTTTTCTATTTTTGTGGACAATCCAATAGTTATTCATATTAATCATTAGTCTAGTTGTCCATAGCGCGATGTTTGATTCCCAGGTCGAGCGAAGTTTTATTGGGGTTTACTATGAAATTCTCAGCAGTTCGGAGTTTGCTTGTGGCTGGTGAATGGCAATAGGCTTGCCTCTCTTACATGGGACCTTAACATACCATAGAAAATCTTTGGGAAATACAGGCGTGATGGTATGTCACCATTCACCTTTGAAAGTTGTGGCAGATTGTGGAGACATCAATAGTTGCTCGCGTTTCAAGCAATTGAACGTCTTGTGGATTATGGTATCGATTCGTTCTGAATAAAACATAGCCTGGTAAGGCTACCGAGGCCCCATGCGTGATACTAAAAGCTTTTGTTAATACAGCTGTCGCAGTTATGGTTCCCTAGTATTGTTGCCTCACTTGGGCTATTGAGGTGTCCAATTTGTGAATGATATTTAGTCATTTCTGCTGTCATTAGCTAGCCAATATGAATGTAAATAATACAGTTACTTCAGGCACCAGTATGAAACGATAATATCGGTAATATTTGAAATGTATGTTCCTATTATTACCTATATAATATAACTAGAGATATATTTTCATGGTACATAAATCTTTGTGTTGTACATAATAGATTTTGTCAAATCGTCGCGCGCTGTGCTCATGTACTTAAATAAAAAAGATCTAATTAAATGTCAATGTAGATCATCCTGAGAGGAATCTCGTGAAGATTATTATTTGTTTGAAAATCGTCTCTTTTTCAAAAGATAAGTAAGCTATATGTTTCTTATAACAAATTATGCTTTTTTCTCTGTTTGAATCGAATTTGAATGGTACCGACTCCGAAACATAATCACTTTTACTGCTGGGCACGAGTGTCCTCTCAGAGTAAGAAGGGATTAGGCTATAGACCACAACGCTAGCCTACAATTGGTAGACTTCACATACCGCCGTCAAGAAAATATCTCAGGCATGCAGGTTTCCTCACGATGTTTTTCTTGGACGTTTGCGAGTGATATTTAATTTTTATTAATATACGCTTAAAATACATGTATAATACGTATACGTCGTAATCATGTATAATACGTAATTATACATGATTACGAAAATGCAGATGTGCGTGCCTTGGATTTGAGTTCGAGATGTGATGTGACTTGGCAGTTCAAGTGTCATATCCCAGCCGCTTAATTATAAAATACATATTAGCATATAATCACGCCTGTATTACTGCTGTAACCCCACAGTGTGTCAGTATGTTGAAGTTTAATATAAAAAAGCCTGCCAAATGATCAATCCTTTTACTATTAATTCAAACACGAATTATAGGCAGTAACTGAAGTTTTCAACGTCCAAAATAGGATACTAAAATACCGCATGAATTTTTTTTTTGCTATCAACTCAAACTCACGAGTGACAGTAAATTTCTGCAGCTTTAGATGAAGATTAATAACATATACAATGTCAAAAAGGTGACTTTTATTAAAATAAATTTAGCTATAAATCTTAATTTTTTATTTATGTTATGTTAGTATTGCGTGTTGGTAACCCTAACAATAAATGTCGTGTTGGACTTACTCTTGGTATGTAGCTTGATGAGATTAAAAAAGAACAACGTAATAAAAATCAACAACACATATTTGAAACTAGGTTGCGGTTTGGTTTCGTTCAAATCCCTAAAGACTTTTGAGTCAAAACTCTATGTTCTTCTACCTACCTGCCAAATATTATCGAAATCTATTCAACGCATTAGCCATGAAACAGTTAAAGATAAAAATGTTACTTTCGCATTTATATTATTAGTATGAATTGATTTTTTTTATTTTTTTTTAAACTAGTTGTTTTACTCATGACCTAAAATGATTCACTTACTATGACTTTGTTTTTAGACAGTTTATTAAGATGAAACATATACTCAATTTTAAATTAATTCTCCAGCAATAAACCTTTGAAAACCGGATCCCATTCTGAGTAGTGATTTTAGCGTAATGCGTATACAAACATACAGACAGACACAAAATTTCTGCTGATGCTCTAATGAAAGTCCGTATATTAGTTTTTTCTTCTGTATCTATAATGTACAGACATCTTTTTATTAAATGTATAAATATTTGACATTAGGTAATGATAACGTAAATAATAATAAACCAATAAAGACATCCACTTACATTTACTGTCAGAATCAATCTTCGCTTCATACTTCAGTAAATTCAATAATTCAACGCTCATTTTAGGTTAACCATTTAAATTACCATTCACCGAAAAGTTTTTAATTATTTACATATAAATAAAAACTTCACATAACTCTAAAGATAAAACGTAATATTTTTTTTTAAATGAAATAAAATTCATTTCAAACTACGTATTGCACAGAATATTTCGTGACGAATAGCGTAGCACGCGGCTACGGAGCGTAGCGTGTGGCTACGCCGGCCTACGACGTAGCACTGGCGTAGACCGTAGATCGCGCAACTTGTCGGATGGCACAAAACGTGGGTTTACTTTAATTTAAATTTAGAATACTGTCATTTTTGTGTTTTGCCTCTGCCCACACAGTAATTGAGATTTATTTTCCTTTTTTTTTGAGTGAAGTTTCGCGTTTAGTTAATTTCACGTTTAGTTTGCAAACCTGCATACAGAGATATTTTTTTTTAGAGTGTGGGCGTCCTATTTATATTTGTGTGTTTATAAAGTCCTTCACGACACAGGGCTGTCTCTAAACATTTATTTTTACTACAAAAGCAATTATAACAAGAATAACAATTTCATATCTCAGTACACAATTCCACCTTATCCTTGATCAAAGCTTGAAATTAAATTACGGGCCTTAAGGGATAAGGAAAGGTGGGTATTTGAAGTTAAAACCGGATACTAATGGAGACAAAGCCTGCCATTAAATATTTCAGGGTTGGGTCTATCTAAGAGTATCGTATGTCGGTGGTTCAAATTTCTAATGGACTGTCCGGTAATTTACTAAACTAAACAAAAACTCATTACTCTAGTGGTGCCCAAACGTGACTGCTACGTAAGAGTTGCTAAGTTCAATTCCCAGTAGTTCTAGTAATAATAATTTATACTTTATTGTGCACCAGAAAAAATAATAATAATATAAAACACATTTGCAAATAAAAGAATATACAATTGGTGGCCTTATCGCTATCTGCAATCTCTTCCAGGCAACCTTAGGATGGACATAACTGAACTGAACTATAAAGTGGGGTTGAGCATGGTGATGTTATTTTAATGTTATTTTACTGGTTCTAACACTTACGCGAATATTAGACATTGAAATAAAACTACTTTTTACGGATTTTATCGCGTTAATAGTGTTATTGTGTTTTGGGGCTTGGATTTGGGCTCGATAAATGACATTTTATGCTAGCCAACTACCTTACAATACGTGGGTAATATAGTGTGGGTGTACATTTGTACAACTCTGCCTAACCCCTCAGGGAATACAGGCGTAATGGTATGTTGATATTGATGATATGATTCTTACGCACTACGTTTTTTGTCCATTCCAGTCCATCCAAAGGTTTTCTGGAGAGTCGCCAGTATATAATACAAAACTGTCAAACTTCTTCAAATGATTTTAAACATTAAAGGTTGCTGATTAAGTTCAAAATCAACTGAGAAAATTTGTCATTTTGTGGTAACTTGATGTGCTGGCCACCGTACATTATTTTTTTTATCAAGTTTCTTTTTTTTTTATTCTTGATAGGCCTACGCTTGACAGCTAGTTCGCCTAATGTTAAGCGACACTACGATCTACGAGCACGCTTGCCTAGTAGAAACCGATTCACTCGTGACTTATTGTTCCTACACTTAACAGTATTTATGATAACAATTTTTACAACAACAATATTTATTATTAATATAAAACATAACATATCATCACGCCTGTATTCCCCGAAGGGTTAGGCAGAGGCGTACTAAATGTACACCCACACTTAGCTGGTATGTTTAGGTCCCATGTTATAGGGGGCGAGCCTATTGCCATAAACCGGGCACAAATCCAGACTCCAAGCTGCTACTGATACTTTCATAGAAAAACCCAATAACACTTTGCTCGACCTGGGGATCGAACCCTGGACCTCAAGCATAGCAGTCGCACTTGGAACCACTAGACTAATGAAGTACTAGGTATTTATTATTACAATTTATATACAATCACCAAATTAATTATACGCGACATCGCAGGCATTCCCTAGTATAGATAAATAAAGACAAAGTTGAACGTAAAATGTCAACTTAATTCTTAAGTAAAATATCTTGTTTCGTAACAAGAGGGATCATTAAAATTTGAAATCTTGAGACAGTAACTTTTAAATTAAGGGTTCACTTAAGTTGCGGAAATAAGGAATGACAAATGTGAACTCGTGACAGATAAGTTAAAAAAAAGAAACAAAGAAAATCAGATATTTTTTTAGTAAACGAGTATTTGATGTCTTGCTATTAAGCCTGTATTTTTATTTATTTAAAACAACAATAGTACTCTTATATTTAGTGTTACATACATACAAAAAAAATTAAATGAAACCTTATTACAAGACTGCCTCATTAGTCTAGTGTTCCTAAGCGCGACTGCTACGCTAGAGGTCCTGGGTTCGATCCCCAGGTCAAGCAAAGTTTTATTGGGTTTTTCTACGAATTTCTGTGTAGCAGCTCGGAGTCTGGATTTGTGCCCGGTTAATGGCAATAGGCTCGTCCCCTATTACATGGGACCTAAACATACCGGTGAAATGTGGGTGTATATAGTACGACTCTGCCTAACCCTTCGGGGAATCAGGACGTGATGGTATATCATTACAAGAGCAACTGGCAAATATTAAATTCTGCCTCTGATTCGGTAAAGCTATACTACCGGAATCAGTGATTCTTCCAATTTTATCAATAGGTTTGCTCTAACTGCTAAATATTATTCCTCTAAAGTTTAGGCAAAGGTGTATACGTAATGTACACCCGCACATAACTGTAGGTCCATGTCATAAGTCTGTATGTCCTCTCCATATTGCTCATTGGCATTAATAAAGCACAATTGTTTAAATAAACCCACTAATGGTGCTCAGGCTGCAATCTCCATTTAAATTTAAAGTTAAATTTATAATCATTGCCACTAACTTTGCTCTTTTTGTTTATCTCTAATAGCCATTAATTCATAGTTTGTTAAAATCTGGAACACGTTTACATTTTTTTTTCCTAAAGCCTGTGTTGTGGTAATTTATTTGTGAAAGGTTGTAATTAGCAAAATGATTACTCATGTGTATAATCTACGATTGTAATTTGTCTGTGAGCTTTCCTAAAACAAATAAATAAAATACAAATCTGGCCTCCGACCTGCTATTGAGAATTTCTCAGTTATAACCCACTAATACTTTGCTTAACTTGGAGATCGAACCCGGGACCTTAAGCGTAGCAGTCGTGTTAAGGACTACTAGACTAATGAAGCTAGCCGGCAGGTATTTGATGACATTCATAAATCTTGTATGCACTAATTTCTGGAACTTATGTGAATATTGGACATAATATAGGTATAATTTTCCCGAATTAAGTTAATAGTTTGTTCGTTTGTTACCTTGATTTCAGCCATCTGTCTCTGCACTTCGGTAATACTATCCTGCATTTTAGTCACAATTTTTTCGTTTGTTCCTGCATACTTTTCCAATAAAGAAGTCATACGGGTTAGCTCTGTACGCATTTCTTTAATTTCAGAGGAACATGAACACTCTTGATCAAATGGCTGTTTTCTTTTTCGAAAAGTTATTGCGGAGTCCGTCTCCATACTATTTAGCTTGGACAAGTCCGGTTGCGAGCCGCCACACGGTACATTTTTACTAGGCGATCGTAAAAGGCTCATATTCGCTGGATCGGTGCGCGAGCGAGTTAAAAAATAGCAAACTGCACTGTTTCCTCGAGGGGGTGCGCGGGGCCGCTTGCACGCTGTTGCACACAAAATTCTGTATCACATACACTGCAATAATTCAACTCTAATAATTAGGCTGTGAGTTTTATTTTGAATGGCACTAATTCGAAAGAATAAAAAATAAACTTAAAACACGTCTGCTTAGATTGGCGTTCGAACGACGAGAGATAATATTCACATAAGTTTCACATTAGGCGATTGAATAATGTAAATATTACGCGATAAAATCCGTAAAATAAATTTGGTTTAATTAAAAAAATCACGGATATTTAATCATACTTCAAAAGATAACATATTTATAATTACGAAAGCAAAAACAACTAAATTCCGCACGAGTAACTTTAGAAAATGTGTTGTATGTCGAGAACGGGTAAACTTTGTATAACATGTGCCAGCTGTTATAATATGCTAATAACTGAATACACTGTTCAAAAGTTTTATCAAGAACAAAATTAAATCACGTATATAAGAGAACACACATAACAAAACATCTTGTAGCGACATCTATCGTGGTACATAAGAACTACGATGAAACAAACCCTAAATCGCGCAAGCAATATTTACCGTGAAATTTGCATATACATATACCAGCTTCTCGCCCGCGTGGAATATAAGTTTGTTTTCATTTTATGGGATAATACGTAGCCTATGTTACTCAGGAATAATGTAGCTTTCTATTGGAGAAAGAATTTTCAAAATCGATTCAGTAAATCCAGTGATTATATTCATATTCATTTATTTTGCACTCATGTTGTCCACCTAATGGTGGATACAATAGTGGTGGTATCAAACATACACCCCGTTAGAGCACAGCAAACATTTATTACCGCCTACAACCTCACAAACTTTACCTCTATAAAATATCAGTATAGATATTGACCCCAGTCATTAACAACCAAGCTATGATCTAGCGAAACACCCGCCCAAGATCCTCTCGTTGGTTGGGGAAACAACCCACTTCCCCTTCACACTGTTGAACAGGTAAAACTAATGAAAGAACGAGGTTTTACCTGTTCTGTGACGTCTAACCACATGAGTTAAAACTACTTTTTATGGATTTTATCGCGTTATATTGATATTTTATTAAATCCCCAAAATAAAAAAATTATTTTAAATTCCCAAAGTAAAGAGTAGTTTTATTTCAATGTCTAATATTCGCGTAAGTGTTAGAAATCAGTATGTTAACCACATGAGATTGAACCATACAAGAAGCGACTGTCATATCAGATTTTCTGAACCTCTGGCTACCACTAACGATTTTTATAGGTGTAATTATGTCTACTTGTACCGACATCTGTGCTCTCCGAGGCCCGCAGTGGACGTTGAGAACCCATCTTTACACTGACCACGACAAGTGCTTAACCTTGCAGATCGGTTAATCAACTAAGATATTACTTAGCCAGGCCCTCAGCAATAGAAATACTGCTTATATTATGACTGTCTCATTAGTCTAGTGGTCCTTAGCTCGACTGCCACGCTAGAGGTCCTGGGTTCGATCCTCAGGTCGAGCAAAGTGTTATTGGGTTTTCCTGTGAAAATTCCCAGTGGCAACTCGGAATCTGAATTTCTGCCCGGTTAATAGCAATAGGCTTGCCCCCTATTACATGGGACTTAAGCATACCGGCGAAATGTGGGTGTACATTAGTACGCCTAACCCTTCGGGGAATACAGGCGTGATGGTATGTTATTATGAATATTATTTAATTGTTGGGGTAATTTGATGATAAAATTTCATCTAAATCGATCCAGCCATTTTGAAATCCTTCAGGAACATACAAACAAACATCGAGTTTTATTTATATTGATAAGCCCTAATCCCTTTATAAGATACGCTCGCCAGACAAATGTCATACCTACATTTCATGTAGAATTTATATACAGCCAATTTGTGTTCAAATTTAATATTTAGATACGCATTAAATCGTAAACACCTGTCTCTTATTTACTCGGGTGCTGAATTTAGTTTCACTTAGAAATATGTTTTCAAATATGTGAATCTGAAAAACTATTTCTGGCTCCTTTTATTTCCGAGATGGTATGGAAAATAATATTTATTTCTGTAAATAGATCTATTAAAAACACTTTTACAAGTCAGTGTTTTTATATATTATATTTCCGGCATTATAGCCGGCATTTCATGCGAGATTTACAATGTAGAATTAAGAATTAGATCCGTAGTGGCTTTGAGTTGACCTATCCTAGGTGACGGCACGTATACATCAGTTATCGTATGAGAATCATATATATCATCACGGATATATACTATATTATGAGAATCAATAATACACGATTCTAATATTCTGCTACAACAAATACAATAAAAAAAACTTCAAAGCTTCCCAAATAATGTATACATCAGACAAAAAAAAACGAAATCCATCAAAACTTGGAACCAAATGTACACATCAAAGGTAAATAGTGTCTCGGCGTCATTCTATTTCGAGAATTATCGCTCAATCATTTTGAGATACATAGTGATGTCGATTCAAATTATTCGAATCACGCCATCAACTTGGTGATTCGAATTGCGTCCCATTATTCGAATTATTCGATCGAGTTGGGTGTTGTCGTGTAGCGAGGCCGCATGAGCCAACGACTTACTTTACTCGGCAATCGATTTGGTTCATCGTCAAATGAGAATTTGAGACATTAAATTTTTTACTTTTTTTTTAACGTAAGAACAAATGTACTAGCATGCAAGTTCCTAGTGTACTTACTGGCATTGTAAATTTTTCATTGACTCTTCTTGCTTCGTACGGAATGGCGAATATAAGGCCGAGTTATAATACAAAGCCGAGTTAGTCGCGAGAAGATGAATCGACCGGGCGACTTGCAAACTCGCATCATGACTGCGTTCGCACATCGGCCGATTCAAATCGATTCAAATCAATTCAAATCAACATTTATTTCAAATCGAACAATTCGATTTCAAAAATAGCCAAGTCAACCCATCGCTACAGATACAAAGTTTTGCTTTCCAGTGGAATTTCAACTTTTCAATCTACAAACATTGCTTTCAATCAACGTTCACTACAAAAGGAAATGAAGGGACCATCGTGAAAACTTTTACATTTCACAAATACTCTGGAGAAAATATTTGATATCTGTTTATTTTGGTGATGTTGTTCAATGGAAGACTATTGGCTGATAATTTTTACAGATTGTTTTACCATTAATGGAACCGTTCAACAAAAGTTATTTAAAAAACATACATTCCCTACCACCAAGCCTGTATTCCCCGAAGATTTATGCAGTGATGTAGTAATGTACGGTGTACATTAATGCAGTTCACCGATGTGTTAAGGTCCCTTACAATAGGGGGCGAGCCTTTAACCGGACACAAATCCGAGCTGCTACTATACAAAAACTGTCTTTTGCTTATGAACGGGATTATATACAAATCGCCCCTTAGTCACTTCGGAAACTGAAAATAGTTCATATTTTCATGGTTCATTGCGCAGTCATTCATTCATTCATTCATCATGCAAATTCTATGGCACCAATTATTCTTCTTGTTTTAAGCAATGTGTGTATTTTTTAGGCAGTGGACATCCATGGACATCCATGAGTTATTTTTAATTTTTTTTTAGTTAACCTTCCCCTTTTGCATTCAATTAGTTCGCAGTTTGTATTCAATTGCATGCATAATCATAATAACATAATCGATGTTAATGCCTAGTCGATGTATTAACATCGACTAGGCATTAACATCGATTATGTATGTTTTTGTGGCGTTCACTTAAAGAGGCCTACGTCCAGCAGTGGACGAATACGGGCTGATGATGATGATGATGATGATGTATGTTTTTTATCGAGGTACGAATCTTCATTTTAATGAGTACCTAACCTTTTCGTGTCTGTCTTAAAATCCCAATTTTAACCAAAAAAGTAGCTTTATGTAGTTAAGGGTTCTACATCATCAGCAACATTAAATTTATCGTCCTATTGATAGCCACGAGTCTCCCCTCTGAGATGGGTTAGGCTATAGACCACCAGGCTGACCTACTGCGGGTTGGCAGAATCAACAAAGTCGGTGATAATATAACTCAGGCATGCAGGTTTCCTCGCAATGTTTTTCTTCACCGTTTTAGCCTTGGATTCGACCTTGAGAAGTACGACTTGAAAGACCAATGGTCACATCACCAGGGTTTCTCCGTTATATAACGCTTTATACACTATACCTACTTATAATTCTAATATTATCTATTAGAGATTTGTTTGTTAGTTGGTAATCTATAAACTCTGAAACTACTGATCGATTTTTAACAATTCTTTCGCCATTAGAAAACTACTTAATACCCGATTAACATAGGTACTATCTCGCGGGATAACTGGGACGTATCTACAACTAACTGTATAGTTTTATAAAAAAAGAACTGCTCACACTTTGAGCAGTTTTTCTATAAAACTAGAGAGCTATCTACTTACATCATATTACAAAAATAAAGCAGGTACCAAGTGTCGAAACGAATGACGCACATCACCAATCGTGGAAACAATTAAAACTTTTTCAATTTTGTATCCTACGCTTTATCTGGCGATGTTAAGAGCAGTGTACACTGCGGACACGATCTAACTTTTTCTGCTTAGTTTCTTAGTTTCAGTTCTCATTTCAGTATCCCTAGTGCCTCAGTAACTTGAAACTACTGATCTTGTAGTGTGTGGACTGCAAATTGAATATTGAAGTTGAAAACCGTGTATTGTTTTAGTAATTATTTAATAACTCGCTGTTGCCTGCGGCTTTGTTTCTATTCCGAAAGAGATTTTGATTAAAATGGTAGCCTATGTCCTTTTACAAAGTCTAATTGATGTCTATACTAAAATTCATCAAAATTGGTTCAGTAGTTTAGCTTAAAAACTTCACAAACAAACAGACAGATAAAGTTACCTTCGCATTTTTTTATGCTGGATTTAATTCTGAATGCGAAAATAGTACAGAGGCTGACTTAACGCTTAAATCATTTTCTACCAGTTGAACTCATACTATTTTAATTTTTAATTTAATTTTTGTCTGCACTCCGAAGTTGCAAATAGTTTCGAAGATGAAGCACACAATTCAATTAATTAACGTGCATTCACATAATCTCGAGAGAATACATTAAAAGTGCAGCGTGCGGCATAGAATGATAGTTTTACATTTAGATATATTAAGTATATCTTCTTTTTCCCCTACCGCATTAGTCTAGTGGTTTTTAGTGCGACTCCTACAATAGAGGTTCGATTCCAGGTTCGATTTCAAGGCCGAGAAAAGTGTTACAGAGTTTTTTATGAAACTGATGTGTATCCGGTTAATGGCAATAGTGTAGTATATTAAGTACACCTCTGCTTAACCCTTCGGGGAATACAGGCGTGATGGTATGTTAAATAACCTTTCTTTTTTTTTTTCTTTTTAAAACAGTTTGGCAATGGTCTTTTGATCGGCAGTGAGCCAGATCCAATCACTAAGCGAGGTGGATTTTCTTGATTTTACAATACACGTTTTTCCCGAGAGTATGAAGAGAAAATTGTATGTGCTTCTTATCCGTCCTCCCCTGCAAAATATAATAGGAAAAGTATGCACTCAACCTTATCAAGATGAAGTAAATAAAATCAGATATTTTACCCAATCTTGTCCGTACAGTTTATAAGATTCCAATTTGTGATAACTGAGTTATTTAATTCCAAGTTAATTATTTCATAAAGTTGATTGGTATTCGATCAAATAAAGAAATCTGTTCGTATAAACTGCCGCATACTTTTCGACTAGATTGAATATAAAATTGTCAGTAACTTTAAAAAAGTCAGAGGTATGTTCTTAATATTCCATCTCAAGGTGGATAACTTATTTTTCTAACATACTCGTTCTTTAAGAGCCAAAAACATTATTTTCGTCTATTGGAGACTCGTAAAACTACTTAAATGACAGTATAATAGACTATTAACATACAGTTTTTTTTAAAGCTTACGAGCAATATGAGTCGCACATTACTAGTATTCTTGTTAACCCCTCTTGCTAAGCTAAATGCTTGTGTTACAAGTGGGTTCACGTCGGTAGTGCAATGGGTAAGTTTCGAACCGGCAACCACATGATCGCAAGTCCGACGCCCTAGCCATTAGGCTACCGCCGCTTCTGGTCTAACTTTGGTCCAGTTGTCGCAATTGCGAAGAATTTGCCACTTTAGCTGTGACGAACTTATACACTCGATAAAAGAGTTATGCGAGCAGGTAACGACAGCTTCAAGGAGTTGTGCGATCGCCGCAGCAAAGCCTTGCATGGCCGTGGCGAATATTACGAATCTTATGGCGGTGGCTTTATGGAAGGCAGTTTTAGTTGGTACGAGACAGACGACGGGTATTTAAACCTCCCCAGTGGAAGACGATCCACGAGGGTATTGCCCACTCAATAAGAAAAGGGAAACGCCATCCACTCTTGTCTTTTGACATAGGTACTTTGCATTGTTATGTTTGTATTACATTGTTAATTATTTATTCATAACACAGAGATCTTTAGCTACCTGTATATCTTTAATCTTTTGTCGACTGTACATTACATAATTAATAATGATCAGATTTATGATCCAGAACAAATTATATTCTATTTTTATTAACAACCGATGTGTTTTTGACGTCCCTATATGTATTGATGAAGTGCTCAAAATATATACGAGTATTACTAAACAAACTATTGACACGTGTCATAAGAGCCTTGACGTTAGGCCTCCAAAAATATTGGTTCTGGCAACACTCCGATATGTATTAATAATTTATTGCCAGGCGCGAGTGCTAATGACAGCGGTTCCGGTAGGAGTTCTGTGACATACGGTTGAAAAAGAGAACATTATTTTCATATCTTGCTATTAATAATAACGTACAATCACGCCTATACTCCCCGAAAGGTTACACAGAGGTGTACTGATGTAACCTACAGTTCGCCGGTATGTTTAGGTCCCCGGGTGTAATAGGGGACGAATCTATTGCCATTAACCGAACAGATAACGAAACTTTGAGTTAAACTGAGAATGTCATAGAAAAACCAAATAAGACTTTGCTCGACCTGGGAGTCGAACCTAGGACAGACGCGATCGATAAGGTTGTTGTACGGCCAGAGCTCTTAATTTGCCCATCTATTAAAAGCATCATTATCGTTTCGTTTGGCCACACATCTCAGTAACTAGGTACATTAACATTAAATATAGGCTCAGTGGGATATTGTGGGAACAACTTCTACACTTCGAGTTTAAACGCGGCTAAACTTGGGAGTTCAATTCAATACCGAATTCCCGAAAGACGTCGAGAATAGGTCACAAGTTCTGTATACCTATGAAGATAGACTTAATTCCCGTCTGGCCGGTCTGGGGTATATCATAACGATATTTTACATTGTGAACATATAAAATATCGATATGATACCCCAATCCTGGCTCCTGGGCCTAAAAGTCCTGGGTGCAGCCCCCAGGTCGAGCAGTGTTATTGGGGGTTTTTATGAAGTCTGAGAAATAGTGTGATTAGACAAAGTTGCGGACTGAAAGATGATATAGGAATATGCTAAGATGGTTTGGGCATGTCGAGAGAATGAAAGAAAGACGAATAACGAATAGAATTTATATCGCGAATGTTAGTGGCAGCGTTGCGAGACGTACGCCGATCTTAATAATTTATTTATTTAATTATGGCACACTAACGACTAGTTCACAAAAACTTTTACAGGATCGTAATGTCAAAGATTTCAGAAAGCGTGCACAGCACTTACATTATTTATTTATTACTTAATGGTATTCCAATTATTATTCGGCGAGGTTCTCCAAAAAGGTCAGGTGCGTAGTACTCGCAACCGGCGCGTGTTTATGAATGTGGAAGAAGCGAAAGAGATATGCAAGAGTCGTAGCAAGTAGCAGTCCATAGTTTCTGCCTACACTTGTGAGAAAAAGGCGTGCGTATGTATGTATGTATGTCTATGAAGTTCTTTGTAGCAACTCGAAGTTTCATTTTCTGCCCAATAAATGGCAATAGCCAACCCGCAGTAGGGTAGCTCGATGGACTATAGCCTAACCCCTCTCGTTCTGAGAGAAGACTCGCCCGCCAGAGGGACAACGGTACTAATACGAGTATACATTAGTACCTACACCTCAGCTTAGCCTTTCGAGGAACACTTCTATATTCATAAGTAAGTTCGTTTTCTGTCCAAAGTTTTCGCTATAAAACAAGTGGAACTAATCAGAAATGTGGTCGCATTAGTGCGTCTAGACAGGTCACCTGTGGTAACAGCTTTTATTAACCAGTTTTTGGCAAACAATAAAAATTTACGTCTACACGAATCCCAAGATAATAAAGTATTTTGGCTGAAAGCAATTATAACCTAAATGCGCTTCGTTGGGTGAGCGAGAGGGCCGGAAAGTCAATTCCTCTCTCAATCCCCTTCCTTCTCCTTTTTTCCTTCCCCTCCCTTTCACTAAATAGGCTCGGCAATGATTGTGCAGATGTCCATGGGCGGCGATGACTACTTACCATCAGGTAGCTCGCCTACTCGTTTTCCGAGTTGTCTCATAAAAAAAAATTTGCTAATATGGAATTGTAACTACGCGTAGTGAAAACTTTATATTATTCATCATTGTTATCAATCAATTTATTGTCCCACTGCTGGGCACTGGTCTGTCAGTGTGAAAGGGGTTAGCGCTAGCCTACTATGGATTGGCAGACTCCTCACAACGCCGAGAAAATCTCAAGGTAAGGCACTAGATCACTGTTTATGCCCATAAATGTTGTGTAATTTAATGGTCTTTAATGGCCATCTTACTGTATGGTAATGCGGGCTGTTTTCCGCTGTGCTCGGGTTAACGAAGTACTTTGGTCTGTGAAAGCGTAGTTTAGCTCTAGTAAGCAAGCTGGCACGAATAGCAAGTTAAAGTGGCAGTGGACAGGGCAAATACCTCGTAGAACTAGTGGCTCTTGGGCAAAGCTTTCCACACTGGAAAACTAAGTGTGGAAAGGCCTACAACAAGATGGATGTCGTCGGTGGCATATAAACCGGTCGTTGCGGACGCCTTCGTTTAGCAGTTTACCTATCTTGGCTGATGTAATGATGATGATACCCCTAATTAGAATAGATTATTCTTTATTGCACACCAAAGAATTATGGCAGGAACAATTTTATTAATCAAAAAGTGGTCTTATCGCTGTCAGCGATATCGCTGTAAAGGTGTGTGTGTGTAAAGGTTGTCTGTAAGATATCTTACAGACAACCTTTGGATGGACTAAAAAGTGAGATTTCTATATATTTTTTAATAAAACACACGAAAAATCAATCCTTACAATCCAAATGTGAACGTACTTATTCTACGTTTATTTAAGTGTAAATGTTGGCCAAATTACTGCCTACTTATATCTAGTAAACTATAGAGTACAAGGTTTGAGTCCGTTTCTTGGAACCGCCCTGTAAATAGCTTTTGAGTCCGCGACATTACTTACAGAATCAATATTCATATTTTAATCATAAACCGTTTGCCCTCTTCAATGTATTTGACTGTGGGTATTGTGATGGACGGGAGCGATAAGCGGTAGCGATTACTAAATTGTTCAACTGAATTTTACACAGAAATTCTAGAGTATTAAATCCCTTTCAAATTAAGAACCTATAAACATTTAACGTACACAATAATTGTTATTAAATTAGTAAATATACGATATACGATACGAGTAAATATACGATAAGATTTTACAGACTTATTAATAAAAATATAAAACATATAATAAGCCTTTTAGAACTACATATAATGTTTTTTTGTTTTATTTGGATACGTGATATTTTGTGACAGAGTATAGGAGACAAAACAAATTATTAGTTGAGGAAATTTGTTGGATGCTTCATATTTCACTACATTATTTTTTATACCACTAAGGTGGCAAACACAGCAGTGATAGCCTTGTGATATGACCATTGGACTGCCAAGTCAAAGGTCTCGAGTTCGAATCCAGGGCACGCACCTCTGTCTTTTCGAAGTCATGTGCGTATTAATCATTAATTATCACGCGCTTAAACGGTGAAGGAAAAGAAGGCCTGAGAGATTTTCTTGACGGCATGTGAAGAGTCTGCCAACCCGCAGTAGGCTAGCGTGGTGGACTATAGCCTAATCCCTCTCGTTCTGAGAGGAGACCCGTGCCCAGCAGTGGGACAATGTAATGGGTTGATGATGATGATGATGATGATGATGATAAGGTGGCAAATAAGCATACGGCCTGCCTGATGGTAAGCGGCTACTGTAACCTATAGAAGCTTGCAACACCAGGGGTATCATTCGCGTGTTACCGACCCTGTCAAGGAAAAGGGAAAAAAGGAGATGGAAGAGGATTGAGGGAGTAATTGGGCCATATAATTACAAAACAAATTCTCCCGCCGCGTCTGTTTTTTCGCGATAAACTCAAATTCTACTGAATGGATTTTCATGCGGTTTTCACCAATAGACAGAGTGATTAACCTCTCCCACGATTAGAATGCAACCTATGCAAAAATGTGCAGTATGCAGGTGCATATATGACTATTATTGCCATCCTTTTCGTTTCCCTACAATTTTTGCAAAGTAGAGCAGGAAAAATATAGTTTTACGAATTTCAATGATAAAAACATCGCAAATTTTTTTGCACACTTGGTGTGCAAACTACATTTGCCGGGTTAATGAGGTAGGTTTAAGTGCATAATTTGTTAAGGTTTTGTGTAAATTGGTCAAAATATGACGATAATTGTGTACAGCCTTGGAGGTCGCTAGTTTTTAATTAAGACGGTTACTCATTGGTTAATTCCGATAATAAGGGACCTATGCTCGCATTTGTGGTAAGTTATTATTACTTCAAACGCTAAATAGTTACAGCACAGATCGATAGAAGTCAGTCAATGTCAAAACAGGTAGTTGAACGTATCACTGTAAAACCATATTGATACTAATTTATTACTAAGAAAACCAACAAGTACTTAGTCAGCGGCATATATTTTTATTAGACAAAATAAACTTCCTTTTAAGGGAATTTAAATCACTTATAATCATCTGCAATCAAATTGCCTCAATAATCTAGTGGTACGAAGCATGACTGGCACATTAGAGGTTTGACTCCCAGGTTGACCAGTGTTATTGTTTTTTTAGCAGTTATTTGTGCAGTGATAGCCTAGTGATATGACCATTGGACTGCCAAGTCAAAACTCTCGAGTTCGAATCCAAGGCCTTTGACTTTTCGAAGTCATGTGCGTATTATTAATTAATTATCACGCGCTTAAACGGTGAAGGAAAAGATCGTGAGGAAACCTGCATGCCTGAGAGATTTTCTTGACGGCGTGTGAGGTCTGCCAACCCGCAGTAGGCTAGCGTGGTGGACTATAGCCTATTCCCTCTCGCTCTGAGAGGAGACCCGTGCCCAGCAGTGGAACAATGTAATGGGTTGAGTATGTATTGTTTGTTTTGTTTAATTATCATTAGCAAATCGGAGTTCGGATTATGTGCCCGGTGAATGGCAATAGGCTCGCCCCTTATTACGTGAGACCTAAACATATCGGCGAACTGTGGGTGTAGGTGAAGTACACCTCTGCCTAACTCTTCAAGGAATACAAGCGTAGTGGTATGTAAGTCTACTATATTAATATAACATTAAACATACCATCACGCCTGTATTTTTCGAAGGGTTAGGCAGAGGTGTACTAATATACACCCACACTTTGCCGGTATTTTTAGGTCCCATGTAATTGGGAGCGAGCCTATTACCATTAACCGGGCACTTATCCAGACTCCAAGCTGGAAACTCAATAACACTGTTGCTTGACCTGGTAATCGAACCCAGAACCTCTAGCGTAGCAGTCCCGACCACTAGATGAATGAGGCAGTCAGTATTAATATATTCAGATAAAATATTTTTTGTATAGGTATTTGGCTGGCTGGCTATTTTAATACTAAGAAGAATAAAAATACACTCTTTCGCTAAGCTCTGGCTCAAGTTAAATGAACACATTTGTTCCGCCAAGCCGACCCCACATCCCTCCATTCACTAAAAGGCCCATATTTACACCGCAGTTTATTTAAGAAAAGTGGCCGGGAATCCATTTTCTAGATTTTTATACGGATAGTATCTCATCTCAGGGTGCCTACTGAAAACCAGCGCTGGGTATTAAATACACCCAACATAATGCTGAGCTGGCAACCCATTCGAGGCAAGTATGGCGACAGCACACCTAGTCACATTACGTTTTTATTTTTACTGTTCATTATATCTGTGTGTTGTCTCCTTGTCTCAATAAATATGTTTTCTTTCTTTCTTCTTCTTTCTTTCATTTTAAGATTACACCCGTACCTCCAGCAGTGGGACAATATAATGAGTTGATGATAATGTTGATCTAGTAAGTTTTATAACAAATGTATGGTGGCACATCAAGTTACCACAACTATGTAATTTTTTCTCACTTGATTTTGAACTTATTTATCAACACTTTATTTGACTGTTTTGTATAATTTGATATGCTGGCGACTGTATCTATTACTATCTGTGTAGTACTATTTTAAATAGTGTAAATATTTATTTCCTAAATAAATTTTCCCATTAAAATTGGCTTATTTAAATTCCAATTTATAAATTAAACCCTGGTAAAACCATATATCTAACCGCACTAGTCCACCAATTTAAAGCGTGCTATGGAGCGTGCTATGCACGGAGTCTCTTTGAAGGACAGAATCCGCAACGAGATTATCCGACAAAGAACCAAAGCCTTTTTATTTATTTATACTTTATTGTTGTACACCAGAAAAAAACATAAACAAAACACATTTGAAATTTATTTAATTATCATTAACAATTTACATTGTCTTTTTGTATTTTTTAGGCATTTTCCATGCAAAGATTATTAAGTTATTTTAGTGAAGGAAAAATACGACCGCGGGCAGGATTCGAACCTGCGTCTTCTGGTTAAGTACACCAGACGCTATGACCGCTAATTTCGACATGACGGGTGGGAGTCGCGGTGGCTTAGTTTACATTGTGTTTGATACAATACATACATCATTATCAATAATATTATATGGATTAAAAAAGAAAATTATAATACACAATTGGTAGCCTTATCGCTATCTGCAATCTCTTCCAGGCTACGTTAGGATGGAAATTACTGAACTGAACTCGAAAGACAATTATAAATACCGAAAGAAATTAAAATTTGTGTTACGGTGTAACACACACCCGACTTAAGATCTTGGATGCGCCGTATTCATAGGTCAAAGCACCGGTTTTGCACATCTCACTGAATATTGCACTCCGGCACGAGATACCCAGGAAATGGGAGGATTGAGGAGCACGAGAACTAAAAGGAATGTTAAGAATATACGTCACGGTCTAATGATGTGCAACGGTTTTTATTACTAGTGTTTAATGGGTTGTTTTATTCCCAACATGGTTGGGTCAAATAACGCTGACACACATGTCTTGTCTTGTAATTATTTATATATATATTTTTTAATCTTACTAGCAATTTGGGTCTCACATTACTTATATTCTTGCTAAGCTAAACGCTTCTGTTACGAGTGGGTTCACGTCGGTAGTGCAATGGGTGGATTTCGAACCGGCAACCACATGATCGCAAGTCCGACGCCCTAGACCGCTACCGCTTCAAATTATTGCAAATATTCAATCAATCAATTTATTTCCTCCCCACAATATAAACATGATTTACATCTGGGTTTAACATTTTAGATATTGTGGGGAGACTGGTACGCACGATACACATTAAGCTATGAAAAACCAGTTAAGAGGATAGTATCCGCTCCGCGCTCCATACAAACGTAGTTTGGTCTTATCTTGAATATTAACAAATGAAAGTCTTTGGAATTTTGCAGTAACAATCTTATCATTAAAATACGTGTTCCTGTAGTATACAATTTCATTTCAATATACGGTTAAAAAGTTACACGAGCTCAAAGATTGGCAATTTTCGTTGAAAAACGGCCCAACTTTATGCTAGTATTTCTCGACATTGTATCAATACAGAAACATTCTGATTCGACAGAAACCCAGATAATATAGTGAATATATTTTAACAAGATTTTTTTTTACGTATTAACAATATTACAGGAGTAATCTCCAAAATTCGGAACATAAGAAATACGCGTGAAAATGTTGCAAATGTATTGTTGTTTCTCCTCTCGGGCACGCGTTCGCATCGCGAGGGATAGAGACAGCGACAACTGTGCAACATTGTTGCGTTCGCGAGGGACACTCCTCTTAAGGCTGGCCTCTTACTGTTTGGGAAGCCTATACAATACAAGATCAGCTTAAACTGGATTTGTACAGGTTGACCTGTAGCCGTGTATACCTAAGCTAGGCTCGAAGCCTGTAATTTAGGATACCACGTCTCCAACCCGTATGCATTACATTTTATTATGAACTTAATAGCGAAATGCTGCATTAAGAATAATTAATAATTGTGTATTGTTTAGGCATTTCCCATGCAAAGATTATTAAGTTATTTTTGTGAAGGAAAAATACGTGAAGAACGTCACCTCAAAGACGTAAATTAAAAATGTGAAGGCAAATTTCAAGTAGGCGGGTGGGACTCGCGGTGGCTTAGCGGACATAGCGTCTGGTGTACTTAACCAGAAGCCGCAGGTTCGAATCCTGCCCGCGGTCGTATTTTTCATTCACTAAAATAACTTAATAATTATGTTTAAATTATAAATGCTGAAGATCGGGCTCTGTGGCGTTCACTTAAAGAGGCCCACGTCCGGCAGTGGACGAAAACGGGCTGATAATGATGATGATGAAATAATAAGTATGAAAAAAAATTATACATCTACTTATTTAATTTCACTCTGTATAAAACATGATTGAATAAAATTTTCTCGCTACAAAAATATCACTAAGTAGCGTCTCATTATATCTAATTTTCTCTAATTGTACAGTAGGGCTGTCAGTCCAAAATATGAAATAGTATGTTCTAAAGTCGCTAATAACACTTTACCGGTATAACACTTTCCCAAGTCATTTTAATAATTTAAGGTTCTAAGTATTTCATGAATATTATTTAAAAAAACAGTCGGTAGCGGTTTGGTGTCCGGATTTGTGCCCTTTAATGACAAACAGGCTCGCCCCATGGGACTTAAACATACCGAAGAACTGTGTGAAGTAGTTACCTGTAACTACTTCACACAGTTCTTCGGTAAAAATCTTCATCACGCCTGCGTGATGAAGATTTTTATTTGAATTGTCTATGTAATTTTCAAAAATAGTTTTTTTTTATAACTGGTTAAAGGAAATATTGTCGCCCCTCTTCCTATAAAATTATGTTGTAGCATAAATGTTGCCAGCGTAGGAGTATGTATGTCGTATTTATGTAAATCATCTAAAACATCAATCTTAATTGGCCACACGTGAATTGAAATGTAAATATACACACAGTAGACACTGAGAATAATTTATTTATTTACATTCCATAATGATGTTTGCTTTAGTTTTAGCGCGCAGCGGGATAAAATAAATTAAACATTGAAATATTTATTTAAAGTTACATAGAAATTGCAATAATTAAACGTAATGTCTGACATGGCTGAAGACAGCTGATAAAAATATAAATTTTATATAACGCCATTATGTGATCTTTTGAAGCCTATGGCATACCTAGTTACTTTATTTTTAACCCCCGACGCAAAAACGACGGGGAATAAGTTAGAATTTGTTATTTTTTTTGTTTGAAAGGTGAATTAGTCGGGAGTGTTCCTGGTTATGTCTGATGAAAATCGGTCGTGATATAGGTAATGCAATTGTTAGGGGTTTATTTTTTATTTAGTAATTATTTTTATTAAAATAGTCTAAAATATTATATTATATTCTCAAATTATCCTCCAATAATACACTACTGATTTTGTTCTTTTTTAATATTTAAAAATGTAACAAAGGATTTTGTGACAAGCAGGTAAAACTATCTTCAAGCACAGTCGCACGATAGATTCTAGTCCACAAACGTAACACACCACATTATTAAAATGGTAAAATAAATCATACAGTTTTTTTGGAAAAATAATACTTAAATGAATTCTATTTATTACTGTGGTATTACTATCTAAAATCCATCCATCCCTACGACGTTTTATGGGAAAACGAATCATTGGCTTTCTAACAGCGGAAAATGTAGAGAGAGCTGTAATAAATTGCCTCGAAGCCAGTTATAAATTACTTGTTTCATACACTGGCACAGTAGTTCATTTCCTAATATTAGATGCCGCAAACATAATCCCCTTTTAAAAGGTCTTGAACAAAACTGATGAAAGTTTTGATCTATAAGCGTTCTTGGCAGAGTTTGAAAATATTGACCTAACCTATTATTCTTAACTTTACTATATCTTTGAGTGTTGACAAGCCCCATTTGCCCAGTAATTGCATGGGCTGCATTACCCTTGTAGCGACATCTAGCACGCTACACGAAACTTATCCGGAAACAAATCCGAAATCATGCAAGCACCTACCCACCCACCAAAAACACCTGCCTGGTGGTCCGACCGATTTTAAACAGAAAATTCTAGCTCTATCAATGTAAATTGGGACTAACAAAGCCTTTTCTATTTATTTATTTGCATATTCAGATTATGGAAATTTGAATTCTTTAATAAGTGGAGATAATGCAGTAATAAACAGAAATCGAATGGATCTATCATTTGTTTACATATCATCACGCCTGTATTCCCCGAAGGGTTAGGCAGAGGTGTACTAATGTACACCCACACTTAGCCGTTTTGTGAATATCTTTATTTATTTATATTTATTTCTCAATGAATAAATATTATTATTAAAAAAAACTATAATTTGTATCTCACTAAAATAACCGTTGAGGAATAATCTATGACCAACATCTGAAAAAGATCCCAAAATCAGCGATTACTTGAATATCTTTATCTAAACCAAATACAAAAAATCTTCTAAGTGTTGCCAAACATTTGTGAACTCGGCACTAAATTGTGTTCAAATTCGGCTAACAGAGTCCCCCATCTAGATCAGGCGCAGATACTAGCCGTAATGACGAGGGTACAATCAAATTACTATGCTCACAGAATTACACGCCTACGTCTTGTGTTTTTTTTTGGCTGCCCCTCTTGAATAGAATGGGAATTGTAATATTATATTAAATCGCGTCTGCGAAGCTGTGTGATTGTAAGACACAGACCTCAATTACTATGTGTGTTATGCACATTTTTTGTGATTTATTAGACAAATGAAGTAAGCCAGAAATCCTTCATTGACAGATGAGGATCAATATGTCAATTCCTTTGCCTGAAAAATAGAATAGAATATTCGTTATTGCACACCATAAACTAATATTAAGTACAAGTTATAAATAATAAAATGTTACAATGGGCGGTCTTATCGCTAGAAGCGATCTCTTACAGACAACCTTTGGATGGACTCAAAAGAAAGGTAAGGCGATAACTAGATAGTCTGGCGTACATAAAATTATTTTCTTATAAACTGTACCTTATAGACTGCCTCATTAGTCTAGTGGTCCTAAACGTGAATGCTACACTAGAGGTCCTCAGTACGATTCCTGTCCTGGGTCGAGCAGTGTTACTGGATATTTCTATAAAATTCTTGATAGCAGCTTGTACCGGCAAACTGTGGGTATACATTAGTGTATCTCTACCTATCCCTTCGCGAAATATAGGCGTGATGGTATGTTTTTGATGTACCTAATAAAACAATCATTCGTTGGGACCGATTCCCATATCGAGTTAGTCTTTTTGGGTTTTCTTTAATAGTGCCACCGCTGCCTAAGCCTTCGAGAAATACAGGCATGATGGCCTGACATAAAACAAAGTAAAACATAGATAAATGCGAGTACTTTACAGCAAAACAGTTAAAACTTATTACGCAATTGACATAACAAGAACAGAACTATTAGGTACTAGTGTAAAGTATTAGCATACAATTATGACAATGGCCGTCCCAACGGGCATGTCGTGTTTTACAAGGATGAAGCCAATTTTACGCTTAGCTTCGAAATGTTGAAAACCCAACTATAATATTTACAGCATAAACAGTGTACAATATTTAACTTAGGTCACATAAGTTTGAAGGATACGTGTTTAAGTAGGTAATATAATTAATTATTAAATAATTAATAATTAAAGTATGAAATTGCCGTTTTATTGTAATAGGTACTTCGAATTCACATAGAACTTTTATGGTTTGAGATTTTTGAGTGAACTTTTTTACATGAAAATCATTAAAAAATATAAATAAAATTATTTCGTCTTTTACAGAATACTTCAGTTTTTCGACGAAATATTTGTTAAGCGACTTCAATATAAAAAAGGAGGATTACAGTTCGTTGAAATGTGTTATTTATTTTAAAAGACATATTTGCCTCAACTCGTAAAATACAGCCTGAACTATACACTGAACCCAACCTGTTTCATCCCTTACTTTATAAAACTAAACTCAATTTGTATTCCGACTCCAACATATTGCGATACTCCCGAAATAGGGATGCCAGGTGTAACAAAAGTATTGTATTATTTCGCCGTTTCAGACGCTTTTGCGTTCTAATTTGAAGATTTCGTTTTTTAAATAAATATATTTTGTAATAAGACTAAAGTCGGTTTAGATATACGTAGGTATACTCGTTATCGTTATAATTTTTTACCAGACTTCAAGAAAAGGTGGAGCTGGTTTGTTTTTCTTAACATAATATATATCTATCATCACATCATACATCAAGGGTTAGGCAGAGGTGTACTAATGTACCTACACCCATATTTCGCCTTTATGTTTAGGGCTCATGTAATAGAGGGCGAGCATATTTCCATTAAGCGGGCACAAATCCAGACTCCGAGCTGCTACTGAGAATTTCAAAAAAAAAACCCAATAACACTGCTCCACCCAGGGATGGAACCCAGGACCTCCAGCGTAGCAGTCGTGCTTTGGACCACTAGACTAATGAGGCAATATTTTTTTCTTCTATTTACAATTTAGTTCTATATATATTTATCGATGTGATAGGAATGATAAACATTGCTTTAGCACTCCAAATGCAATAGTCAATAAATCATTTTTACGCAAAAGAACTCTTTGGATATATTTTTTGTCGACGTCAGATGCAGCGCGGGCAATTTATAGGAGGACTTATCACGAGGCCATGAAAACAACTTCCACTTAAAACCAAAAATAAGTGAAGTTCGAACTCAAAAAGTCAGATAAAAATATTATAATGGGCACACAAGATAAAAACAAAAATTTATAATCCCTAAGAGTTTTTAGCTTACTAGCACTGTGGGTCGCACATTACTAATACTCTTGTTAACCCCTCATGCTTGTGTTACGAGTGGGTTCACGTCGGTAGTGCAATGGGTGGGTTCGAACCGGCAACCACATGATCCCAAGTCCAACGCCGTAGTCATTAGGCTACCGCCGCTTCCTATATTACTTGTATATATTAATAAACCTACTGAAATCTATACTAACTACTACTACCTCAGTAGTCTAGTTTCTTATTATTCAAAATTCTCAGTAGCAGCTCGGAGTTTTGATTTATGCCCGGCTAACTGTAGGGTGTACATTAAAACGTACACTTTTGCATAAACTTGTTGTAATAAACTAAGTGAAAAAATGCACGTACTTATGTAATTATTAAATACTAGCTTCCCCACGTGGCTTCGCCCGCGTGGAGTATACGTTCCTTGTCATTTTACGTGATAATATAATTATATATAGCCTATGTCACTCAGGAATAATGTAAATTTCTATTGGTGAAAGTATTTTTCAAATCGGTCCAGTACTTTCAGAGCCTATTCAATCCAAGCAAACAAACAAAAATATATTTCCTCTTTATAGTATTAGTTTATATATTAAATGTCCCAAAAACCCGACTTCCAGAATCACCGCTTTGCGTTGTCTATCAGTGGTTTTATTTATGGAAACAAAATCTCTTATTTAATGCCCCAACTTTCTTCCACTTTCACGCCCCTCACCCTTGATTAATAGCCTGCATTTGCTAACCAACACATCTCTGTCATTACCGCCCTGATTCTGCGATCTCCTTACGATGCATATTTTTTCTGTCACTTCTTTTTTGGGGACCTACGTCATCGCCATTTCCCCCTGTAATTTCCGGTACTTTACACCACAATCCCTTTGACTTTGAGTATGATAAATGCGAAATATTCAGAATAATATTAATTATTAATAATATTCAGTTGCGTTGCAGATCTTCCTTAGGTTCACGTTAAGAAATCTGGATGAATAATAAATTTATAAACTGACTTCAAAAAGGAAGAAGTTATCAAGTTACTACTTTTACTAGCCTTCCGCCCACTATTTCGCCCGCGCATTTTTCGACTTTTCTGTACTACAATATGTATGTATTAAACATATAAACCTTCCTCTTGAATCACTCTATCTATTCAAAAAACCGCATCAAAATCTGTTGCGTAGCTTTAAAGATCTAAGCATACATAAGGTCAGACAGACAGCGGGAAGTGACTTTGTTTTATACTATGTAGTGATTGCGAGTGACTAAAAAGCCGCATCTATAAGCTAACATTTTATGTAATATCATTACTTACTTTTTGAAAGTACGTGTAAAACGTTTTTGCTCCATAAAACTTTTGAACCCTCAAGTATAATAAATCTTTCACAGCAAAGCGAAAGTTTACGCTAAATGAAAAATTAAGTTTTCTGGAACTACTGGAGTCAAAGCGTAATTTACCTAAAAAAACCGCGCGTAAATCTCATACGCCCTTCTTATACTTTTTGCCCCATTAGGCTCTGTGGCTACAAGAATAAGCGAACGGATTCGGACTCGGACTCGGACTCGGACTCGGACTCGGACTCGGACTCGGACTCGGACTCGGACTCGGACTTTGACTGTAAAAATCATAGCCTTACTGTAGTTTCTGCCTAGCCTATAGAAATAAACCGTGAGTTTATTTTTGAATGTAAAAAAGTTATCGTTCTTTAAAATGCACGTATTACACATTAACAGAATCCGCTTCTAAGAACATAAAATAAAAGTACGTGACTGATAATAGGTGCTTCTACCTTACTGGCACGTGTTGAAATTATAAATAACGATTGTTCTAAACACGATCGTGATAATGAAGGACATTTCCTCCTAGCCTTGGTCTAGATTAGGTCATAAGATCTTGAAATAGTTTTATGGTTAGTTAGGTATTATAAGAATAAGATAGTTCTCGGATCCTCCCAATATTGTGCTAAAGATGGCTACCTACAAGGTTTTAGTGCGGTAATATTCCCACACACCCCGGCCTGCACTCTAATAGGCCTGCAGGCCTTTTGAAGGTTTCCTCCCGTTACAAAACGTTATACTTAATCATCATCATCAACCCATTTACTGACCATTGGACTGCTAAGTTGTATGTCTCGAGTTCAAATAGAAGGCACGAAATTCTGGCTTTTTGTTATTATGTGTGTATTAATAATTATTAATTACGGTGAAGGAAAACTCATTCTTGTAGTAGTAGTGCCTTGCTATGAATGGGTCAGCATGACCGGGGAAGTGTGACCCTCCCACAGAACATCGACGTCAAGTAGCAGTGTGCGTACCTATTGTTACGTTTCGTACGATGAGTGTGGAACGCCCCAGGTCCAATTCCTCTCTCAGTCCACTTCTTTCTCCTTTTCTCATGCCCCTTTTCCTTAAATTGGCTCGACAACGCTCTACAACCTCTGTGGTATAGCAATAGTTGACGGGCGGCGATGACCATCACGTAGCTCACGTGCTCGTGTGCCGAGTCATCCCATAAAAAAAATACAACTACGCTGAGAATCAGATCTGCAAGGTTAAGCGGCACCTAGTAGCCTGAAAGCCAGTCTATCCTTCGAATAACTGAAACATTAATAGTAAATTAAAAATCTCCACATCGATTCTAGGCTGTGGATCAAGGTCGGTGGAGTTTTCTTTATACCTTCAACGTCTTACAAGGATAGTTTATCAGTGTCCTATCCTCATCTTCTGAGTGCACCTCAATTTACCTTATACAGTCCACAACAAAATTTTACCTCCCGTGACTGTATGTACGTGTATCGTACAATCATCATCATCAGCCTATACTAGTCAACTGCTGGACGTTGGCCTCCCCTAGCGTACGCCATTTCAAAAATCTCCACGTTTGTATGAAAAGAGTAAAAGGCCTACTAACGTCACCTGGGGCCGCACAAAGTGAAAAATAAAATAACTAAAACTTTTCGCAAAGTGCCTCGGAAAGTAACCCGCAGACGGATTACAACCATTCACTGAACGAGGCGCATTATCTGTCACCTTTTTCCTCTCAGATTACCTTTGAAAAAGGCATTTTAGTGTCAAAGTTTGTTTTAATAGCACTCAGAGGGTTAAAATGTCCACTTTTGATGGGTCATATTTTTCATATTACAAAATTGCTAAGTAATTCTACGGATTCTAAATATGAATAGATTTAGTGAAGAATTGCTGAATGTAGTCACCACAGAACAGGTAAAACCTCTTTTACCTGTTCTGTGGTAGTCACCGTAGAACCCTTAGTACCTATTTTTTTATTATTTCAATCATAATTCAGTAAACGTGGATTTCGAATTCTGAATTACCTAAATCATAGATGGACTCGTAGTAGGTAGGTAAATGCGAAGTTGTCACGAACGCGTCGAATTGATCTTGAAAGTTCGAATCCCTGTTCAAGCAGTTAAATTTTATACGAGATCCAAATATTTTATTTGCTTTTTAAACCTCATCTTATTAAAACTCATTTTACATTCATATGAAAAGGACATACTGTAAGTACGTAAGTATAACCCCAAATAAATTGAGAAAATGGATTAAATATTATTTTTTGGGACATTTTAAAAGTCAAGTTTTAACATACATCATTCTTCTAACCGATAAGAAACATTATATTCGTGCAGAATATCTAAGTAGCAATAAATTAAGTTCAATCACATTGCTATCAGTCGTCATTAAATTTGCATTGTCACAAATAAGTCATAGATAACCCTGACACATCGTACGTTCTTATATAATAATATAAACTAATTGTGCCCCGCGCTGCCACTCGAGTTGATCTCGATTTCCCAATCTGAAAATCTTTGGAAAATTCGCAACATCTCTCCTCAACCAAATTTAATGTTTGTAAGTTTTTAAGATTTCGTGATTAATCAGTTTTCTTTTTAATTTATTTAATTAAATAATTATAAAACAAAGGTATTACATATTTCTGAACTCGCCAAACTTTTAGATGTGTTTTATTATATAAACGGAGAACTGTGCAGATAATAACGCCCGACATCGTACTTAACCATTAATGCTATTAAATTATCTGTTAAATCAAGCCAATTTAAAGAATATTTAAAGTGACTGGCCGCGGTAGGTTTAACATAACCAGATTTGTTGCTCAGCGCAGTTATAAGTTAGCCACAAACCCGAAACACACACTGGAATATGATATATTAATAAACGTTTTTCCGGATATGCAACAGAATAATAACCACACGGTAATTATCATTATTTTGTTTGTGGTTTTTCGTGTATGTTTTCATCTGGATCAGACAATTTATTACTTTAATATGTACCAAAATTATTTTCACTTTATTTTTAAAAGTGCCATACTACACAAAATTTATACTCGTGTCTACCAAATTTGTGTGAGCATCAAGCTAGCACCACTACTGAAGGTGAAAATCTGGCTTCGATTCCTAAGTCAAACAGTGTTAGTTCATTAGAAAATTCTTAGTAATAAATCGGTGTGGATGCGTGCCTCACTAACGGCAATAGACTCTATGTTAAAAGGACCTTTTTAACTCTCGACCCAAAAACGACGTGTGTTACACGTTTGACGTGTCTGTGTGTTTATCTGTCCGTGTCATCGTAGCTCCCGAACGGATGAACCGATTTTGATTTAATTTTTTTTTGTTTGAAAGGTGAATTAAGTCGGGAGTGTTCTTAGCTATATTTGATAAAAATCGGTTGAGATATAATGCAATTTCACTGCTTATTTTTTATTATATTTTAGCATTAAATAATGCGTAATGTTCACAAAGATATGAATTTTCTATTGAAAGAAAATGAGAATAAGAAAATGAGAGAATTCATATCTTTGTGAATATAATACAATTGTCTGGGATTTTTTTTAAATTTATTAGCTATTAACTGTCTCAGATGAGCAAGCATTCCACCGGAGGTTGCATACACTGGCTGTGCTTTCTTAGCATCCCTACCTCTATCCCAACCTATAGGTACATAGGTTTTTGTTGTGGTAGGGCCACGCTGTTCGCAGCATGAATGGGCCGGCTTGACCGGGGAAGTACCACACTCTCGCAGAAGACTGACGTCCGAGTAGTAGCGTTTCGTTACTGCGCTTCGTTCGGTGAGCGAGAGGGCCGGAGGCCCACTTCCTCCCCCAATCCCCTTCCTTCTCCTTTTCTCCTTCCCCTTCCTTTCCCTAAATAGGCTCGGCAACGCATCTGCAACTCCTTTGGTTTTGCAGATGTCCATGGGCGGCGATGACTACTTACCATCAGGTAGCTCGCCTGCTCGTATGCCGAGTTATCCCATAAAAAAAAAAGAAAAAAAAAACATAGCGTCGAACTGTGGGTTGACAGATTACACTTCTGCCTAACCCTTATGGGAATGTAGACGTATAGTAAAATTCAGCGGCCTGTAAAACATGAACCGAAAATAAAATGGAATAAACTTGGAAGTACTTATCAAGACCCGACATCACCCGAGGCTCATAAAAATGTAGAAAACGATCAAGTCGACGCGACGTACTTATCAAGTTCGCGTTAGTGCATGCTTAATGAGCAAAAGACATAGATCAATGAAAACGGTTGAAGGTGATGGAACCCTACAAGTAGTGTTTGATTAATTAAAAAAAAACAGTTCTAGTAATTGCGCTTAAAACCACTAGACTAAGGAGGCACTATCATGCCTAATATAATTCACATAATACTGACTGGACTGCCTCATTAGTATAGTGGTCCTAAGCGCGACTGCTACGCTAGAGGTCCTGGGTTCGATCCCCAGGTCGTGCAGTGTTAATGGGTTTTTCTATGAAATTCTCAGTAGCAGCTCGGAGTCTGTATTTGTGATCGATTATTGGCAATAAGCTCGCTCCCTATTACATGGGACTTAAACATACTGGCGAACTGTTGTTGTACATAAAGTACACCGCTGCCTAACCTCTCGGATGTGTATTAGGCATAGACATGATCGTATGAATATGTAATGTGACAATATGTAGTTGCCGCGTCAATTCCGGGCAATTCAGTAGCTTGGCTCTTTGGACCCGAACACGCCGAATACCGTCGTGCGACTCTGAAGACTGTTAATGAGACGAAATAGCCCGTGACGAAGTATTCTGTTGTTTTGGTTGGCATAATAGTACCCTTCATGTTGTTGTGACTTTGCCTGTCCAGAATCATCTCTAAAGTCTATAAAGTTTTATTATTAATGAGAGTCACGAACTTAACACTACTTTTAAGGATGGTAGGTAATAGTTTTTTTTATGTCATAACTCGGCAAACGAGCAGGCGAGCTACCTGATGGTAAGTAGTCATCGCCGCCCATGGACATCTGAAAAACAAAAGGGGTCGTAGATGCGTTACCGAACCTATTTAAGGAAAAGGGAGGGGAAGGAGAAAAGGTGAAGGAAGGGGACTGGGGGAGAAATTGGGCCTCCGGCGCTCCACACTCACCGTACGAAACGCAACAGTACGCATACTGAGACTTGACGTCGATATTCTGTGGGAGGGTAGTACTTCCCCGGTCGTGCGACCTATTCATGCTGGCATGTAGACATGCCAGCAGGCACTACTACTACTATTACTACTAACTAGATTTGCTAACTATAGATAGTATTTTGTCACACATAGCTAACTAATGTCAAAGTCATATTTCTTGTACAGTCGCAAGCACATCAGGTTATACAAAACTGCCAAATTTCTCCAAATAATTTTAAACCTTAAAATATGAGCGATTAAGTTCAAAATCTACTGAGAAAATTTGACATTTTGAGGTAAGTTGATGTGCTAGCGAACGTACCTTGGACCGATCGTAACCTGAGGGAGTGTCAAATCGAACAGGTTGAAATCAAACACTTTCGTGAATCATAATAAGAATTACGAACACAAGGGTACATTTCCAATATAAGCTGATCTCTAAGTGCACTAAAAGCCTATACAAAGCAAGGTTAGCTTATACTGGAAACGAATGATCCTTGTGTCCGTGAATCATACTTTATTATGATTAATCAAAACCGATTTTAACCCCTGGTTGATCAGCGCTGGAGATCCAATTACTCGCTCAGTCCCCTTCCTTATCGTTTTCTGAAATGAGGGAGGAACTCGAACTCTGGCGCTGCACACTCACCGAATGAAACGCAACAGTATGCATACTGCTGCTTAACATCAATATTCTGTGGGCGGGTAGTGCTTCCCTGGTTTTACCAATCCATTTACGATACTACTACTACATCTCGAAACTTACAAACTTGACTAAGAATATCTCTCTCATAGAATATCTACCAAGGATTGTAAACAAAGACCCGTCTCATATAATATCTAAAGTGTAACAATAAGTAATATATATATGAACATGACACACTCCTTTTCGGCTGATTGCAAGCACTCGTGGTATTTCGCTACTTAGTTCGGAAACTTTGGAACAATTGCGCATCAGCTGCTGAAAACTCGGGTATCGTTGGAAAATAGGCGTATGTAATACATCACATCACATCACATACCATCACGCCTGTATTCCCCGAAGGGTTAGGCAGAGGTGTACTTATGTAAATACACCCACATTTCGCCGGTATGTTTAGGTCCCATGTAATAGGGGGCGAGCCTATTGCCATTAACCGGGCACAAATCCAGACTCCGAGCTGCTACTGGGAATTTCATAGAAAAACCCAATAACACTTTGCTCGACCTGGGGATCGAACCCAGGACCTCTAGCGTAGCAGTCGCGATTGGGACCACTAGACCAATGAGGCAGTCTGTATGTAATACACTTGGGCATAGTTTAACATCTCGCCTGTATTCCCCGAATGGTTAAGCAGAGGTGTAAGTACTGCTGTACACTTTTAATAAGGTGCAAGCACCAATCCAAACTCTGATATGCTACTGAGAATTTCATGGAAAAACCCCATCATACTTTGTTCGATCTGGAAATCGAATAGTAGACCTATTGCTTAGCAGTCACGCGTACGACCGCTAGACGAAGCAGTTTAAAATACACATTTTATAGTAAATTAAATGCATGATGACGTTGTGTATGATTAGACGCGTGAATCAATTCCAATGTTAACCTTCATTGCTTTAAGTGGGCAATAATTTATTAGTATACACAAATTTATGAAAAGTCTGATTATTTTTTTCAATAAAATTATACCATTAAAATGGGTAGGTAGGATCCTTTTTACTTTTTACTTGGGTAATTTTTAAAAGTCAAAAATTTAGATGCAATTTGCAAAGGGCTTCCTTTTACATAAAACGTATGTTACGTTCATTCATTGAATGATATTTATCGTACATCTTCGTGGGTAGTTAAATAAAATAATTATGAGCGCTCGATATGTTTTACACTGACAGATATGAAAGGTGACGGTCAGTGTCAAACATACTGAGCGACAGTCCGCCATTCGAATGCGAACATTGGAGTGTGAAGCACGGTGAATAAGTTGTGTGAATCCAATAAACGAAATTGTGAATTGTTGCTGCCTATTTTCCTGAACCCCTTCTGAGCGTTTTATCAGCTCAGAAGTGGGATTACCGTCAAAAACATACCGTTTTTGCAACGCCCACATCAGTTCAGAGAATCACAGGTACGGTTACGTTAATATTTTTTTCCACTTAGTTTAAAAACGTGAAATATACATTAATTAATTAAGAAAAATGCATAACTAATTGAATATTATAAACGGATTACAATAAAGAGTGGCGACCGAGTAGATTTGCATGGATTAGAGTTATTCATCCACACGTGCAAAGTGAACCACCTATGTGACACTTGACTATATTAGTTTGGGTACCTATTTAATTATACCAGAGCCTACGAAACTGATTCGAAAATACGTTACCTATAACATTTCATTGCAATTTTGCAAACCTTATATAACTCGTAACGGACGTCTTAATGGCGCCAGGTGGAGTTATCACTGTAGGTAGCACCCTTAAAATATGCTTTTAATTAGCTTGGTAATTTCAAAAGCCACAGTAAAATTGTTTTTTTTTTACGAAATAACGTGACAATTAGTGGATGCAATTGGATTAAATTAATACAAATTCCTAACATATTTCGACTATGCAAAATTTGGAATCTGGGACAAACAAGGTTGCCCCGAATTACACCATTAGCCAATTCAAAGTTAACTCTAGCTCTAAAATAGTGATTATTATAATGATTACTCTGTTAAAATTACTAAGAGTATTATTTTTTTCACATAAATTATTGTAAATATTCTCATCAAACTTATAGGGTCGCTCAGCGATTGAGCAGTTGTCACGGCTCGATACCTACACAGCTCAGATATGTATATTTATGGCTTATATAATTATAAAACCTGGGAGGCCCAGATGTATTTCATACATATGAGATTTGTATTGTGGGATATAAAAATAAAATCGTAATGCAGTGCAATGTCAGTGTCTAGAATAGTACATTATTAGGCGATGAACTAATATAAATCTTATGTACGAGTTCCAGATGAACGACCATGAGGAAATTGGACGGCGTAGGCGAGAAACTCCCTCGAGACATTCTACCCAACTGGAGGGACGGAGTCCAAGAGTTCGTGAGGGTGATCGTCGTAGCCGAAGCCGTACTAGGGGCGATAGCCAGCGAGGTAACACCCGATATGCACGGAGTAGGAGTCGAAGTCGTAACGACGGAGAGGTAAGCAGGCGATTAGGCCGTAGCCGCACACGGCAAGGCAGTGATCGTCACAACCCCAATATAGGTCACGGAGAATCAAATAATGACGACGACTTGTATCAGAGGTTGCGTCTGTTAGAGGATGAACTGTTAAGGCGAAATGAACGTCGTAGGTGTACGGACGCGTCAACTAGTGATAGGCTAGTTTCTACGCGCTCGCGGCAAGCATCCGCCCCTCCTAGAAATGACGAGAGAAGCCCGGATCGCAAGAGGACGAGGTACTCTGAACATACTGATTTTTTTGAAGAATTTGTTAATATTTTTAAGAGAAGGGATCGTGAACCGTTTCTTTCTTCCACATTAAATAACGTTATCCCAGAGTTTGATCCACTCTCCAAGGAACAGACCATCGATGTCTGGTTAAATAAAGTAGACGAGTGTGTAGAGATTTACAATTGGAACGACAAACAAACGGTTCACTATGCCCTGCCCAAATTGACTGGACATGCCAAAACTTGGTATCAGGGCCTGCCTTCTATTAAGCATACGTGGTCGAAATGGAAGTGTCTGTTGAAGGAATCCTTTCCATCAACCGAAAACTACGCGGAATTGCTGACGGAAATGCTCAATAGAAAGGCACGCCCTGGTGAGTCACTTGAGCTATATTATTTCTCGAAAATTAACTTACTTAACCGTTGCAAAATATTTGGGAAACAAGCGGTGGACTGCATTATATTCGGAATAGAGGATAAAGGTGTTCGGTTAAGTGCGCAGGCGGGGAAGTTTGATAAACCCGAGGAAACCCTAGAATTTTTCAAAACGGTTAGAAGTCAACAACCGCGGGACATCCATGAGTTTAAGAGGGATACTCAGTCGAAAGATACGCGATCTTTGAACTTCAGTTCTACCTCGACTAGCTCGTCTCAGCGCCACAACGGCGTAATGAGGAGTCGACCTAAGGGAAGTGTGACTTGTTTCAACTGTAATGACCCTGGACACATGAGCTGGCAATGTCGTAAGCCTATAAATAAATGCACTACTTGTAATTTTCTAGGTCATAACTCAAGTAATTGTCCTAAAAAGAACAATACTACTGGAACTAACTCTAACGGTGGTGTTCAAACTAATTCTACCCAAAATAGAACTAAAAATGTACTTGAAGTTGCTATCGATGATATTGAAGATGATAAATATAAGATAGGTATTAAAATAAATGGCTTAGATACTCCATGTCAGGTAGATTTAGGTAGTCAGGCTACGTTAATTCGAGAAAACGATGCGCGCAAGTTACATATCAAATGGGAGGCGGTACAGGGCCCCTTATTGAGGGGACTAGGTAATGTCACATACCTACCTATCGGTAAAGCACTTGTCTGCGTCGAGGTACAAAACGTTAAGGAAGATGAGGTAGAAGTACTTGTCGTTGACGATTCGGTCATTAATGTGCCGGTTCTGCTTGGACATAGCTTTACCGAACGCCCTGGACTTAGACTAGTCAAGACCGCTTCCGAGCTGTTGTTCGAATCTGTCGAATTAGATGAAATTGTCAAATTAACTCTGATAACCGTCGATAATGTCGTCGTCGAGATCGGCAAGCTCAAGGCGATAGTCGTAAGTTCTGGCGATGATACTTATAGTGGCAACGTTTACGTAGGTGGATCAATTAGGGGAAAACCAGGGATGGAATACTATTTACTACCTGGTGAGTACCAGTTGTGTAACGGCGTCGGTCGCGTACTGGTTCAAAATGTTGGTTCACAAACTCTTCTTTTTAAGCGAGGTTCTCTCATCTCTAGGGCAAGAGTTGTGTCACGAAATACTACATTAGACATTTTAAATACATATCAGGTTACTTCTACGTCTCAAACTGACTTAAATTTTGGAACACAACTCACACTTGATGAAAAGCGACAGTGCCAGGACTTGCTTACAAAATATAAGTCTTGTTTTAGTACGGGCTTACATGACTTGGGCTTTACTACCATTACTGAGATGAAAATACATCTTTTAGATTCTACACCAGTTGTCTATAGGCCATATAGGTTGTCACACTCGGAACGAAAACATGTTCAGGATATGGTTGATGAAATGGTTCAGAATGGCATAGTACGTGAATCAAGTTCACCTTACGCTAGTCCTATTGTACTTGTGCAAAAGAAGTCGGGTGAAAAGCGATTGTGCGTGGATTACCGCGCGCTAAACAGACGCACTAAGCGTGACCACTACCCGCTTCCACGCATAGAGGACCTTCTTGACCAACTCTCGGGGCATTCTTTATTTACGACACTCGATTTGGCCTCAAGGTACCATCAAATACCTATAGCCGAGGAATCTAGGGAAAAGACTGCATTTGTCACGCCCGATGGGCAATACGAGTATAATCGTATGCCCTTCGGATTGGCAAATGCACCAGCAATATTTCAGCGGGTAATACACAAAATCCTCAATAAAGCCAGGGTTCCATATATAATTATCTATATGGATGATATTTTAATCCCTTCAAAAACCTTTGAAGAAGGACTGGATCGTCTTGAGGAAGTCCTACAGCTGTTACACGAAGCAGGCTTGACCCTCAAGATGGAGAAGTGTCGGTTCTTTTTAGAGAACATTGTTTTCCTTGGTTATGAGGTTGACAAATCAGGCATACGTCCCGGAGAACAGAAAATCCAGGCGGTGTCAAGGTTTCCCGTTCCGCAAAATCAGAATGACGTTAGGAGGTTTCTCGGTTTAGCTGGGTTCTTCCGTAGGTTCGTTAGGGGCTTCGCTCTCATAGCCAAACCCTTGACAGAGTTGCTCAAGAAGGATGGGGTTTGGCAATGGGCGGAGACCCAGCAAACTTCTTTTGACACACTAAAGAAGGTTCTTACTGAGCGGCCAGTGCTTGCATTATACGATCACAGTGCGGAAACGCAACTGCACACTGATGCGAGTAAGTTTGGGCTAGGCGGTATTTTATTGCAGAGGTCAGGGGATGATCCCTGGAGGCCTGTGTCATACTATAGTCGCCAAACTAGCCCCGATGAGCAGAAGCTACATTCTTTTGAGCTCGAGACGCTTGCAGTTGTAAGTGCACTCAATAAGTTTCGAACATACCTCTTAGGTTTAAAATTTACAATAGTGTCGGACTGCAATGCTCTGCGATCCACCTTCACGAAGCGTGACCTGGTACCTCGTATTTCACGTTGGTGGATACAATTTCTTGAATACGATTGTGACATTGAGTACCGCCCAGGCGAGAAAATGACACATGTAGACGCGTTGAGCAGAGGAGCCACTGTAGTAGAGCAGGAACCAGTTCACGTATTGGACATAATGCCTGTAAAGGTTGATGACTGGGTCACAACTGTTCAATCAGCAGACGAAGAGGTTAAACGCATAAAAGATATTCTACAGGATCCTGAAACCTCTAAGATTGCCGCCATTCACAAGGAATATCAAGTCAAAAATGGACGGGTATTCCGAGTCCTTGAGAATGGCGAATTGAGATGGTTGGTGCCAAGAGGAGTTCGTTGGCAGGTTCTCAAAGCCAATCATGACGAAGTAGGTCATTTTGGTTTTGAGAAGACCCTGCAGCGAATTAAAACTCTGTTCTGGTTTCCGAAGATGAGGAAATTTATCCGAAAATACGTCATGGCGTGTTTAGAGTGTGCACATCACAAGATTCCATCGGGATCTAAGGAAGGTGCTTTGCACCCGATTCCAAAAGTAGATGTGCCACCTCATACGCTGCACGCGGACCATCTCGGTCCTTTCCCTAAAAGTAAACGTGGTAACACCTACATACTCGTTATCATAGATGCCTTCACTAAGTATGTGTATCTGTCAGCAGTTCGAAGTACCAAAAGCAAGGCGAGCATCAAGGTTTTTAAAACGTATTTTAGTTTGTTTGGTCCACCAAAGCGTCTCATCACTGATCGTGGGACTAGCTTTACCAGTAAAAAGTTCAGGACATTTATACAATCAGTCGGAGCTAAACACATTCTCAATGCAGTTGCAACCCCACGCGCTAACGGCCAAGTTGAACGGTGCAACCGCACAATCCTGGCTTCGTTAGGCAGTATGACTCATGGGAAAGCCGAGGATACTTGGGATGTATGGTTACCAGACGTGCAGTTAGGTATAAACACCGCAGTGCATGACATTACAAAGAGAACACCTACTGAATTATTGTTCGGGCGCAAGGTAGGAAATCCGTCTGACGGTGTACTAAACACTATATCTGAGGAAATCGACGAAAGTGAAAAAGGGGAGGATATTGACGATATACGAGCGAATGCGCGGCAGCTAATAGAAAGTAGCCAAATAAAGACAAAAAAGAGGTTTGATAAGGGCCGCAAAAAGGCTACAGAATTTAAGGTAGGTGATTTAGTTAGAGTAATAAGAAACATAACAGGCGGATCGGGAAAATCAAAGAAATTAGAACCTAAATGTCAGGGCCCGTACCGAATCAAAAGCATACTTCCTAACGATCGATACCTCATTGTCGATACACCGCTGACTAGAAAGGGTAAGCCGTATGAAAATGTAGTGTCCATCGATAAAATTTATTCGTGGATGAGTTTCGACGCACCCGCTTGTTCCTCAAGTGACGAAAGCGACGCCGTTTAATTATTTAGCTGTGACTTATACACTGTATCATGTTATTGTTATTCGTTATGTAATTAGTGATTAAATTGTAAAGCGAAACTGTCGGCATAGCTCGCAGCTCGAGCGGATGTGAGCTGAGCATGAGTGTTATGTATGACATGCCTATCAAGTGGGTGGTGAAAGAATAGAAGTAGCTATCCGCTTGTGGGCTATAGTGATATTATGTCAGCGATTATATATTATAACTAGATTTAGTTCAAGGTGGTGGTGAAAGAACAGAAGTAGCCGCCCCCTTGTGAGTTGCGATATTATAGGATAGCGACTTCGGGCAAGATGGTAGTGAAAGAATAGAAGTAACTCCTCTTGCTCGACTTCAAGTGATATTCACACCGTTGAATGATTTATGTTGTATCGTAATGAGAATCACATGTGATTAGTAGTATAATACTTAGCAGAGTCATAAAGAGTTACATACTTTGTCAATTACTAAGCATAGAATAAGTATTAATGTGAACTAATTATTTCAAATAAGTATAGCCTTAACGAAGGGACTCGTTACTGTGACGGATGGCCGACTGTTACGTTCATTCATTGAATGATATTTATCGTACATCTTCGTGGGTAGTTAAATAAAATAATTATGAGCGCTCGATATGTTTTACACTGACAGATATGAAAGGTGACGGTCAGTGTCAAACATACTGAGCGACAGTCCGCCATTCGAATGCGAACATTGGAGTGTGAAGCACGGTGAATAAGTTGTGTGAATCCAATAAACGAAATTGTGAATTGTTGCTGCCTATTTTCCTGAACCCCTTCTGAGCGTTTTATCAGCTGTTACGTTCATTCATTGAATGATATTTATCGTACATCTTCGTGGGTAGTTAAATAAAATAATTATGAGCGCTCGATATGTTTTACACTGACAGATATGAAAGGTGACGGTCAGTGTCAAACATACTGAGCGACAGTCCGCCATTCGAATGCGAACATTGGAGTGTGAAGCACGGTGAATAAGTTGTGTGAATCCAATAAACGAAATTGTGAATTGTTGCTGCCTATTTTCCTGAACCCCTTCTGAGCGTTTTATCAGCTCAGAAGTGGGATTACCGTCAAAAACATACCGTTTTTGCAACGCCCACATCAGTTCAGAGAATCACAGGTACGGTTACGTTAATATTTTTTTCCACTTAGTTTAAAAACGTGAAATATACATTAATTAATTAAGAAAAATGCATAACTAATTGAATATTATAAACGGATTACAATAAAGAGTGGCGACCGAGTAGATTTGCATGGATTAGAGTTATTCATCCACACGTGCAAAGTGAACCACCTATGTGACACTTGACTATATTAGTTTGGGTACCTATTTAATTATACCAGAGCCTACGAAACTGATTCGAAAATACGTTACCTATAACATTTCATTCCAATTTTGCAAACCTTATATAACTCGTAACGGACGTCTTAATGGCGCCAGGTGGAGTTATCACTGTAGGTAGCACCCTTAAAATATGCTTTTACTTAGCTTGGTAATTTCAAAAGCCACAGTAAAATTGTTTTTTTTTTACGAAATAACGTGACAATTAGTGGATGCAATTGGATTAAATTAATACAAATTCCTAACATATTTCGACTATGCAAAATTTGGAATCTGGGACAAACAAGGTTGCCCCGAATTACACCATTAGCCAATTCAAAGTTAACTCTAGCTCTAAAATAGTGATTATTATAATGATTACTCTGTTAAAATTACTAAGAGTATTATTTTTTTCACATAAATTATTGTAAATATTCTCATCAAACTTATAGGGTCGCTCAGCGATTGAGCAGTTGTCACGGCTCGATACCTACACAGCTCAGATATGTATATTTATGGCTTATATAATTATAAAACCTGGGAGGCCCAGATGTATTTCATACATATGAGATTTGTATTGTGGGATATAAAAATAAAATCGTAATGCAGTGCAATGTCAGTGTCTAGAATAGTACATTATTAGGCGATGAACTAATATAAATCTTATGTACGAGTTCCAGATGAACGACCATGAGGAAATTGGACGGCGTAGGCGAGAAACTCCCTCGAGACATTCTACCCAACTGGAGGGACGGAGTCCAAGAGTTCGTGAGGGTGATCGTCGTAGCCGAAGCCGTACTAGGGGCGATAGCCAGCGAGGTAACACCCGATATGCACGGAGTAGGAGTCGAAGTCGTAACGACGGAGAGGTAAGCAGGCGATTAGGCCGTAGCCGCACACGGCAAGGCAGTGATCGTCACAACCCCAATATAGGTCACGGAGAATCAAATAATGACGACGACTTGTATCAGAGGTTGCGTCTGTTAGAGGATGAACTGTTAAGGCGAAATGAACGTCGTAGGTGTACGGACGCGTCAACTAGTGATAGGCTAGTTTCTACGCGCTCGCGGCAAGCATCCGCCCCTCCTAGAAATGACGAGAGAAGCCCGGATCGCAAGAGGACGAGGTACTCTGAACATACTGATTTTTTTGAAGAATTTGTTAATATTTTTAAGAGAAGGGATCGTGAACCGTTTCTTTCTTCCACATTAAATAACGTTATCCCAGAGTTTGATCCACTCTCCAAGGAACAGACCATCGATGTCTGGTTAAATAAAGTAGACGAGTGTGTAGAGATTTACAATTGGAACGACAAACAAACGGTTCACTATGCCCTGCCCAAATTGACTGGACATGCCAAAACTTGGTATCAGGGCCTGCCTTCTATTAAGCATACGTGGTCGAAATGGAAGTGTCTGTTGAAGGAATCCTTTCCATCAACCGAAAACTACGCGGAATTGCTGACGGAAATGCTCAATAGAAAGGCACGCCCTGGTGAGTCACTTGAGCTATATTATTTCTCGAAAATTAACTTACTTAACCGTTGCAAAATATTTGGGAAACAAGCGGTGGACTGCATTATATTCGGAATAGAGGATAAAGGTGTTCGGTTAAGTGCGCAGGCGGGGAAGTTTGATAAACCCGAGGAAACCCTAGAATTTTTCAAAACGGTTAGAAGTCAACAACCGCGGGACATCCATGAGTTTAAGAGGGATACTCAGTCGAAAGATACGCGATCTTTGAACTTCAGTTCTACCTCGACTAGCTCGTCTCAGCGCCACAACGGCGTAATGAGGAGTCGACCTAAGGGAAGTGTGACTTGTTTCAACTGTAATGACCCTGGACACATGAGCTGGCAATGTCGTAAGCCTATAAATAAATGCACTACTTGTAATTTTCTAGGTCATAACTCAAGTAATTGTCCTAAAAAGAACAATACTACTGGAACTAACTCTAACGGTGGTGTTCAAACTAATTCTACCCAAAATAGAACTAAAAATGTACTTGAAGTTGCTATCGATGATATTGAAGATGATAAATATAAGATAGGTATTAAAATAAATGGCTTAGATACTCCATGTCAGGTAGATTTAGGTAGTCAGGCTACGTTAATTCGAGAAAACGATGCGCGCAAGTTACATATCAAATGGGAGGCGGTACAGGGCCCCTTATTGAGGGGACTAGGTAATGTCACATACCTACCTATCGGTAAAGCACTTGTCTGCGTCGAGGTACAAAACGTTAAGGAAGATGAGGTAGAAGTACTTGTCGTTGACGATTCGGTCATTAATGTGCCGGTTCTGCTTGGACATAGCTTTACCGAACGCCCTGGACTTAGACTAGTCAAGACCGCTTCCGAGCTGTTGTTCGAATCTGTCGAATTAGATGAAATTGTCAAATTAACTCTGATAACCGTCGATAATGTCGTCGTCGAGATCGGCAAGCTCAAGGCGATAGTCGTAAGTTCTGGCGATGATACTTATAGTGGCAACGTTTACGTAGGTGGATCAATTAGGGGAAAACCAGGGATGGAATACTATTTACTACCTGGTGAGTACCAGTTGTGTAACGGCGTCGGTCGCGTACTGGTTCAAAATGTTGGTTCACAAACTCTTCTTTTTAAGCGAGGTTCTCTCATCTCTAGGGCAAGAGTTGTGTCACGAAATACTACATTAGACATTTTAAATACATATCAGGTTACTTCTACGTCTCAAACTGACTTAAATTTTGGAACACAACTCACACTTGATGAAAAGCGACAGTGCCAGGACTTGCTTACAAAATATAAGTCTTGTTTTAGTACGGGCTTACATGACTTGGGCTTTACTACCATTACTGAGATGAAAATACATCTTTTAGATTCTACACCAGTTGTCTATAGGCCATATAGGTTGTCACACTCGGAACGAAAACATGTTCAGGATATGGTTGATGAAATGGTTCAGAATGGCATAGTACGTGAATCAAGTTCACCTTACGCTAGTCCTATTGTACTTGTGCAAAAGAAGTCGGGTGAAAAGCGATTGTGCGTGGATTACCGCGCGCTAAACAGACGCACTAAGCGTGACCACTACCCGCTTCCACGCATAGAGGACCTTCTTGACCAACTCTCGGGGCATTCTTTATTTACGACACTCGATTTGGCCTCAAGGTACCATCAAATACCTATAGCCGAGGAATCTAGGGAAAAGACTGCATTTGTCACGCCCGATGGGCAATACGAGTATAATCGTATGCCCTTCGGATTGGCAAATGCACCAGCAATATTTCAGCGGGTAATACACAAAATCCTCAATAAAGCCAGGGTTCCATATATAATTATCTATATGGATGATATTTTAATCCCTTCAAAAACCTTTGAAGAAGGACTGGATCGTCTTGAGGAAGTCCTACAGCTGTTACACGAAGCAGGCTTGACCCTCAAGATGGAGAAGTGTCGGTTCTTTTTAGAGAACATTGTTTTCCTTGGTTATGAGGTTGACAAATCAGGCATACGTCCCGGAGAACAGAAAATCCAGGCGGTGTCAAGGTTTCCCGTTCCGCAAAATCAGAATGACGTTAGGAGGTTTCTCGGTTTAGCTGGGTTCTTCCGTAGGTTCGTTAGGGGCTTCGCTCTCATAGCCAAACCCTTGACAGAGTTGCTCAAGAAGGATGGGGTTTGGCAATGGGCGGAGACCCAGCAAACTTCTTTTGACACACTAAAGAAGGTTCTTACTGAGCGGCCAGTGCTTGCATTATACGATCACAGTGCGGAAACGCAACTGCACACTGATGCGAGTAAGTTTGGGCTAGGCGGTATTTTATTGCAGAGGTCAGGGGATGATCCCTGGAGGCCTGTGTCATACTATAGTCGCCAAACTAGCCCCGATGAGCAGAAGCTACATTCTTTTGAGCTCGAGACGCTTGCAGTTGTAAGTGCACTCAATAAGTTTCGAACATACCTCTTAGGTTTAAAATTTACAATAGTGTCGGACTGCAATGCTCTGCGATCCACCTTCACGAAGCGTGACCTGGTACCTCGTATTTCACGTTGGTGGATACAATTTCTTGAATACGATTGTGACATTGAGTACCGCCCAGGCGAGAAAATGACACATGTAGACGCGTTGAGCAGAGGAGCCACTGTAGTAGAGCAGGAACCAGTTCACGTATTGGACATAATGCCTGTAAAGGTTGATGACTGGGTCACAACTGTTCAATCAGCAGACGAAGAGGTTAAACGCATAAAAGATATTCTACAGGATCCTGAAACCTCTAAGATTGCCGCCATTCACAAGGAATATCAAGTCAAAAATGGACGGGTATTCCGAGTCCTTGAGAATGGCGAATTGAGATGGTTGGTGCCAAGAGGAGTTCGTTGGCAGGTTCTCAAAGCCAATCATGACGAAGTAGGTCATTTTGGTTTTGAGAAGACCCTGCAGCGAATTAAAACTCTGTTCTGGTTTCCGAAGATGAGGAAATTTATCCGAAAATACGTCATGGCGTGTTTAGAGTGTGCACATCACAAGATTCCATCGGGATCTAAGGAAGGTGCTTTGCACCCGATTCCAAAAGTAGATGTGCCACTTCATACGCTGCACGCGGACCATCTCGGTCCTTTCCCTAAAAGTAAACGTGGTAACACCTACATACTCGTTATCATAGATGCCTTCACTAAGTATGTGTATCTGTCAGCAGTTCGAAGTACCAAAAGCAAGGCGAGCATCAAGGTTTTTAAAACGTATTTTAGTTTGTTTGGTCCACCAAAGCGTCTCATCACTGATCGTGGGACTAGCTTTACCAGTAAAAAGTTCAGGACATTTATACAATCAGTCGGAGCTAAACACATTCTCAATGCAGTTGCAACCCCACGCGCTAACGGCCAAGTTGAACGGTGCAACCGCACAATCCTGGCTTCGTTAGGCAGTATGACTCATGGGAAAGCCGAGGATACTTGGGATGTATGGTTACCAGACGTGCAGTTAGGTATAAACACCGCAGTGCATGACATTACAAAGAGAACACCTACTGAATTATTGTTCGGGCGCAAGGTAGGAAATCCGTCTGACGGTGTACTAAACACTATATCTGAGGAAATCGACGAAAGTGAAAAAGGGGAGGATATTGACGATATACGAGCGAATGCGCGGCAGCTAATAGAAAGTAGCCAAATAAAGACAAAAAAGAGGTTTGATAAGGGCCGCAAAAAGGCTACAGAATTTAAGGTAGGTGATTTAGTTAGAGTAATAAGAAACATAACAGGCGGATCGGGAAAATCAAAGAAATTAGAACCTAAATGTCAGGGCCCGTACCGAATCAAAAGCATACTTCCTAACGATCGATACCTCATTGTCGATACACCGCTGACTAGAAAGGGTAAGCCGTATGAAAATGTAGTGTCCATCGATAAAATTTATTCGTGGATGAGTTTCGACGCACCCGCTTGTTCCTCAAGTGACGAAAGCGACGCCGTTTAATTATTTAGCTGTGACTTATACACTGTATCATGTTATTGTTATTCGTTATGTAATTAGTGATTAAATTGTAAAGCGAAACTGTCGGCATAGCTCGCAGCTCGAGCGGATGTGAGCTGAGCATGAGTGTTATGTATGACATGCCTATCAAGTGGGTGGTGAAAGAATAGAAGTAGCTATCCGCTTGTGGGCTATAGTGATATTATGTCAGCGATTATATATTATAACTAGATTTAGTTCAAGGTGGTGGTGAAAGAACAGAAGTAGCCGCCCCCTTGTGAGTTGCGATATTATAGGATAGCGACTTCGGGCAAGATGGTAGTGAAAGAATAGAAGTAACTCCTCTTGCTCGACTTCAAGTGATATTCACACCGTTGAATGATTTATGTTGTATCGTAATGAGAATCACATGTGATTAGTAGTATAATACTTAGCAGAGTCATAAAGAGTTACATACTTTGTCAATTACTAAGCATAGAATAAGTATTAATGTGAACTAATTATTTCAAATAAGTATAGCCTTAACGAAGGGACTCGTTACTGTGACGGATGGCCGACTGTTACGTTCATTCATTGAATGATATTTATCGTACATCTTCGTGGGTAGTTAAATAAAATAATTATGAGCGCTCGATATGTTTTACACTGACAGATATGAAAGGTGACGGTCAGTGTCAAACATACTGAGCGACAGTCCGCCATTCGAATGCGAACATTGGAGTGTGAAGCACGGTGAATAAGTTGTGTGAATCCAATAAACGAAATTGTGAATTGTTGCTGCCTATTTTCCTGAACCCCTTCTGAGCGTTTTATCAGCTGTTACGTTCATTCATTGAATGATATTTATCGTACATCTTCGTGGGTAGTTAAATAAAATAATTATGAGCGCTCGATATGTTTTACACTGACAGATATGAAAGGTGACGGTCAGTGTCAAACATACTGAGCGACAGTCCGCCATTCGAATGCGAACATTGGAGTGTGAAGCACGGTGAATAAGTTGTGTGAATCCAATAAACGAAATTGTGAATTGTTGCTGCCTATTTTCCTGAACCCCTTCTGAGCGTTTTATCAGCTCAGAAGTGGGATTACCGTCAAAAACATACCGTTTTTGCAACGCCCACATCAGTTCAGAGAATCACAGGTACGGTTACGTTAATATTTTTTTCCACTTAGTTTAAAAACGTGAAATATACATTAATTAATTAAGAAAAATGCATAACTAATTGAATATTATAAACGGATTACAATAAAGAGTGGCGACCGAGTAGATTTGCATGGATTAGAGTTATTCATCCACACGTGCAAAGTGAACCACCTATGTGACACTTGACTATATTAGTTTGGGTACCTATTTAATTATACCAGAGCCTACGAAACTGATTCGAAAATACGTTACCTATAACATTTCATTGCAATTTTGCAAACCTTATATAACTCGTAACGGACGTCTTAATGGCGCCAGGTGGAGTTATCACTGTAGGTAGCACCCTTAAAATATGCTTTTACTTAGCTTGGTAATTTCAAAAGCCACAGTAAAATTGTTTTTTTTTTACGAAATAACGTGACAATTAGTGGATGCAATTGGATTAAATTAATACAAATTCCTAACATATTTCGACTATGCAAAATTTGGAATCTGGGACAAACAAGGTTGCCCCGAATTACACCATTAGCCAATTCAAAGTTAACTCTAGCTCTAAAATAGTGATTATTATAATGATTACTCTGTTAAAATTACTAAGAGTATTATTTTTTTCACATAAATTATTGTAAATATTCTCATCAAACTTATAGGGTCGCTCAGCGATTGAGCAGTTGTCACGGCTCGATACCTACACAGCTCAGATATGTATATTTATGGCTTATATAATTATAAAACCTGGGAGGCCCAGATGTATTTCATACATATGAGATTTGTATTGTGGGATATAAAAATAAAATCGTAATGCAGTGCAATGTCAGTGTCTAGAATAGTACATTATTAGGCGATGAACTAATATAAATCTTATGTACGAGTTCCAGATGAACGACCATGAGGAAATTGGACGGCGTAGGCGAGAAACTCCCTCGAGACATTCTACCCAACTGGAGGGACGGAGTCCAAGAGTTCGTGAGGGTGATCGTCGTAGCCGAAGCCGTACTAGGGGCGATAGCCAGCGAGGTAACACCCGATATGCACGGAGTAGGAGTCGAAGTCGTAACGACGGAGAGGTAAGCAGGCGATTAGGCCGTAGCCGCACACGGCAAGGCAGTGATCGTCACAACCCCAATATAGGTCACGGAGAATCAAATAATGACGACGACTTGTATCAGAGGTTGCGTCTGTTAGAGGATGAACTGTTAAGGCGAAATGAACGTCGTAGGTGTACGGACGCGTCAACTAGTGATAGGCTAGTTTCTACGCGCTCGCGGCAAGCATCCGCCCCTCCTAGAAATGACGAGAGAAGCCCGGATCGCAAGAGGACGAGGTACTCTGAACATACTGATTTTTTTGAAGAATTTGTTAATATTTTTAAGAGAAGGGATCGTGAACCGTTTCTTTCTTCCACATTAAATAACGTTATCCCAGAGTTTGATCCACTCTCCAAGGAACAGACCATCGATGTCTGGTTAAATAAAGTAGACGAGTGTGTAGAGATTTACAATTGGAACGACAAACAAACGGTTCACTATGCCCTGCCCAAATTGACTGGACATGCCAAAACTTGGTATCAGGGCCTGCCTTCTATTAAGCATACGTGGTCGAAATGGAAGTGTCTGTTGAAGGAATCCTTTCCATCAACCGAAAACTACGCGGAATTGCTGACGGAAATGCTCAATAGAAAGGCACGCCCTGGTGAGTCACTTGAGCTATATTATTTCTCGAAAATTAACTTACTTAACCGTTGCAAAATATTTGGGAAACAAGCGGTGGACTGCATTATATTCGGAATAGAGGATAAAGGTGTTCGGTTAAGTGCGCAGGCGGGGAAGTTTGATAAACCCGAGGAAACCCTAGAATTTTTCAAAACGGTTAGAAGTCAACAACCGCGGGACATCCATGAGTTTAAGAGGGATACTCAGTCGAAAGATACGCGATCTTTGAACTTCAGTTCTACCTCGACTAGCTCGTCTCAGCGCCACAACGGCGTAATGAGGAGTCGACCTAAGGGAAGTGTGACTTGTTTCAACTGTAATGACCCTGGACACATGAGCTGGCAATGTCGTAAGCCTATAAATAAATGCACTACTTGTAATTTTCTAGGTCATAACTCAAGTAATTGTCCTAAAAAGAACAATACTACTGGAACTAACTCTAACGGTGGTGTTCAAACTAATTCTACCCAAAATAGAACTAAAAATGTACTTGAAGTTGCTATCGATGATATTGAAGATGATAAATATAAGATAGGTATTAAAATAAATGGCTTAGATACTCCATGTCAGGTAGATTTAGGTAGTCAGGCTACGTTAATTCGAGAAAACGATGCGCGCAAGTTACATATCAAATGGGAGGCGGTACAGGGCCCCTTATTGAGGGGACTAGGTAATGTCACATACCTACCTATCGGTAAAGCACTTGTCTGCGTCGAGGTACAAAACGTTAAGGAAGATGAGGTAGAAGTACTTGTCGTTGACGATTCGGTCATTAATGTGCCGGTTCTGCTTGGACATAGCTTTACCGAACGCCCTGGACTTAGACTAGTCAAGACCGCTTCCGAGCTGTTGTTCGAATCTGTCGAATTAGATGAAATTGTCAAATTAACTCTGATAACCGTCGATAATGTCGTCGTCGAGATCGGCAAGCTCAAGGCGATAGTCGTAAGTTCTGGCGATGATACTTATAGTGGCAACGTTTACGTAGGTGGATCAATTAGGGGAAAACCAGGGATGGAATACTATTTACTACCTGGTGAGTACCAGTTGTGTAACGGCGTCGGTCGCGTACTGGTTCAAAATGTTGGTTCACAAACTCTTCTTTTTAAGCGAGGTTCTCTCATCTCTAGGGCAAGAGTTGTGTCACGAAATACTACATTAGACATTTTAAATACATATCAGGTTACTTCTACGTCTCAAACTGACTTAAATTTTGGAACACAACTCACACTTGATGAAAAGCGACAGTGCCAGGACTTGCTTACAAAATATAAGTCTTGTTTTAGTACGGGCTTACATGACTTGGGCTTTACTACCATTACTGAGATGAAAATACATCTTTTAGATTCTACACCAGTTGTCTATAGGCCATATAGGTTGTCACACTCGGAACGAAAACATGTTCAGGATATGGTTGATGAAATGGTTCAGAATGGCATAGTACGTGAATCAAGTTCACCTTACGCTAGTCCTATTGTACTTGTGCAAAAGAAGTCGGGTGAAAAGCGATTGTGCGTGGATTACCGCGCGCTAAACAGACGCACTAAGCGTGACCACTACCCGCTTCCACGCATAGAGGACCTTCTTGACCAACTCTCGGGGCATTCTTTATTTACGACACTCGATTTGGCCTCAAGGTACCATCAAATACCTATAGCCGAGGAATCTAGGGAAAAGACTGCATTTGTCACGCCCGATGGGCAATACGAGTATAATCGTATGCCCTTCGGATTGGCAAATGCACCAGCAATATTTCAGCGGGTAATACACAAAATCCTCAATAAAGCCAGGGTTCCATATATAATTATCTATATGGATGATATTTTAATCCCTTCAAAAACCTTTGAAGAAGGACTGGATCGTCTTGAGGAAGTCCTACAGCTGTTACACGAAGCAGGCTTGACCCTCAAGATGGAGAAGTGTCGGTTCTTTTTAGAGAACATTGTTTTCCTTGGTTATGAGGTTGACAAATCAGGCATACGTCCCGGAGAACAGAAAATCCAGGCGGTGTCAAGGTTTCCCGTTCCGCAAAATCAGAATGACGTTAGGAGGTTTCTCGGTTTAGCTGGGTTCTTCCGTAGGTTCGTTAGGGGCTTCGCTCTCATAGCCAAACCCTTGACAGAGTTGCTCAAGAAGGATGGGGTTTGGCAATGGGCGGAGACCCAGCAAACTTCTTTTGACACACTAAAGAAGGTTCTTACTGAGCGGCCAGTGCTTGCATTATACGATCACAGTGCGGAAACGCAACTGCACACTGATGCGAGTAAGTTTGGGCTAGGCGGTATTTTATTGCAGAGGTCAGGGGATGATCCCTGGAGGCCTGTGTCATACTATAGTCGCCAAACTAGCCCCGATGAGCAGAAGCTACATTCTTTTGAGCTCGAGACGCTTGCAGTTGTAAGTGCACTCAATAAGTTTCGAACATACCTCTTAGGTTTAAAATTTACAATAGTGTCGGACTGCAATGCTCTGCGATCCACCTTCACGAAGCGTGACCTGGTACCTCGTATTTCACGTTGGTGGATACAATTTCTTGAATACGATTGTGACATTGAGTACCGCCCAGGCGAGAAAATGACACATGTAGACGCGTTGAGCAGAGGAGCCACTGTAGTAGAGCAGGAACCAGTTCACGTATTGGACATAATGCCTGTAAAGGTTGATGACTGGGTCACAACTGTTCAATCAGCAGACGAAGAGGTTAAACGCATAAAAGATATTCTACAGGATCCTGAAACCTCTAAGATTGCCGCCATTCACAAGGAATATCAAGTCAAAAATGGACGGGTATTCCGAGTCCTTGAGAATGGCGAATTGAGATGGTTGGTGCCAAGAGGAGTTCGTTGGCAGGTTCTCAAAGCCAATCATGACGAAGTAGGTCATTTTGGTTTTGAGAAGACCCTGCAGCGAATTAAAACTCTGTTCTGGTTTCCGAAGATGAGGAAATTTATCCGAAAATACGTCATGGCGTGTTTAGAGTGTGCACATCACAAGATTCCATCGGGATCTAAGGAAGGTGCTTTGCACCCGATTCCAAAAGTAGATGTGCCACCTCATACGCTGCACGCGGACCATCTCGGTCCTTTCCCTAAAAGTAAACGTGGTAACACCTACATACTCGTTATCATAGATGCCTTCACTAAGTATGTGTATCTGTCAGCAGTTCGAAGTACCAAAAGCAAGGCGAGCATCAAGGTTTTTAAAACGTATTTTAGTTTGTTTGGTCCACCAAAGCGTCTCATCACTGATCGTGGGACTAGCTTTACCAGTAAAAAGTTCAGGACATTTATACAATCAGTCGGAGCTAAACACATTCTCAATGCAGTTGCAACCCCACGCGCTAACGGCCAAGTTGAACGGTGCAACCGCACAATCCTGGCTTCGTTAGGCAGTATGACTCATGGGAAAGCCGAGGATACTTGGGATGTATGGTTACCAGACGTGCAGTTAGGTATAAACACCGCAGTGCATGACATTACAAAGAGAACACCTACTGAATTATTGTTCGGGCGCAAGGTAGGAAATCCGTCTGACGGTGTACTAAACACTATATCTGAGGAAATCGACGAAAGTGAAAAAGGGGAGGATATTGACGATATACGAGCGAATGCGCGGCAGCTAATAGAAAGTAGCCAAATAAAGACAAAAAAGAGGTTTGATAAGGGCCGCAAAAAGGCTACAGAATTTAAGGTAGGTGATTTAGTTAGAGTAATAAGAAACATAACAGGCGGATCGGGAAAATCAAAGAAATTAGAACCTAAATGTCAGGGCCCGTACCGAATCAAAAGCATACTTCCTAACGATCGATACCTCATTGTCGATACACCGCTGACTAGAAAGGGTAAGCCGTATGAAAATGTAGTGTCCATCGATAAAATTTATTCGTGGATGAGTTTCGACGCACCCGCTTGTTCCTCAAGTGACGAAAGCGACGCCGTTTAATTATTTAGCTGTGACTTATACACTGTATCATGTTATTGTTATTCGTTATGTAATTAGTGATTAAATTGTAAAGCGAAACTGTCGGCATAGCTCGCAGCTCGAGCGGATGTGAGCTGAGCATGAGTGTTATGTATGACATGCCTATCAAGTGGGTGGTGAAAGAATAGAAGTAGCTATCCGCTTGTGGGCTATAGTGATATTATGTCAGCGATTATATATTATAACTAGATTTAGTTCAAGGTGGTGGTGAAAGAACAGAAGTAGCCGCCCCCTTGTGAGTTGCGATATTATAGGATAGCGACTTCGGGCAAGATGGTAGTGAAAGAATAGAAGTAACTCCTCTTGCTCGACTTCAAGTGATATTCACACCGTTGAATGATTTATGTTGTATCGTAATGAGAATCACATGTGATTAGTAGTATAATACTTAGCAGAGTCATAAAGAGTTACATACTTTGTCAATTACTAAGCATAGAATAAGTATTAATGTGAACTAATTATTTCAAATAAGTATAGCCTTAACGAAGGGACTCGTTACTGTGACGGATGGCCGACTGTTACGTTCATTCATTGAATGATATTTATCGTACATCTTCGTGGGTAGTTAAATAAAATAATTATGAGCGCTCGATATGTTTTACACTGACAGATATGAAAGGTGACGGTCAGTGTCAAACATACTGAGCGACAGTCCGCCATTCGAATGCGAACATTGGAGTGTGAAGCACGGTGAATAAGTTGTGTGAATCCAATAAACGAAATTGTGAATTGTTGCTGCCTATTTTCCTGAACCCCTTCTGAGCGTTTTATCAGCTGTTACGTTCATTCATTGAATGATATTTATCGTACATCTTCGTGGGTAGTTAAATAAAATAATTATGAGCGCTCGATATGTTTTACACTGACAGATATGAAAGGTGACGGTCAGTGTCAAACATACTGAGCGACAGTCCGCCATTCGAATGCGAACATTGGAGTGTGAAGCACGGTGAATAAGTTGTGTGAATCCAATAAACGAAATTGTGAATTGTTGCTGCCTATTTTCCTGAACCCCTTCTGAGCGTTTTATCAGCTCAGAAGTGGGATTACCGTCAAAAACATACCGTTTTTGCAACGCCCACATCAGTTCAGAGAATCACAGGTACGGTTACGTTAATATTTTTTTCCACTTAGTTTAAAAACGTGAAATATACATTAATTAATTAAGAAAAATGCATAACTAATTGAATATTATAAACGGATTACAATAAAGAGTGGCGACCGAGTAGATTTGCATGGATTAGAGTTATTCATCCACACGTGCAAAGTGAACCACCTATGTGACACTTGACTATATTAGTTTGGGTACCTATTTAATTATACCAGAGCCTACGAAACTGATTCGAAAATACGTTACCTATAACATTTCATTCCAATTTTGCAAACCTTATATAACTCGTAACGGACGTCTTAATGGCGCCAGGTGGAGTTATCACTGTAGGTAGCACCCTTAAAATATGCTTTTACTTAGCTTGGTAATTTCAAAAGCCACAGTAAAATTGTTTTTTTTTTACGAAATAACGTGACAATTAGTGGATGCAATTGGATTAAATTAATACAAATTCCTAACATATTTCGACTATGCAAAATTTGGAATCTGGGACAAACAAGGTTGCCCCGAATTACACCATTAGCCAATTCAAAGTTAACTCTAGCTCTAAAATAGTGATTATTATAATGATTACTCTGTTAAAATTACTAAGAGTATTATTTTTTTCACATAAATTATTGTAAATATTCTCATCAAACTTATAGGGTCGCTCAGCGATTGAGCAGTTGTCACGGCTCGATACCTACACAGCTCAGATATGTATATTTATGGCTTATATAATTATAAAACCTGGGAGGCCCAGATGTATTTCATACATATGAGATTTGTATTGTGGGATATAAAAATAAAATCGTAATGCAGTGCAATGTCAGTGTCTAGAATAGTACATTATTAGGCGATGAACTAATATAAATCTTATGTACGAGTTCCAGATGAACGACCATGAGGAAATTGGACGGCGTAGGCGAGAAACTCCCTCGAGACATTCTACCCAACTGGAGGGACGGAGTCCAAGAGTTCGTGAGGGTGATCGTCGTAGCCGAAGCCGTACTAGGGGCGATAGCCAGCGAGGTAACACCCGATATGCACGGAGTAGGAGTCGAAGTCGTAACGACGGAGAGGTAAGCAGGCGATTAGGCCGTAGCCGCACACGGCAAGGCAGTGATCGTCACAACCCCAATATAGGTCACGGAGAATCAAATAATGACGACGACTTGTATCAGAGGTTGCGTCTGTTAGAGGATGAACTGTTAAGGCGAAATGAACGTCGTAGGTGTACGGACGCGTCAACTAGTGATAGGCTAGTTTCTACGCGCTCGCGGCAAGCATCCGCCCCTCCTAGAAATGACGAGAGAAGCCCGGATCGCAAGAGGACGAGGTACTCTGAACATACTGATTTTTTTGAAGAATTTGTTAATATTTTTAAGAGAAGGGATCGTGAACCGTTTCTTTCTTCCACATTAAATAACGTTATCCCAGAGTTTGATCCACTCTCCAAGGAACAGACCATCGATGTCTGGTTAAATAAAGTAGACGAGTGTGTAGAGATTTACAATTGGAACGACAAACAAACGGTTCACTATGCCCTGCCCAAATTGACTGGACATGCCAAAACTTGGTATCAGGGCCTGCCTTCTATTAAGCATACGTGGTCGAAATGGAAGTGTCTGTTGAAGGAATCCTTTCCATCAACCGAAAACTACGCGGAATTGCTGACGGAAATGCTCAATAGAAAGGCACGCCCTGGTGAGTCACTTGAGCTATATTATTTCTCGAAAATTAACTTACTTAACCGTTGCAAAATATTTGGGAAACAAGCGGTGGACTGCATTATATTCGGAATAGAGGATAAAGGTGTTCGGTTAAGTGCGCAGGCGGGGAAGTTTGATAAACCCGAGGAAACCCTAGAATTTTTCAAAACGGTTAGAAGTCAACAACCGCGGGACATCCATGAGTTTAAGAGGGATACTCAGTCGAAAGATACGCGATCTTTGAACTTCAGTTCTACCTCGACTAGCTCGTCTCAGCGCCACAACGGCGTAATGAGGAGTCGACCTAAGGGAAGTGTGACTTGTTTCAACTGTAATGACCCTGGACACATGAGCTGGCAATGTCGTAAGCCTATAAATAAATGCACTACTTGTAATTTTCTAGGTCATAACTCAAGTAATTGTCCTAAAAAGAACAATACTACTGGAACTAACTCTAACGGTGGTGTTCAAACTAATTCTACCCAAAATAGAACTAAAAATGTACTTGAAGTTGCTATCGATGATATTGAAGATGATAAATATAAGATAGGTATTAAAATAAATGGCTTAGATACTCCATGTCAGGTAGATTTAGGTAGTCAGGCTACGTTAATTCGAGAAAACGATGCGCGCAAGTTACATATCAAATGGGAGGCGGTACAGGGCCCCTTATTGAGGGGACTAGGTAATGTCACATACCTACCTATCGGTAAAGCACTTGTCTGCGTCGAGGTACAAAACGTTAAGGAAGATGAGGTAGAAGTACTTGTCGTTGACGATTCGGTCATTAATGTGCCGGTTCTGCTTGGACATAGCTTTACCGAACGCCCTGGACTTAGACTAGTCAAGACCGCTTCCGAGCTGTTGTTCGAATCTGTCGAATTAGATGAAATTGTCAAATTAACTCTGATAACCGTCGATAATGTCGTCGTCGAGATCGGCAAGCTCAAGGCGATAGTCGTAAGTTCTGGCGATGATACTTATAGTGGCAACGTTTACGTAGGTGGATCAATTAGGGGAAAACCAGGGATGGAATACTATTTACTACCTGGTGAGTACCAGTTGTGTAACGGCGTCGGTCGCGTACTGGTTCAAAATGTTGGTTCACAAACTCTTCTTTTTAAGCGAGGTTCTCTCATCTCTAGGGCAAGAGTTGTGTCACGAAATACTACATTAGACATTTTAAATACATATCAGGTTACTTCTACGTCTCAAACTGACTTAAATTTTGGAACACAACTCACACTTGATGAAAAGCGACAGTGCCAGGACTTGCTTACAAAATATAAGTCTTGTTTTAGTACGGGCTTACATGACTTGGGCTTTACTACCATTACTGAGATGAAAATACATCTTTTAGATTCTACACCAGTTGTCTATAGGCCATATAGGTTGTCACACTCGGAACGAAAACATGTTCAGGATATGGTTGATGAAATGGTTCAGAATGGCATAGTACGTGAATCAAGTTCACCTTACGCTAGTCCTATTGTACTTGTGCAAAAGAAGTCGGGTGAAAAGCGATTGTGCGTGGATTACCGCGCGCTAAACAGACGCACTAAGCGTGACCACTACCCGCTTCCACGCATAGAGGACCTTCTTGACCAACTCTCGGGGCATTCTTTATTTACGACACTCGATTTGGCCTCAAGGTACCATCAAATACCTATAGCCGAGGAATCTAGGGAAAAGACTGCATTTGTCACGCCCGATGGGCAATACGAGTATAATCGTATGCCCTTCGTACTGGCAAATGCACCAGCAATATTTCAGCGGGTAATACACAAAATCCTCAATAAAGCCAGGGTTCCATATATAATTATCTATATGGATGATATTTTAATCCCTTCAAAAACCTTTGAAGAAGGACTGGATCGTCTTGAGGAAGTCCTACAGCTGTTACACGAAGCAGGCTTGACCCTCAAGATGGAGAAGTGTCGGTTCTTTTTAGAGAACATTGTTTTCCTTGGTTATGAGGTTGACAAATCAGGCATACGTCCCGGAGAACAGAAAATCCAGGCGGTGTCAAGGTTTCCCGTTCCGCAAAATCAGAATGACGTTAGGAGGTTTCTCGGTTTAGCTGGGTTCTTCCGTAGGTTCGTTAGGGGCTTCGCTCTCATAGCCAAACCCTTGACAGAGTTGCTCAAGAAGGATGGGGTTTGGCAATGGGCGGAGACCCAGCAAACTTCTTTTGACACACTAAAGAAGGTTCTTACTGAGCGGCCAGTGCTTGCATTATACGATCACAGTGCGGAAACGCAACTGCACACTGATGCGAGTAAGTTTGGGCTAGGCGGTATTTTATTGCAGAGGTCAGGGGATGATCCCTGGAGGCCTGTGTCATACTATAGTCGCCAAACTAGCCCCGATGAGCAGAAGCTACATTCTTTTGAGCTCGAGACGCTTGCAGTTGTAAGTGCACTCAATAAGTTTCGAACATACCTCTTAGGTTTAAAATTTACAATAGTGTCGGACTGCAATGCTCTGCGATCCACCTTCACGAAGCGTGACCTGGTACCTCGTATTTCACGTTGGTGGATACAATTTCTTGAATACGATTGTGACATTGAGTACCGCCCAGGCGAGAAAATGACACATGTAGACGCGTTGAGCAGAGGAGCCACTGTAGTAGAGCAGGAACCAGTTCACGTATTGGACATAATGCCTGTAAAGGTTGATGACTGGGTCACAACTGTTCAATCAGCAGACGAAGAGGTTAAACGCATAAAAGATATTCTACAGGATCCTGAAACCTCTAAGATTGCCGCCATTCACAAGGAATATCAAGTCAAAAATGGACGGGTATTCCGAGTCCTTGAGAATGGCGAATTGAGATGGTTGGTGCCAAGAGGAGTTCGTTGGCAGGTTCTCAAAGCCAATCATGACGAAGTAGGTCATTTTGGTTTTGAGAAGACCCTGCAGCGAATTAAAACTCTGTTCTGGTTTCCGAAGATGAGGAAATTTATCCGAAAATACGTCATGGCGTGTTTAGAGTGTGCACATCACAAGATTCCATCGGGATCTAAGGAAGGTGCTTTGCACCCGATTCCAAAAGTAGATGTGCCACTTCATACGCTGCACGCGGACCATCTCGGTCCTTTCCCTAAAAGTAAACGTGGTAACACCTACATACTCGTTATCATAGATGCCTTCACTAAGTATGTGTATCTGTCAGCAGTTCGAAGTACCAAAAGCAAGGCGAGCATCAAGGTTTTTAAAACGTATTTTAGTTTGTTTGGTCCACCAAAGCGTCTCATCACTGATCGTGGGACTAGCTTTACCAGTAAAAAGTTCAGGACATTTATACAATCAGTCGGAGCTAAACACATTCTCAATGCAGTTGCAACCCCACGCGCTAACGGCCAAGTTGAACGGTGCAACCGCACAATCCTGGCTTCGTTAGGCAGTATGACTCATGGGAAAGCCGAGGATACTTGGGATGTATGGTTACCAGACGTGCAGTTAGGTATAAACACCGCAGTGCATGACATTACAAAGAGAACACCTACTGAATTATTGTTCGGGCGCAAGGTAGGAAATCCGTCTGACGGTGTACTAAACACTATATCTGAGGAAATCGACGAAAGTGAAAAAGGGGAGGATATTGACGATATACGAGCGAATGCGCGGCAGCTAATAGAAAGTAGCCAAATAAAGACAAAAAAGAGGTTTGATAAGGGCCGCAAAAAGGCTACAGAATTTAAGGTAGGTGATTTAGTTAGAGTAATAAGAAACATAACAGGCGGATCGGGAAAATCAAAGAAATTAGAACCTAAATGTCAGGGCCCGTACCGAATCAAAAGCATACTTCCTAACGATCGATACCTCATTGTCGATACACCGCTGACTAGAAAGGGTAAGCCGTATGAAAATGTAGTGTCCATCGATAAAATTTATTCGTGGATGAGTTTCGACGCACCCGCTTGTTCCTCAAGTGACGAAAGCGACGCCGTTTAATTATTTAGCTGTGACTTATACACTGTATCATGTTATTGTTATTCGTTATGTAATTAGTGATTAAATTGTAAAGCGAAACTGTCGGCATAGCTCGCAGCTCGAGCGGATGTGAGCTGAGCATGAGTGTTTTTCATTTCATTTCATTTCATTGATGTTCGACTGTAGTTTTCTATTTAGGAGTGCTCGCACTGATTAGATGATAATTATCACGCCTAAACAGTGAAGAAGAACATCGTAACAAAACCTGCATGGCTGAAAGATTTTCTTGAAGGCGTGTGAAGTCTGCCAACCCACACTAAGCTAGCGCGGTAGAATAACTAACCCCTTTTACTCAGAGAGGCCAAACAGGACAAGTAAGTTGATGATGAAATAAAGCTTAACTCCTAGTTCAAAAGTAACTTCAATTCAGTGAATATTTCATCAGGTTAAAAGCGGTCGTTAATTATTAACTATCGTTCACTTCAATAACCTGTATCCTTCGGTTGGCATTTATAAACTGAGTGGGTGGAATGGTCAGTTAATAGCTAGCCAAAACTTTTTAAGCGGGGGCTACGAGCGAGGTCTCTACGCTCGATTCGAGCAACGTGTTATTGAGATTTTCTTTAAAATTTTCATTATCATACCATCACGCCCGCATTCTCCGAAAGGTTAGGCAGAGGTACAGTGGCTTATAGCTGATTATAACTCGCTGTACCCATACTTAATGTACACACACAGTTCGCGGGTTTAGGTCCTATGTGATAAGAGGAACCTTATTATCATTCCCCGGGCATATATCCAAACTCCGAACTGCTACTGAGAATTTCATAGAAAAACCGAATAACACTGCTCGACCTGGGAATCGAACAAGGCTTCTAGTGTAGCAGTTGCGCTTAGGACCACTAGACTACTAAAGCATGCTAGAAAACCTAGGGGGTACACCTCTGTACCTATTATTCCCTTCAAATATTATATACACAATAATTGTACCACATCCAACCAACAGACTGTACAACTTTATTCTTTGAGTTTATAATGTATATGAGTTTATAATGTATAATGAATCTTTAATTATTTTAAAATATACCTACTCAAAATGCTTTAAAATTTAAAATCAGTAGGCAAAATTTGTTTAATAATATTATTTGAAACGCAGACATCAGAACATTAAGCGTCATAATATTTTTACGAGGGCTTTAAAACAATGATGTCGTGAAAAATTGCGACAGACAACTTAAATGCATTGTCATTCAAAATGTTACGACGTATTTTATGAGATTACAAAGTAAAAAATGTTATTTCTAAGTCTGATGATAATCTATTATGAATTATGATTGTCAAGACATTTTCTTAACATTTTTACTTTGAAGTAGGCACCACACCTAGATATTTTACAGTAGATATAATAGATAATTTTTATACCTAAGCATTTATATTTGGTGCAGTGGATAGCCTTTTGAAATCTTGGGAAGCCAAGACATCCACCTCTGTCTTTTCAAAGTCCTGTGCGTATTATTATTAATTATCACGCACTTAAACGGTGACGGAAAACATGGTGAGGAAACCTGCATGCCTGAGAGATTTTCTTGACGGAATGTTAAGTCTGCCAACCCGCAGTAGGCTAGCATGGTGGACTAGCTTAATCCCTCACTTTCTGAAAGGATACCCGTGCCCAGCAATGGGACAGTGTAGAGGGTTGATGATGATTTATTTTGCACTTCGAATTCAATAAATATGCTACATACTCGTAGTACGGCTTTCAGCCCAGGTATTAGCGGTATTCATTTTTAGGGTTCCGTAGCCAAATGGCAAAAAGCGGAACCCTTATAGATTCGTCATGTCTGTCCGTCCGTATGTCACAGATTTTTTTCTCTGAAACTATAAGACCTATGCTGTTGAAACTTGGTAAGTAGAAGTATTCTGTGGACCGCATTAAGATTTTAACACAAAAAAACAAAATTTTTGGGGGTTCCCCATACTTAGAACTAAAACTCAATCATTTTTTTTCATCAAACCCATACGTCTGAGGTATCTTTGGATAAGTCTTCAAAAATGATATTGAGGTTTCTAATATCATTTTTTTCTAAACTGAATAGTTTGCGCGAGGGACACTTCCGAAGTGGTAAAATGTGTGTGTGTCCCCCCCCCCTGTAACTTCTAAAATAAGAGAATGATAAACTAAAAAAAATATATGATGTACATTACCATGTAAACTTTCAACGAAAATTGGTTTGAAAGAGATCTAGTAAGTAGTTTTTTTTAATACGTCATAAATCGTAATGGTACGGAACCCTCCATGCGCGAGTCCGAGTCGCACTTGGCCGGTTTTTTTTAATAATATGCTTGAGAAAAAAGTATCGTATATTTATATAAAAGAATTTGCGACTATGTTCTCGTTAATATGTCCCCGGGCTTCAGCGCTTATTAAGTACATAAGTGTGCCTATTCACACACAATTTCTCAACAATAAACACTTACAAAAGGGTCTGGTATATATCCGTGTGGGAAGGTTTGCAAGCTGCGGACTTACTCCACACTAAAATAGGAACAATATACAATAGATCGTCTCGTAATAAAGTGAAATACTGAGGGCGCTTGTGGAGTTCCGTAAATAGCCTAAGAGGTACCGGTTTTTTTTATAACATATTGTACGATCGCCTTGTTTCCCCGAATTTAGGCAGAGCTGTACTTACTGTACACCCACAGTTCGCCGTTTAAGGTACCATGTAATAAAAGGCGAGTCTATTGCCTGATTTAATTAAGTAAGTAAGTATTGCGTAACTAGAAAAATCTATTATCTTCTACCAGAAAAGAGGTCGGATTATTTTTCCGAATACTCATTGCTCGGAAACTGTCAGCTGTCTTTCTACACACAAGTAATTAACGCGCGTGATAAATAAAATATCAACGCTCATTTGTTACAGTAATTGTTTTTTGCTTTCCGATGATAGAAGATAGATCTTTTTCGAATAGATTTCTTTTCAATATCAAAAACATTATATATTTTTTTATATTGTACAATAATATTAATATTCTGTAAATTTAAGGTAAAAATATAAGCGGGATATATCGGCCTCCGAAAAAAATATAATTTTTGGAACTGTCTTTAAAAAAATCTGCCTCATTAGTCTAGTCTAGTCGCGACTGTTACGCTAGAGGTCCTGGGTTCGATCCCAAGGTCAACCAAACTGTTATTGGATTGGATTGGATTACTGTTATTGTTTTTTCTAGAAAATTCTTACTAGCAGCTCGAAGTTTGGATCTGTGCCCGGTTAATGGCTATAGGCTCACCCCCTATTACATAGGACCTAAATATGGGGAAATGTGGGTGTACATTAGTACTAATCTGCCTAACCCTTCAGGGAATACAGGCGTGATGGTATTTTATGTTTATGTTATATGTACATGTACATATTTTAGTTTATAAGCCATTTTTTTTTCAAAATTGAATTTTAAATATTTAATTTTTTACGAGGCCTGGTATACTTAATAACTGAGTACACTAATCAACTACCATATTAGAAAAATGGTAAAATGATGATCTCAACATAATATTGAATAAAAATAAACATTGATAAAGAAAAAACAAAGAAGCAGAAATCACAATTCATATTTCAACTGTTAACATTACACAAAACACCATTTAAGCTAAATTTCCGTATCAAAGCAAATGAGTTCTCGGTTATCATGTAATTCAATATAACCTCGTGACAGCGACCCGGACGAAGGTCCAAGGGTCACAAAAAGCCTAACGGCCTAACCCTGGTAATTCCCAATTAACGTTCATGTCCCTCAAAACTCGCAATTTTTCGTACCACAAAGTTTTGAACGTGGATTGAATAAATTTGGATAAATAAATTAAAAGTATTTTTTTGAATGAATGCCTACCCCCCTCCCCCCTTGGCGTCGCACTTTTTTATCTTATAACACGGCAAACGATCAGGCGAGCCACCTGATAGTAAGTAGTCATCGCCACCCATGGACATCTGCAAACCAAAGGAGTTGCAGTTGCGTTGCCGACCCTGGAGAAAAGGAGAAGGAAGGGGACTGAGAGAGAAATAGGCTTCCGGCGCTCCACACACACCTTACGAAACGAAGCATACATACTGCTAATTGACGTCGGTATTCTGTGGAAGGGTAGTACTTCCCTGGTCGTGCCGACCCAGTCCTGCATCCATTTCACACAGACACGGGACACAAACAACAGTTTCATTAGCAAGATCTGTCTTAAAAAAAAAAAGCTATCGTTACTACCGACCCTCTTTACGGCCAGTCGTAATAATAAAGCTGTACTAACATTTCACTTTATACTTTAAGGTTTCGAAGGCAGTTTTATCGTTTATTTACACTGTTACTGGCCATTTTCAAATGACCTCGTATTCTTGTTTTTTTTTCGTCTGGGGATTTTATAGTCTGCGGCTCTGGTAATTTGCTATTCTTCCTATTTCAAATAAGTTATGACGTAACAGAGGCTGAATCTTTTGGCTTGAAGTAGGGCTCGCAATAAAATAAATAAATAAGATTTACGGCTCATTCTTAACCACATTAATACTGTTATAAATACATGGGCACTATTCAATTACATAATTATTCCAGAAAAGGTTAACAAAATATATAATGACCGGTTGAAAGCCAGAAGCGGAAAAATAAAGCAATTAACATACAAAAAGTATTTTTATCACACCTTCATATCATCACGCCTGTATTCCCCTAACAGTCAGACATAGGTGTACTAATGTACACCCAGAGTTTGCCAGTACATTTAGTTAACGAGGCAATCAACCAACTATCTGAGAATTTCACAGTAAAAAACTTCTGGGTTGAGTTGTTCTATGAAATTTTCTGTAGCAGCTCGGAGTCTGGATTAGTGCCCGGTTAATGGCAATAGGCTCGGCCCCTATTACATGGGACCTAAACATACATTAGTAAACCTTTGCTTAACCCTTCGTGGAATACAGATGTGATAGTATGTTATGTTATTTTCCAAGAACGAATGAATGAATCGAATCCTCTAGCGTAGCAGTTATGTCTATAAGCGCTATATTTATCTTCTTTACAATAAATCAATAAGATGCTCTGTATTTGCCATTTAACCTTATCAATTTCCACGTCGTTCAATAATTCATACGACCTGTTATCAGATGAACAATCACTCAGTTATCTAGATCTTCTAGTTCATTAGTCACTCAATGTCGGATACCTACCTACATGTAACATTAATGTAATGCTCCCTGTTATCTCAAGCAATTACATTAATAAAATTAATGCTGGTTACAAATTAATCCCGATTGGTGTGATGTAAGAAATTGTAATTGTTAATCGGATTATTAGTTTAATTCTAAATTGTGTGCGTACTAATTTATTATTCATTCAACCCATTTATTATCCCACTGCTGGGCACGAGTCTCCTCTCAGAACGAGAGGGAATAGGCTATAGAATAGGTAATAATTATTTATTGTTGATTTTTAAATATGATGCTACCCGCAACTGTTACACAAAAAACTGTCTGGTGGCAACATTTCAAAATTATTAAGACATACATACCATCACACCTGTAGTCCCCGAAGGGTAAGGCAGAGGTGTACTAATGTACACGTACATTTCGCCGGTATGTTTAGGTCCCATGTAATAGGGGGCGAGCCTTTTGCCATTAACCGGGCACAAATCCAGACTCCGAGCTGCTCCTGAGAATTTCATGGAAAATTATTAAGACACTGAAACAAAAATACAGTTCCAATTTTTTTTTTTAAATTAATGTTTGAGAAAGAATGCCTCATATAGTTTTGTGGTCCTAAGAACGACTGCTACGCTAGAGGTCGTGGGTGCGATTCCTAGGTCGAGCCATGTTATTGGATTTTTCTATAAAATTCTCAGTAGCAGTTCGGTGTCTGGATTTGCGTTAATGGCAATAGGCTCGCCCCCTATTTCATGGGACCTAAAACATACCGGCGAATTGTGGGTGTGCATTAGTACCTACACCTACACTTCGGCCTAACCCTTCGAGGAATACAGGGGTGATGATGGTATTAAGAGCCCCAATGCGAACTAGTAACTTTGTGGATGATGGATTGGAGACGCGTTCAGTTTATTATTACTTCATAACGCGAAAGCGCCATCTGTTGCCGCAGTCGGAAACGTGATAAAAACTAATTGCAACACCCATTTATTCTAGCAACTCACAACAACGGGCGGTGCTGGAAGAAAAGTTTTGGAATTACCGTTCAGAATTTTTCCTCAATGTTCATGATAGTATCCTCTGTTTATTCTAGCCTTTTTCCAAATATGATGAAGCTAGGTACAGTCAGCAATGAAAGTTGCTGAACACGATGCAATATTCAAAACGCTTAAACATATTTATTATCCAAAACTTACTGACCCGAGTGTTGGTGCTGTGTTGTTTTCAAAACTTGGCGGTGTTCAGCAACTTTCGTTGCTGACCGTACCTACCAGTCTAGTGCTAGTGTTTGTTAGCGATTGTTAACTCTTAAATCATATAATAAATAGTCTTATACTTATTAGAACAAATTAAAAAAAGTTAACTGTGTAACAATACCATACAGGCAAACACAGCATATTATATAGGTACTTAATTACAAGACTATCTATAGAGTGTTACGAACTACGTACACAAAAAAAATAAAGGAATCTATACCTACCGCAGTTTAAATGAAGTCCCAAGAAAAAGCTGAGGGGTGATTTCATAATCTAACTAGTTTTCCGCCCGTGGAATAAACGTTTCTTTTCATTTTACGGAATAATTAATAGCCTATGTCACTCACGAATGTAGCTTTCTATTGGCGAAAGAATTTTTAACATCGGTTCAGAGATCCAGAGATCCTACAACGCAACAAACTCACAACGTCACAAACTTTACCTCTTTATACCTAATATTAGTATTTTATATGTCACTAACTTACACCTCACAATTTTAATATAATCTAAAATCTGTAAGGTTAGATAAAAAGGATTTCTGATGCTAAGGATATCTAAGTGCATCTAGATAAACCCAGCACAGTCCAGCAATTCTTTGCTTGACCTGGGACTTGATCCCAAGACCTCTTAGCTAAGCACGGCAGCGCACAACCACTGGACCAATGAGGCAGTTTATGTAGGTACTAAACATTTATATGTAGCTTCCAGCTATAAACGCAGCCACACAGAATATCATATTATTATAACAGTTGATTTATCATTCCAAAATAAAAAGAAATACGCCAACGAATTCTCCACGACAAAGTAAAAAAGTAAAGTAAGACAAAAAAGTCGCAAGAAAAACCGAATTATTCAAGACAAAACACATTTCTCGCGGAATAATATAAAGACGTACAAAAAACAAGATTGGAATAAATTATTTTAACTCTCAACGTTTTGTTACCCTCGCTGGGGTATGTAATGTAGGCTTGTTTTAAATTTGATATAACGCGTGTCTCTCGCGAAAAAAAAAAGATCTATACTTACATAAAAAAAAAATAACAGGTCAATGTCTGTATCTTATAGATAACATACCATCACGCCTGTATTCCCCGAAGGGTTATGCAGAGATGTACTAATGTACACACTTCGCCGGTACGTTTAGGTCCCATGTAATAGGGGGCACAAAACCAGGCACAAATCCAGACTCCGAGCTGCTACTGTACATTTCATGGAAAAACTCAATAACACTTTACTCGACCTGGGAATCGGACCAAGGATCTCTAGCTTAGCAGTCGCGTTTAAGACTTCTAGACTATTGAGGTTGGCTATTTTTAAAAAGCGTTACTATTTATTCGACATGCTGAAAGGAGATAGTAGTGTGTTTTGGGTTGAGTTGAATTTGAAATTGTGCCCGGTTAACGGGAATAGGTCCTATTCCCGTTAACCGGGCACTATTTCAAATTTATATTACACCCTATTACACGAGACCTAAACACATCGGCGAATTTAAATGTACAATAAGTACACCTCTGCTAAACCGTTCGGGGAACACAAGCGTGATGGTATGTATGTTTTAAATTGAAAGATATTTCCAGAGGACGTCTCTCCATAAATAAATAAAAACATTGTTGTTTCAGTCCTTTTATTTACTGTGTTGACTGGCTCGGCAAAAAATATACGCTGCATTTTACATAAAGCCTATATACCTACGTATAAAAATGTTGATTTTATATATTTAAGGCTACAGCGTGAGCCTTGGGCGCGAAATTCAATTTTTTCTTTTGTTTTCGCATATAATTCGGCAATAACACACTCTAGGTACATGGCAGTAGAAATTGCGACATAAACAATAACTTATTCACGATTGAGTATAAAAATTTTTGCTTATAAATCGTTATCGTCAAAGATTTGGTGCATAATAGTTTTTTTTTTTTTTTTTTTTTTATTTAATTAAAGGGCTTTGTCGCTTTGCGACCATATCGCCCAGTACAAAAGAAAACATAAATATTGGTTACACTTTTACCTTAATATTAAATCATACAATTGTTTTGCTTTATCCGACAGTGGAGAAGCGAGAATGGTGTTACAGATGCCAATATCATAATGTTTAATTGGTCCGAAAATATTGGTCCTAGCATTTTCATTACGGACACATTCCATCAGAATATGAAAAACATCATCAACCACTCCACAGTCATCACAATTTGGTGACAAAATTTTTTTCATTAAATAGTAGAACTTGTTTGAAGGAATATGTCCGGAACGAAGTCTTAAGGCTACAGTAATTAATTTTTTTTTAAGGTTACAATCAATCCATGGAACTCTAGAAATCTGTGGCTGGATAGTTCGATACCAAATCCCTTTTTCTTTTGATCTCTCATCAAAATATTCTTGCCAAAGATCCCTACAATGTTTTTTATCCTTTCCAAAATAGTCCGAATAAAGTGGAGTAATATTCAAGAGGACTCCATCAACACACCCCTTTTTAGCAAGCAAGTCCACTGTATCATTTTCTTGTATCTGAATATGCGATGGAATCCATTGAAGACACACAGTTTTGGAATTATATTGAAGTTTCAAGAGTAAATCGTATATTAAGTAGGCTGTCGGAATACCTCGCATGTGAGAAGTGTACCGAGCCAAATGTTGCAACGAGCTTTTGGAATCCGTCAGAATAACAAAATTCTCTCCATTAATTGATTGTATATAAGACAGAGCCTCTAATATAGCAATCAATTCAATGTGCATAATAGAAATGTCTGAAATAATCCTAAACCTCATATGATTGTGTAGAAAGGGATCTAAAAATGCAGCTCCTCCGAAATGCCTGTCTTTGGACCCATCAGTAAAAATTTTATGGTAACCCGAATATTGTTCTTGAATATATGATAAACACAACTGTTTTAATTGTAAAACATTATAGTGACGTTTTGAATGAGAAATACTAGGAATTTTATCGAAAATTATATGTTGCATATTGATATTACTTATCCACGTATCAAGAGAAAACATTTCAAGCTGAGCGCTTGAGTGTATTGGCATAGAATTATATTGTGGAAGGATATTAATAAGTAATGGCAGTTTCTTGTTCAGCCAATAATTGGAACCTCTAGATAACGACAGATTTTCTAATATTTTTATAGTTTTATTATTATGAAAAGATTTTGATTTTAAAATAAATTTACTAGCTAAATATCTCCTACGAATATGAAGAGGAGGCAGGCACAGCTCGCTTTCCATGACATGAATCGGGGTACTTTTTATAAATCCGCCGATAACACGTAATGCCTGGTTTTGAACCCTATCTAGTTTTATTAGTTTGGAATTACAACTATTGTCAAACAAGAAACTAGCATAGTCAATTCTGCTTCGAATTATAGAAATATATAAACGTCTTAAATGTTTTTGGTGGATTCCCCATCCTGGACCAGATAAAACTTTAAGTAAATTAATGAATCTCATTACTTTTTGACTGGTTTCATTTATATGTTTACCCCATCTTAACGAACTATCCAACCACAGTCCCAAATATTTTACATGTCTAACAACTTCAATAGAACCATTATCAAAATTGAAATCGACAGGTCTTCTAAAACAGCCCTTCTTAAAAACACATATCTTTGTCTTGTTCTGAGACATAGTTAAACCAAGTTTATCAATTAATATTTTGATATTTTGTAAAGCGGGTCGAAGAGTCTGGTAGGCTAAATCTACATTATTTTTTGATGTATACAGAACAAAGTCGTCAGCATATTGAGATATATTAACCTTGTCAATTAATTTACATATATGTAGTGTTAAAATATTAAATAGCAGTGGTGCCAATGGATCTCCTTGGGCCAGCCCACGACTAGTCATTCGAACAATCTCACAATCATGTGTTGCCATCTGTAAATGTCTATTCGTTAAAAAAGACCACAAATAGACACAGAACTTCGAGCCAATCCCAAATTGATCTAAAATATTCAACAAACAAGGAATATCAACATTGTTGTATGCACTTTCAATGTCAATAAAACATGCTGCTGTAACAAAATTTTTGGAAAATCCTAATTGAACTTCAGAAACCAACCGTGCAAGGTTATCTAGACAAGATCGCCCCTTACGAAAACCCACCATGTCTGTGGGGAAAATACATTGTTTTTCAAAAAACCATTCCATACGCTTGCCCAAAATGGTATGAAAAATTTTACAGACACAAGATATCAGGGAAATTGGACGTAAAGATGAAGATGAACTGCTATGCTTAGGAATTGGAATCAATTTAATTTGACGCCATTGCGAGGGAACAAACCCCAGGAAAAAACATTGATTATATATTAAAAGTAACAGATGTTTACCAGAAGGGGGAAGATGCTTTATCATGGAAAAAGAAACTTGATCTGACCCGGGAGCCGTGTCAGTGTTTTTAATACTGTTTACTAATTCTGACATAGATATTTGTGACTCCAACGTTGGATTATTGGAATGAAAAGTAGGTTGCGAGGGACATACAAAGTCTGGCGTCAAGTCTCTAAGCATGCACTCAGCCTTCTCACTATCCACGCAAAAGCTAGGAGCTCGCTGACCCTTCAGCCACCTCATTTTATGCCACATTTCGGACGAGGAAGTGGTTTCATCTATAGATGAACAGAACTGTTGCCAAGACTTACATTTAGCGTTGCGAATAAGTCTTTGTGCGATAGAAATTTTTTCTTTAAGGGTATCTAAATGACGAGGAGAGGGGGAGCGTCTCAGATTGGCAAGTGCCAATCGTCGCTCGGCGACAGCCTTAGATAACTCTGAAGACCAATATGGTTTTGGCTCAAATTTACTGGAAATACTTTGAGGTATTTTAATATAGGGAATATATTTTTCTGCAGCTTTTTGCATTATACTACATAGATGGTCATACATGTCTTGAGTATCATGAGAAGATACGTAATTTTGCAAATACTCGTCTATAAACGCAGCATATAAAGACCAATCAGATTTTTTAAAATTTCGTTTGGACTGGTATTGACGATTAACATTAAATGTACAATATAAATTAATTATTACATGGTCACTACCGAGTGATTCGTTTGTTGGGTTCCACATAAATAATAAAGATAAATCTGACGAAACAAACGAAATATCCGGGCTAGATTGTTGGAGTATACCGTCAACCATTCTAATTCTAGTGAAGCTACCATTGTTTAAATGAATGAAGTTATAATCCAACATAGAATCAAATAATTCGGAGCCGCGCCGATCAGTTCTAGAAGACCAATTGGAGTGATGCGCATTAAAATCGCCTAAGATGAGAGTTTTTCTGCTTCCTATAGAAAAGACCGCGTCCCAATCATTTTGGGTTGTATTTACTGTTGAAGGGCAGTATATGGAAATAATATTCTCAATATGCTGACAATTTAGGATTTTAACATGAATCAGTTCAATACCAGGGTTACGACTTTGCGTTGTACAAGCAACGGATTTTACAGAGCGATGAGTCATAATGGCGACACCACCGTAACCATCTTCTCTGTCCAACCTATATGTGGTATATTCACTAATTTTAAAATGGCTCTCAGGTTCCAACCAGGTCTCGCTCAATGCGGCAATGTGGATTTTTTCTTGACTTAGATGTAATTCAAGTGAACGGGATTTGTGTCTTATACTTTGACAATTCCATTGTATAATATTCAGCTTCATAGAATTATTATTAGCCATTTCCAACAAATAAATCCAATATAGACTCAATAGATAAGCTACTTACGATTTTATGTGTTAACCACTCTGCAAATAAAGAAACTGACTGCTGAATTTTAATCTGAAAGGATTGTTTACTTATGATGATATTTTTAATTTTTTTAAATAGATGCCAGAAGTTTAAATTATGGGAATATTTTTCGGAGTTTTTGTTTTTATCTACATCAATAGATGTGTTCAACTTTTCTGATGAATCGGATGACTCTGAATCTTTATGCCATATTATTTCTTCTGTAGGGGTGGGGGGTCGACGATTTTTCTTCTGGAAATTACGTTTTTGCAGAGGTTTCGTGGGTGTATTTTCTATGGATGTATCTGGGAAATCCACTTGGGAGACTGTACCGACATTTCTGTCCGTCGAAATTTGCGTCACATTCGTATCTGGGGCAATTATAGTGGATATTTGTTCGACTATATTTATAGATTCCGAAACCGCTTGTGGTGCATTTTCGGGAGAAGGAGGAACATATATTGAAAGGGCTTTCCTGTAGGTGCAGTTAAACTCTGCCATTAAATTTCTGATCGTCTTTTCTTTCTTATAATATGGGCATATCTTATCAAACGCCATATGAGGACCTGAACAGTTTACACAGACGTATGATGTAGTCATGCAATTTTCATGGTTTTGTGAACACTTGGGACAACTCAGTTTTTTAAAAGGACATCTTACTTTCGTGTGGCCGAATTTCCAACAATTAGAACATTGTGTAACCGGGAATATAAATCGCTCAACTTGAATCCTCAAATTGTAAATATAGACATAAGAAGGAAGGGCGGAACCTTTAAATCCTAACCGGATCGTTTCACTTGGAGTCCAACCATTACCATCAGTGTTTTCGGGGCACCGTTTATTCAGTCTATGGATGGATATTATTTCGGCACTGCTTGACAGATTAGATTTAAGTTCTTCATCTGATATGTCTAATTCCATGGATTTAATAAGGCCGTACGATATACCTACCTCGGATGTCTTTTGGCAGTTCCAGCCCATGTCGGTAAAAACCGAACAACTCATAAATTCATCTGCTTCAACACCATTATCGAATGTAATCAACATTTTATTTGTATGTACGTATTTAATTCTATTTATGTTGCCACTGGCAATGTTATGCGTCTTTAGTAGCCGTGCCAATGCGAACTGTTTAGGCAAAGGGTCTTTACAAGTAACGCATATCTGTACCTTCTCTTCTCTTTCTTTCTCATTTGGGTCCTCTCTACAGCATACCAATTTCTTTCGTCCTCTAGTCACTACGTTCCACCCTTCTTCAGAAGAATTTTCGTCCCTAGTCCTTTTCTTTCCTGTCATCTCAGTGTTATTCTGTTGTGTATCGTCCTCGAATTCCATATTTATTCCGTCCTCTAACTCGTCAATACTCGGCGATGTACTAATGTTTACATTATTTGTATTTAATTCACACATGCGGCAAACGTAACAGCTGCAGGGACCACCCGGTAAAACCGGTTGGCCCGCACGTAGATAAAAAAATATATGCACACGATAAAACTATGACAAAGATTAGTAAACGCCCGCTCACAATGATAGCTCGCGCGCAACTGGTGCATAATAGTTGATTCGGCGATAAATGAAAAACTAAGAAGAAAAAAAAATCACTTATCTCATTAGTCAAATGGATCCAAGCAAGGTATATGAGTGTGAGGTTTATGTGTTCGATTCACAGGTTGAGCAGTTTTATTTGGTATTTTTCTCAGTAACAGTTTGTAGTTGTGCACTGTTGTGCACACTTGAAGCGGCGGTAGCCTAATGGCTAGGGCGACGGACTTGCGATCATGTGGTTGCCAGTTCGAACCCCACCCATTGCACTACCGACGTGAACCCACTCGTAACACAAGCATTTAGCTTAGTACGAGGCGTTAACAAGATTACTAGTAATGTGTGACCCACACTGCTAGTAAGCTTTTTTTAAGAAAAAAAACTGTTAATTACTTAATTGGCTCGCTTACTACATCCAGGTCGTGGCGAATGTCACAAATCTCATGGCTAGGACTATATAGCAAAGGGAATTTATTTGGAAATTTTTGGGATTTTTTTATTTGGTACGAGCCCTCATACCCTGTCGCTTCCCCAGACGATACATAAGCTCACCCCCTATTACATAGAACCAAATCATACCGGCGAAATATGGGTGCATATTAGTTTGCCTGTGTCTAACCCTTCAGGGAATACAGGCGTGTTAGTTTGTTGTTCTGATGAACATTGTCATGTCTGTTTTTCATGATTGATCTAATAGTTTTCACCCGACTTCAAAAAGGAGGACGTTCTCTGTATGTTTATTTTTTATTTTTGTTACGCGATATCTCCGCCTATTATGGATCGATTCTAATGTTTTTTTGTGTTTGGTAGGTCATACTTTAGAGATGGCCCCGTTCAAATTTTATCGAAATCTGATGAGCTGATCGTTTGAAAAAAATCAACAAAAATCTAAAATTTGTTTTCATCGATGATATTATCGTTTACTCCCGTAGTTTTTAAGTTAAAATTGCATGCTATTTACAATGGCTAAATGATCCTGATCTGTATTATATTTTCACATGACATCATTCTATGTAGGCTATTTATTGCAAATAAATTATTTTATTTTATTACTTTTGGCAAATGGATTCTCAGAGGTTCAGCCGAGTAATAAGTAGGTACTCTAACTTCAATTACTTAAGTTAAAACGGTGCCTAAGAATTCTGAATCAGCTTATTAGTATAAGTGCTGTATTGGTACCACTCAAAAAAGTTCCATACATGGAATCCCAAAAAAAACCTCAGTGTTACCACGACGAATATATTCTCATCTATAAAAAGGTTTCAAGCGTGACGTTTGCGTAAAAATCTGACAGCGACTGAACGAAAGAGATAAGCATCGAGTGAATTCAGTTGAAGTCGGATTTAGAAGATTGGCTTCAGTTTATTATAAGCTGAAGTTGTTTGGAGAGAGCGTAATCATGAAAGCATTGTCGTGTCGCGATGAATTTCATCTGAAAGCTAGAGATTGGCGTCTTATTAGTACTATACTTTTTATATAAAAGCTCTGTTGAAAAGACCCGTGACTATGTAATAACTAAGTGAATATTTGGATGCATGACCATTTGACTATTCTTAACGCATCAAGACCCCTTCGTGCCTTAGAGAGCATGAAAAGCCATCCCGTTAATGATAAACGTTATTGTTAGTCTGAAGCCCGAAAAGCCTGACAAGCTAGTCTAGTCTAGTAGTAGTCTAGTAGTCTAGTCCTAGTAGGTTAATCTTTTTGGAACATCAGTGAAACTGCGGGCAACGCATAATCTCAAAAAATGATAAAAAATTTTGGATCATTCATGCCAATCAATAACCCCGATAGCGTAAAATTTATTCAAATTTACTAGATAGTAAATGTTAACTTCTTCTAAACTCGCCTACTTAAATCAAATATTGAGTGATCAAATAATACCTACTGTTTATGCACTTTATATTTTTATAAACAACTTTATCTATCATTGGCAACGCGAAGTAAGTAGTTTTTTAAACATATAAATAACTTATCGTTTATTCTAGAATATTTAAAAAAAACAGAATTCAGAACATCACATCTACAAATAAACGGCTTATTCGATTTTCATGCAGAACCCTAAAAAGGCCGCAGGGATGTCTAATAAAATAAAAACGTGAACTTTTATGAAATTTGATTTTATTTTCTGAAAACCTTATTCGTGTAACGAAGTTTACACCCTACGCCTCTCTTTACAATGAAGACTTCTACGAAAAGTTTCGTCGAATCTAATTTAGGCTTTTTTCAATTGGCACTTAACATATTATAACCATTTTATATGTTACTATTGGCTTCTGCACAGAAGGTCACAGGTTCCCGAACCATATTCGTTGAAAACCATAATTCAACACCTCGGTAAAGCCGGGACCATGTCACCATGGATTGCTGTAAACAATCCGAAACTAAATAAAAGTAGTTTTATTTCAATGTCTAATACTTATTGCGTACATGCCAGAAACCAATAACATAGTTAGGCAGTGGTTTACCAAAAATTTCATAGATCAATAACACTCGACCTGGGTATAAAACCCAAGTCCTCTAGCGCAGCAGTCGCGCATAGTACCATTCGACTATTGAGGCACACACCAGTATGTCAACCTTATATTATTAGTTTAAATGAAATATAGGTGCTAAGAGTATAAGTATTTGAATAAATCAAACCGTATTCATTTGTGGCGTCCGAAAACCATAGGTTTTATTATAGATTAAAACACCCACAATACAAGATAACGTTATGAATGAAAACGATACAAAAAAATACATTAGTTATTTATTGATAATTTTAGCAAACACCAACATAACATCATCACGCCTGTATTCAGAAAAGGTTTAAGCAGTGTACTTAGTTTACTTAATGTGCACCATCCACCAATATCTCAATTAAATTCAATAAATTTAATCATTAAAAAGAGTTCATTTGAAAGTTTAAAATGTTATTTACATGAAATATAGTTATGAGCATCGTTATAACAGAAAGCTGTCAAACTAAGGGTCACCACAAAGTAATGTTCATTCACTTATTGCTCGTTCAAAATAGCTCAGAGCTGTTTAGTTTGTAAGTTAATATTAACGACTATATTTCAATCTTTGACATCCATTGCTAATGTATTTTAGGAATCAATTCTATATTTCATTAGTTACAAGATCATCATCATACCATCATGCCTGTATTCCCCGAAGAATCAGGCAGAGGTGTACTAATGTACACCCGCATTTCGCCGGTATGTTTAGGTCTCATGTAAATTTAGGGCGAGCCTATTGCCATTAACCGAGTACAAATCCAAGCTTCGAGCTGCTACTGAGAATTACATAGTAAAACCCTATAAGTAACACCCACATTTTGAATGCCGCTATAAATAAAACTTTTTTATTTCAGGCTAAGACACATTGTTACATTACATAACATTATTTTTTTTTTTATTTAAATATTATTTTACATTAACATTAAAATCGGGCTATCAATAGATAGCCCTATGAAAAGCTTAATCAAATAATTTTCATATTGAACAAAATATGTTATGTTATGCATGTGCATATCACATTGCGTTCATCAGATGCATTCGAAATGTCATCTCCCGTCCATCTCCCTCTCATTCCCTCCTCACAAGTGCTGTGTTGCTGTTCTACCTCGCCAAAGACATAGAGAAATATTCAGAGTTGATTGCCAACCTTCAGTGATTGGAGAAATAAAATTGTGCTGTCGATGTATCAATAAAAATTTACAAAAAGCGCCTACCAAAAAGTATAGAGTTAAAACACCAGTTTATACAAATGCGTGCAGTGTTCATTATCGTATACAATGCTTGATAATGTAGCTGCAATATGCAGGTACATTATCAAGCATTGTATCTAACTTTAACTAACTTAATTAGAAAGTTTAATATAACCGTGTAACACTCGAGGGTTGATCGCATTTCACCTGCCATAATTAAAGAAGTACATGGCTTAAAACTTTACTGTACCCTATTCTATAGCATGTAAGGTTGATTCTTTGTTGAAGATAACTAAATAAAATAAATCTGAAGTTTTGTTTTTTTGTTTGTACGTTCTTACTAGAACTATCAGTGTAATTCGGAAAAATGATCTTGCATTTGGAAGCCCAATTTTTGAGGAAGGTTATAGGCTATTTAACACGCTACCACGATTAGGAGCAGGGCAAAGCAGATTATACCGTGGGGCACAGCTTATTGTTAATAAATTAGAATCTAGGTACTGCCTCATTAGTCTGCATAACTGCTAAATGAATGACTGAAAAAAAAGTTCCACGTTAAACAACGAAACTTACAAGTACAAACACCGAAACCCAAAACAAATATGTAGTCCAAACAAATATTTTTCCCGTACCTATAGTCCCCGACCTCAAGTGCTGTAGCCGATGGGTCAACTGTCACAAGCCAACTTTAACAAAGAGGTAAACAACATTGAAGGTGCATTAATCACTCCAGTTGTTTTGAAAAAATAACACTAGGTATTTTATTGTAACGAAAATAAATCGTATTGTTATAAAAATAAACACCACGTTACGTAGCCCTGTGTTTAAGGTCAATGAGTAGAATGACTGCATAACAGCTTACGTGGTGATACCTCACGTATGCACGATGCATTGATGGCAGGGCGAATGCACAGACTATGTACGGTAATTAAATTATGTTAAAAATAAGGATGAATGACGAAAGGCAGGTGCCATTCGATTACAATGATACACGAGAACGGTGTTAACAAATTAAAAAAATAAAATTATTTGAATTGGAATACGTAATATTTAATTTTATATAATTAATTTTATGCCGGTTCTGAAGATCAATTCGCAACTTAAAATTTCACAGTTCAAATTAAGAATATTATCATCATCCAGCCAATGCCTACCTATTTTCCTATGGATGGGTGCTAATGAATCCTTGATTCAACCAAATCAATCAATTTCTCTTTTTCCTACTCAATTCAAGATTTCGATTTTTAAGTCTCGTCTTGCCTGCAAAACAACAAACACGGTCTAAATTGTAGCACACCAGTAAATACTCTTTCTCTCTACCTACTTGCCCACCGTACTACCGTGACAGTGAGGTCAAGAAGAGTCTTCTAACAAGGCGTGCCAAGGGTCAGGGTCTGGGATGATCTTTTAAGATGACACAATGCCCTCCTCCATGGGTGCCCATGGTCGGGAGGACGTCACTGTGCTGACGGTGACCCAGCACGTAAGAATCCCATTGCCCGAACTAAGGAAGGTAGTCTTTCGAAGGTCTCCCCGCATAAACAAAACAAAAAAAAGGTTACATTACATCTGACCACCAAACTGCAATGCCCTTGCTCCAAAGGACAAAAGGACATTGTGCACTTGTAGTTATAAATACAAAATCAATAGTCAAACGAAAACATTTAAGTAATCGAGTAAAGCTATATCGAGACATCATTTAAATCATGATTAATCGTTTAAATATTTATGAGATTTTCTTTGTGACTTTGATTGATTCTAAATAGTTGAAAAATGTTGAGTATATTTGAAAATAATAATTTTAATATCTTGCTTATTTTTGCAAATCATTAATTTTAATTTTTTAAATGCATTTTGAACTCATTCATCAGTCATATTTCAAGTAAGTAATAAGCTCACTTTTATTCTTAATATCACAATAAGTTTATCCGTTAATATGAATTTGTATCACGACACATAATATGGGATGTTTGTCCTGCTTTAAATGTAAATAAATAAAATTAAAATAAATACCCTACAACCACATGTCAAAAATTAATTTGTTGATATTCCTGAACAGTATAATAAAGGTTTAATCAAAACATTTATGTTACTACTGGATATTCATTTTTTATTTTATTTTATATGTCTTTGCGCCCCGCTGAATTTATCGACAAGTCATTGTCAAAAAAGGTTTTTTTATAACATAACATACCATCACGCCTGTATTCCCCGAAGGGGTAGGCAGAGGTGTAGATACTAATGTACACCCACATTTCGCCGGTATGTTTAGGTCCCATATAATAGGGGGCGAGCCTATTGCTATTAACCGGGCACAAATCCAGACTCAGAGCTGCTACTGGGAAATTCATAGTAAAACCCTGTGGAAAAACCCAATAACACTTTGCTCGACCTGGGGATCGAACCCAGGACCTCTAGCGTAGCAGTCGCGCTTAGGACCACTAGGCTAATGAGGCATGTTTTTTATGGATGTAAAAATTCTGAATATCATTTTGGATAGAGTGAAAATTACATTTTTAATGAATAAAAAATGATATTTTAGACGGATAGTTTTTTTACAGAAACGAAATGTATTAATTTTTTTCAACTTTTTCGAAGAAATAACTGCAACATATTTTTTTAATTCATACGGAGTTACTTTCACTTGTCTACTCGTCGCTACGCTGAACTTCTCACGTAGGCAACGCAGTCCCAAATTCTACAACAGACAAACGCGTTCGAGATCACATACACACCTTAAGTTCCTAACTTCCTAGAAACAAAGACTTCACATGCGAGATGAAGAATGAGGTCATATAGATACAAGGTTTACCTTTATTGGACCTTGAGTTAGTTTAATTTTTTTATGCATTGTTAACTTAAGTATACTGTCAATATACCAATATTTTAAATATATAATAAAATGCCTCATGCTATGTAAACTTTTACAGGGCAATACAAAATTGTTTCACATAGTTTTAAGCTGAGAAGCTTAAGATTGCCCATTTCAATATAAAATTTAGGTACACTATTCTACTTTAATTAAATGAGAATCTTTTACAGTAGCTAATCTTGAAACTAAACAATGCATTGACCCACAAAAACTATTTTTGACATGCCTTGTCTGTGGGACCAAAAGCAATTTCACAGTTTTGTACCTACGACATTGAATCTAATAGAATTATAACGCAGTATTTTATTCCGTGAAGGCACTAATTTGAAGACAAAAAAAAAACAATTAATAGATAAAATAATAAGTAAACCGCAGCCCTTTATTATTCTCAACTACTTTATAATAATTATTACAAAAAAAAGCGTTCCTTACAAATTACATTACAATTAACTTATTAACGTAAAATAAAAACTTAATCAATAAGACGGGAAGTTTTTAACATTCATAATAACAATTTCATATTTTTAGAAGTGCCAGTATTAAAATAAAATTAATTATTTAGTTTCTAGCCTTCTGTCAAATTCTAAATGCGATAGCATTAACATTGAGTACATCAGTGCTCAAGAAACCTTAACATAGAATTGAGAAATGTTTGTGACTTGTATTGTTATTTTTGATAGAATCTATTATAAAGTAATAAGATAAACACTAACACACAGAATAAAATAATTTTAACTTAAACTGTGTCGGTCAACGTATCTATGAAAAAAAAAACATCTGATAACACAAATACTTGTACAATTTGCAAATTGATTACCTACATCCTTGGATCCAATTGTTCAATCAATGGCCGAGAGAAGTAAACAAAGATGGAGAGCAGAGTTCGTAAGCTAGTGATGTGAATTTGTGGTTCACTTTGTTTACATGTCGATATTTTGAACGCACGTGTTCATTTACCGGATCACTGTGGGCGTTGCGGAGCGATAAATTAAATAATAATATGTATTTTTATATAATGTGAGGTCGGTGATTGTGTTAGCAGTTATAGTAGATATCCGAAGGATGCATTGTCTACTAAGAAAAACGTATCACATTATATTTGTCTTAACAATTGGCACATGTTAAGACAAATTCAATAGCTTTAATATAATTATGTAGATATATATAGCAAACTAATACACTCACAGTTTATATTTCATAATAAAACTATACGCGTTTTGCCAATGTTGGCCGTAATATAACTTACTTCTTAAGAATCTGTCGGCAAAATAGGCCTAAACCTCAAATTATCATTCATTGGTACTCAAGGTCAATTTTATTTTATATGTACTGTGAAATATGACGTCATACAATCAAAGTTCAGTTTGTCACGCAATTTTTCTGTTTGATATTCAAAGGTTGTCAATCGTAAACAAAATTCAATGCAAAGGTCAGACATTAGTGATGAGTTTATCGACCCTGTTTGTCTACATATCGATATCGCCGATAAATCGACTGAGACATCAACTACCAATAAAAAAATGAAGGTTTGCTATCCTAGTAGACAAATAAAATAATATGAAACTTTGAATAACAGTGATGTTTTTATGTTATCACCTGGCTGACATAGAAACATATAACTATCAAATGACTCCATGTATGTCTACTACCATTATTTTAGTTGTGAAATTATTACAATTCACAGTAAAATAATGGATACAAATATAATCATTGGATACTATAACAAAACAGTGTAAGCCCAAATAAGATATTTATTTTAAAATATACATGATATTATGCTTCGCCTAAGTACACAGTGACTAACCCACAGACATCTTAGATAAGTGATGTACTGATAGCGTTTCTACTTTAAAAACGCAAACACTAACAGACAGACAATGGATAGCTTGTCTGTGGATACAGAAAACATGATAATTATGGATATTATATGAAAATGCTTGTTCTTTAATAAAAACACTCAATTAAACTCCTTAATACTGCCACGGATAGACAAAAAATAAACCGTTTTGAATCGACACTAAAAGATGATATCATCATCGGGGTAAGATATTAAGGTAGGTAAATAAAAAATCTATTTTATTTAAGTATTATGATGATGATTAAATATAACATGTAAGTGTAAATTATTTCCCTGTATCATTGCGTAATAGCAGCTTAAGACTATCCACAATTAATATTTTATTGTTTAAACAATACACATAACTCAAGAAAACAATTCAATTAAATAACAATAGCTATACTTTTCTCATATTTTTACGATATTTCTCCCTAATTATAATCCTAATAAAAAGGAGCATTTAATTTGCATAAAATACAAAAACAATGGGTTGTTAACAAACTATCAAAGTTCCTAATGTTCGTATGAGTAAAATGACTCCATAAAATACGTATACGTATAGTTTATCGATATAGCGGCACATCACTATGTAAACCAGTATCGTATAGACGCCGGTTGTACGATCTCTGAATGCATTATCGACTAGCTCGGGCATACGACAACACTGTCCTTCGTCAATTAAAAATAAATACTTTATTTTTTTATCTTCTATACATGTAAACAAGATGTTTGCGAAGGTGTAAAGTGACTTTTTGTACAATTTATTTTGTGTTAATTGTTTTATTTTGTTTAGTGAAAGTGTTTTTATTTCAAGATGTCTAAACCGACTCTTTTGATTCGCCAATCGTTGTAAGTATTTTATTTTTGTTAGTTTTTGTTATTATTTCACGAGTTTTTTTTTGTTTATTGTGTTTTTACCAATATCATTTTAAAATTATAATTACAATTAATTCTCAAAAAATCTTTTATAGTTGTATTTACAAAAATAAATGTTTTTTTTTTAAATGTGCTTGTAAAAATCGGAAATATTATTACATATTATTAACTAAGTATACAGAAGTACACATAATGTTCTTTTTTTGTATTCCCTGCCTGAAGACTAAAGCCAAAGATTTCGGTCGTATTTAACCGGGTTTTTTTTTTAAACTGTTGAAAATCAGTAAAAAGTTTTTTTTATGCAATGCCTATTAAATATGCGTCATTTTTGAGAAATCATTACAGTTTTATGTTATAAAACGTTAATTATAGTGCTGTTAAAGTAATTCAATTAAAGTGCTCACTTTTACGAAGCTAAGTTTATTCGAGTTTAACGTTCTATGCGCTGTTCAGCTCATTTAATGACGGTATGCATAGTAAATATATTCGGATCTAGTTCCGAACAATCGTTAAAAATGTCATTATCATATTTTAATGTCTTTTGTTGCAAAGTTAATTAGGTATGTCTTTATTGAAACACGAATACCTACAAGTCAGAATAAAATTATTTTTGATTTAGGTCCCTATTATTTATTTTAATTTTATGGCAATGGTACTTGTAGAAAATGTAACAGGACAATACTACATAAGATTTAAATAAGCACAACAATAGCACCACCTACATAAGGTTTAAATTTACAAAACGAATTATTTTTTTACAAGAAATCGAACCTACCTACTCTAACACTTTGTTCTTATTACGCAAAGCCCCATTAATTTTTTTTTGTTCCCACGTCTTGCTAACGTATATTATATTTAATAACAAACCAGTGCACAAGCAACCTCATAAAATTGCCAACCCCAAAGTTTTATCTGTAACCTGTATGTTTATCTGTAATTTATAACATTATACACAAACTTTAAAAAAACGTTACGAGTAATGATAAACTTTAATTAAGTATAATTTAATTTGCTGCTCCTTTCTGGTATTTTGTTTAAAAATTAAGTAACAAAATTAGGTAACAATTTTTTTTTGTGTATGACTTTATAAACATTTTTGTTACATATAAAAGTGGTGAATTTTTATCAATACAATAACGAGAAAGATTACATCGCGGTGACACGAAATATTAATTAAAACATAACACGCTCAATTATAATGGTGTTCATTTTTTTACTAAACGCATCCACCTCACATCTTCATCATGCGCAAGTATTTATGCCTTAATAATCTATCCATCACGACCCTGTACGTATATCCTATCATCATCAACAACCTATTTACTATCCCAGTGCTGGGTAGGGGTCTTCTTTAGAAATGAATTTAGGGGTTAGGCCAGCACGCTAGCATACTGCAGGGCCCGTATTATGAAGTTTTAAAAAACCATGCAAGTTCCAGGCAATTCAATTTACGGCCGTTAACTGTCTCGCTAAATTTCGTATTATGACACAAATATAACCGGCCGACTTCTGAATGGATTACTTGTCTATGGCTGGCGTGTAATTTTTGACAGCGCCGTTCAAAAACTTGATTATTGTTTTTATCGGTAAGTTACGGTTATTTTTTGAATATCCTTTTGTATTAAAATCCATAATAAATATAGTTCCTAACCAAATTTAAGTAAAACATAATATTTAAGAATAAAAAAATAAAAATCAAATAATATTCCTTTAGCTAACCCACATTTACATTACTTTGACGTTTTATATTTTCATCTACAAACTAAGTTTTCGAATGACACCCATCAATTTAAGGTAAATGTACCAGTAATGATAAACAGACAAAATGGTGAGAAAAACGGCTTTTCATAGAAAAAAATTTATTTTTATTATCTTATAATAACTTATTGATCTTTCATTTAACTTTAAAAAAAACAGAAAAGTATAAAGTGTAAATACTTATACATAACTTTCCAATAGTCTTAAATTGTACGTTTTATTGATCGACAAATTTTTCATTCGCCAGAATAGGACAGACAGAAGGATTCCGTAATAACTTAAGGTAAATACGAGTGTTCTCATAGGCTCATAGTTTCATAGATTACATTCGCAGATGTCTCTACTATTATAAGTAGTCGTGGGGCCAATCAGTGTATAGTTATTTTTATTATAATCAGTAAGGACAAAAATATCAACTTCTGGGATACTACATTACTACTACTACTTCGATTTACTGGTACATTTACCTTGGCTGATATGGCGGGAATTGAATATGTAGGTACGCAATTTCGTTATACATTTACATTATTTTAAAGTAAATTAATTATATTACTCATGGCGTAAGTATTTTTTAGATGTTTTGTGTGTTTGTTATAAGTATGTGAGTCATTTACTTTTCATTTCACGTTATTTAGTCCGGGAAGCGAAACTACTACAAATCGTTGGCGGCGAGTAACTTTAACACAATTGTGAGTTTTTTAAGATCCCTACACCCCCACAGTGGAGACTGATGAAAACCACATTGAACGTTGAAAGGCACTTGCCGTATTTATTCAGATAAAAACACTGGATCATTAGCGAATCACTCCGTATCGTTATTCGTTCTTCAAGTCTTCACCACTCATAGTCCGCTACAATGCCCACGAGGAAATTGGTATCAATTTAAATAAAACCGCTACAATGATTCCTTGAATTCTCAAGGACAAGGTGCTGTGAAGAATTGCAGGGAATGGTCTAGACTTAGAATGTGAATGTATTTCGCTCTCTAGACATTCAGACACTTCCAATTCGTCACTCATGATTAATATATTTACTTTAAATTCGCAATAAACCTTAAACAATTCAGTTTACGTATCAATGAAGCAGCTTAAACTGAATGATTTTATTTGTCAGTTCTTGACATTTGAAACGGAAAATTGAATGTCAAATAAGCGCTCTTAATACGTCTATTGCCAGCCAGTCAGCAAAGACGGGCAGAAGTCGGCCTGAAGTGTCACGTGACCTCTGACTGGCTGGATATTGAGTTCATAATACGAATTTGCAAGGCAGTTCAATTCACGGCGTAAACTGCCTGGCAATAAGAGCTCATAATACGCCCCCTGTAATGATATACAGACAAAATGGTGAGAAAAACGGCTTTTCATAGAAAAAAAATTATTTTTATTATCATATAGTAATTTATTGATCTTTCATTTAACTTAAAAAAAAAACATAAAAGTATAAAGTGTTATTGTAAATACTTATACATACATAACTTTCCAATAGTCTTAAATTGTACGTTTTATTGATCGACAAATTTTTCATTCGCCCGAATAGCTGACAATGATTTTTTTAAATTTGGTTCCCAATAATTTGACAGTAGGATTCCGTAATAACTTAAGGTAAAAACATACATAATTGTGAATACTAAACACGAGTGTTCTCATAGGCTCATAGTTTCATAGATTACATTCGCAGATGTCTCTACTATTATTATAAGTAGTCGTGGGGCCAATCAGTGTATAGTTATTTTTATTATAATTAGTAAGGACAAAAATATCAACTTCTGAGATACTATCGATTTACTGGTACATTTACCTTGGCTGATATGGCGGGAATTGAATACGTAGGTACGCAATTTCGTAATACATTTACATTATTTTAAAGTAAATTAATTATATTACTCATGGCGTAAGTATTTTTTAGATGTTTTGTGTGTTTGTTTTATGTATGTGAGTCATTTACTTTTCATTTCACGTTATTTAGTCCGGGAAGCGAAACTACTACAAATCGTTGGCGGCGAGTAACTTTAACACAATTGTGAGAGTTTTTTAAGATCCCTACACCCCTACAGTGGAGACTGATGAAAACCACATTGAACGTTGAAAGGCACTTGCCGTATTTATTCAGATAAAAACACTGGATCATTAGCGAATCACTCCGTATCGTTATTCGTTCTTCAAGTCTTCACCACTCATTGTCCGCTACAATGCCTATGAGGAAATTGGTATCGATTTTAATAAAACCGCTACAATGATTCCTTGAATTCTCAAGGACAAGGTGCTGTGAAGAGTTGCAGGGAATGTTCTAAACTTAGAATGTGAATGTATTTCGCTCTCTAGACATTCAGACACTTCCAATTCGTCACTCATGATTAATATATTTACTTTAAATTCGCAATAAACCTTAAACAATTCAGTTTACGTATCAATAAAGCAGCTTAAACTGAATGATTTTATTTGTCAGTTCTTGACATTTGAAACGGAAAATTGAATGTCAAATAAGCGCTCGTAATACGACTATTGCCAGCCAGTCAGCAAAGTCGGGCAGAAGTCGGCTTGAAGTGTCACGTGGCCTCTGACTGGCTGGATATGTGTTCATAATACGAATTTGCAAGGCAGTTCAATTCACGGCGTAAACTGCCTGGCAATAAGAGCTCATAATACGCCCCCTGGGCCCGTATTATGAAGTTTTAAAAAACCATGCAAGTTCCAGGCAATTCAATTTACGGCCGTAAACTGTCTCGCTAAATTTCGTATTATGACACAAATATATCCGGCCGACTTTTGAATGGATTACTTGTCTATGGCTGGCGTGTAATTTTTGACAGCGCCGTTCAAAAGCTTGATTATTGTTTTTATCGGTAAATTACGGTTATTTTTTCAATATCCTTTGTATTAAAAATCTATCATAAAGATAGTTCCTAAACACATTTACTTAAAACATAATATTTATGATTAAAAATCTAATAATATTCCTTTAGCTAGCCTATATTTACATTATTTTGACGTTTTATATTTCATCTCCATATGTAGTGAGAATTGAAGTTTTCGAATGACACCCATAACTTTAAGGTAAATGTACCAGTAATGATGTACAGACAAAATGGTGAGAAAAATGGCTTTTCATAGAAAAAATATTATTTTAATGGTAGTACCTTTTTGAGTCGGTACCAATACTAATTAATTGATCTTTCATTTAACTTTCAAAAAAACAGAAAAGTATAGTGTTATTGTAAATACTTATACCTACATAACTTTCCAATAGTCTTAAATTGTACGTTTTATTGATCGACAAATTTTTCATTCGCCCGAATAGCTGACAATGATTTTTTTTTAATTTGGTTCCCAATAATTGACAGTAGGATTCCGTAATAACGTAAGGTAAAAACATACATAATTGTGAATACTAAATACGAGTGTTCTCATAGGCTCATAGTTTCATAGATTACATTCGTAGATGTCTCTACTATTATTATAAGTAGTTGTGGGGCCAATCAGTGTATAGGTATTTTTATTATAATCAGTAGAACAAAAAAATATCAACTTCTGGGATACTATCGATTACTGGTACATTTACCTTGGCTGATATGGCGGAAATTAAATACGAAGGTACACAATTTCGTAATTCATTTACGCAATTTCAAAGTAAATTAATTATATTACTCATGGCGTAAGTAGTTTTTAGATGTTTTGTGTGTTTGTTATAAGTATGTGAGTCATTTACTTTTCATTTCACGTTATTTAGTTTGGAGAGCGAAACTACTACAAATCGTTGGCGGCGAGTAACTTTAACACAATTGTGAGAGTTTTTTTTAAGATCCCTACACCCCTACAGTGGAGACTGATGAAAACCACATTGAACGTTGAAAGGCACTTGCCGTATTTATTCAGATAAAAACACTAGATCATTAGCGAATCACTCCGTATCGTTCTTCAAGTCTTCACCACTCATAGTCCGCTACAATGCCCATGAGGAAATTGGTATCGGTTTTAATAAAACCGCTACAATGATTCCTTGAATTCTCAAGGACGAGAGCTTGAAGAGTTGCAGGGAATGGTCTAGACTTAGAATGTGAATGTATTTCGCTCTCTAGACATTCAGACACTTCCAATTCGTCACTCATGATTAATATATTTACTTTAAATTCGCAATAAACCTTAAACAATTCAGTTTACGTATCAATAAAGCAGCTTAAACTGAATGATTTTATTTGTCAGTTCTTGACATTTGAAACAGAAAATTGAATGTCAAATAAGCGCTCGTAATACGTCTATTGCCAGCCAGTCAGCAAAGTCGGGCAGAAGTCGGCTTGAAGTGTCACGTGACCTCTGACTGGCTGGATATTGTGTTCATAATACGAATTTGCAAGGCAGTTCAATTCACGGCGTAAACTGCCTGGCAATAAGAGCTCATAATACGCCCCCTGGTTGGCAAATAACAAGCCGTCCAGAAAATCTGTCAAACATAGAGTTTTCCTCAGTCCTATGACTAAGGAAACCTCTATGGTTGCGAGATTTTATATCACTCATGAGATTTCATAGACCTATGTCTATGACCAGGAAACCTAGGACTTGGCACTCTAATGGTCATATCTCTGTGCAATCACGGCTTTTTTTGTTAAATTATTTATAATAAAACTATATACAATCACGCTTGTATGCCCAGAAGAGCGGCAAAGGTGTATTAAATACTTATAGATCCACCGTTCGCCGGAATGTTTTAAGTCCTATGTAATAGGACGAGTCTATTTACCGGGCACAAATCTAAACTTCGAGCTGCTACTGAGAATTTCATAGACTATAACAGTTTGCATCATAACTCAATAACAGTTTGCTCGACCTGGGAATCGAACCCAGTATAGCTAGCGTAGCAGTCGCGCTATAGTTATACCATTAGACTAATGGTACAACTATATGTCCGCTCATATAAGAAGATACTTATTTCATACATAAGGAGTTGATTATAGTTATCATAGTTAATATTTCTGATGATGTGTAGTCTTACACATAGGTTATCTGTTTTAGGTTGACATTGCGTTCTCAATTGCTGAGAACCTTTTGTAATTTTAGTCCCGACTTCAGGCTAATTATGACATAAACCTCCAATGTCTTCACATTCTGTTATCGCCATAATGTACCTGTATACCAATACATATGTGAATGATGTAAAATATTTATTTTAAAAGAGTGTCCATGGAGTTTCTTGCCGGATTCTTCTCCATAGGATCAACTTTTTGGAACCGTGCAACTAGAGTCAATAACGTTTCATAAACGCTTGTAAAAGCTTATTTGAAATAAAAACATTTGATTTGATTTGATTTGATTATAATAATTGAAGTACCTACTCCTACATAGGCAGTTACCTCTACTAAGATCAAGGACTTCCTCATTATGTCATGCAATTGTTCTAATAAAACGCAACAGTTACATGATACTTGATATGTTATGGAACAGGCTATGATATGATGGAGTGAGCGATCTTCTAACTGTCCTTGGTAGCTATAGGCTACCAAAGAATCCATGAAAAAAGAAGAATTAATAGACAAACCCCTTAAATTATACCTCGACGAGTAAGGTGATTCGCACACTGCACTACATTACGCAGCGTACCGCGGGAATGCGTGTTCTAACGTTGCTTGAAAGTTGCTCTTTGCACTGAAAACTCGCGTAGTGCAATACACAGAAAACGCATTCATCCGCAGTGTTGTGGCTCCGTCGCTACGCACTTCGCAGCGTGGTGCGTGTGTTTCGCCTAATACTATCTCCATTTTCATTGAAAACACGCGTAGTGCAACACAGGCAACGCATGCACGCGCATTGTTGCGGCTCCGTCGCCACGCATCGCGCAGCGTAGATTGGGGCAGTGTGTGAATGCCCTTAAACGTAGTTAGCAATTAGGTACCATTTTTATCTTTCAATCCCCAAAGTCACCAAAATACTCACGGAAGACAGTTAAATCTGAAGGTTATATCAGATACAACCAACTAAAAACCCACACGGTGTGCCAAACGCGAAAGCGAGTTGCAAATTTGAGATATTATGACTAACGACAAATTGAACTTTGAAAAAAGGACTTTAAGGTTTATTTCTAGGATTTTACAGAAAAAATATATTAACATAAAAAGACAAGACGTTCGTCAGACGGTTGACCTTTGTAAGATTAAAGATAATTCACGTTTTTTATTCAAAAATGTAAGCACGGCGACACATCAAGCTATACAAATCCAATTTAGACTGACCTCCCATTGTAAACGCTTTCCGTACAATTCAATGCCAGCCTATACTGGATTTGCGTGCGTACCAATAATTTAAAATTAAACTTCCTTTTGTATAAATTAAGGAAAAAACTATTGTTATAATACATAATAGGTGCACTTAACATCAGCTAAATATGTTATTCATTTACACACTATCAGGCCTATATTTCCGAAAGGGATAGACAGAGGTGTACTTATGTACACCCTCAGTTCGCCGTTATTTAGGTCCCATGTAATGGGCGAGCCTGTTGCCATTGGTTGCACAAATTCATATTCCGAACTGCTACTCAGAATTTCATAGAATATAATGAAATAGAATAGAAGAATAGAATAGAATAGAAAAACCTAATAACACTGCTGGACCTGGGAAGAGGATCTAGAACCTCTAGCATAGCAGTCGCGCTTAGGACTACTAGACTAATGAGGCAGCCTAATTTTTTTTAATCCATTTTTTAATGTATTCAATTAAAAAAACAAGACAAATACATTATGGATGAAAAGGTAATCATATTATTAATAATTATATTATTTATGTACAGGCTTATCTATAACGGTATTCCTCCTTACTGCATATAAATAAACGGATTCAACATTGAATTTAACCAAACTAAGCACATAATATTTCAATTTAAATCTACATACAAGCAATTCTATACCTATAGGTACTTTAAAAATTAGAACACTAATAGTTCTCTCTTCTCTCATAGTCACTCATAGCTAATTTATAACTGCGCTGATCAACATATCTGCAAGGTTAAGCGACGCATGGCGCGGTCAGTCTGTGGATTAGTTCTCATTCTGAACACATCGAGACCACACTGGGCCTCGGAGAAGAGCATTTAAAGCCACTTACGAACTAGTATGACAATTGTTTGTGGTGTTCAGAAACCCAAAAAGCCTGATAATCAGCCTATTGCCTGACTGCCTCGTTAGTGTAGTGGTCCCAATCGAGACTGCTACGCTACAGGTCTTGGGTTCGATCCCCAAGTCGAGCAAAGTGTTATTGGGTTTTTCTATAAAATTCTCAATAGCAGCTCGGAGTCTGGATTTATGCCCGGTGGATGGCGATAGGCACGCCCACTTACACGGCACCTAAACATACCGGCGAACTGTGGGTGTACATTTAGTACACCTCTGCCTAACCCTTCGGGGAATACAGGCGTGATGGTATGTATGTAAATCAGGCTATTCTTTGAATATCAGTGTTGCCCAGAAATTGAGTTGCGAAAAACTGATGGCAGTCGCTTTGCGTCAAATCTTAATTCAGCCGCTTTAGTTGGACCGCAAGCCAAGGAAACAAGGTTAACCGTTAGAGGTCGAAAGATTTGCTAATTCCCAAGTGTAACATCCCTCTCCCAACCAATTTCCATTCCCTTATCTCCCACTGCTCTCCTAAATTAATAAATATTTGGCTACATTTATAAATGAAAACGATCTTAAATTTTAACTGCTAAGACTAACATCTACCACGAAGTCAAAAGCTCGACGGTGGTCTTTAGCGAGTCGCCGTCTCAACGTGACACTGGCAGAATAGCCGCAATCGGCTCAAATGCCACCAAAAAAAAAAAAAAAGGTTTACGTTAAAATATTATTATCATCACGTTCTAGTTTCAAATAGTTTTTCGAAATTTGGCTAAGAAAATATATTTTGTTAATATATTATTTTCTCAGAACAATTGACTTACAACTGTAACGAATGAACAAAATTATGTGCAAAATAATACGTTTCTGGAACGAATGTAGAAATTATGCGAAACGAAACGAGGTGAGTCATTATTTTGTAAATCTTAAAATAAAGGACGATGAGAAAAAAATGCATTCATAATATTTTAGCAAAAAAATACGTACCCCGTACTAATTAAAATTTCCCCTAAGGGTTAGACAAAGGTGTAGTAATTATAGTTTTTGCCGGTAGTTAAGTGCCATGTAATAGGGGGCGAACACAATATTTCCACAAAATCCAATCTCCACGCTGCTATAGCTGAGAAATTAAAAAGAAATCCTATAACAATTTGTTTGACCTCGGAAACGAACCGGGATCTCTCACAGGACTTATGAGGAAATTTATAAAAAAAAAAACAGGTTTGAAAAGCAACCTTGGAAAATGTATCACAATTATCTCCTCCGTAATTATATAAGAACGACAAATACATTGCTGGCTTATTCCCATATTTATTTAAATTAATTCTTCAATTACTTACATAAACGTTAATTGATACTACTATAGTATTACTATCGCAACTACACTTAATTGTCCTTGAACTTGGTACGCAGTTGCCTTATATATCAAGTTCGCGTTTAAATACAGCAACCGCATTCTTACTTCACAAATTGTAATAAAAAACATAAGAGTGTAAGCAACAGACGCTTGCAATTTAAAAAGAATTCTATTGTAACAGAATAAAGTTCAATATAAACTGCATTGAGTTACTTGAACGCGCAATACTGTTCAAAATAAAACTGGTTGCCGAAAAACGAAAAAAAAACATGAAGTCGCGTCGTTAATGCAGACGTAATAAAAATATTTGCTTGCATAAAGACTGTTATTCCATATCATCACGGCTGTTTTCCTCGAAGGATTAGGCAAAGGTGTACGGATGTACACCTCACAGTTGAAAACTCGCTCCCTTGGCACCAGCTAAAAGTGGTGAGGTGGAGTCCGACATCCCCTTCGCCTTCCCTGGCTGGTGGACGTCCATGAGGATATTGCCAAAATCCGGATATAAATAGAAATTCCGATCTACTCATTTATTCATTGTTTTTTTTCTGTGAAATTTCCGTAATATAACTTTGCTCGGGTACACTCACCTGGGTATAAACCTAGGCCCAATCACTGAGCAGCCTAAGTCACCGTATAATTTGAAGACTCCTACGCAACCGGAAACACAGAATTCGCCAAGGACTTCGTGACGCAATTTTTATAATCCGTTAAAGTTTTCGATGTTACTTGCCAAGGGTAAATCATTCCTCATGTGGTTATGTAAACTACCAAAAAATAAGTCAAATTATCAAAGGTTTATTGGCACTTGCAATCATAGGCTATTGGAAATTACAAAACTGTAATTTCGATCTTTGGAAAATTGGATGACAAATAAATCATCGTGATCCTATCCTGGGATCGACAACTGATATTAACTGCAGCTTAATAAAGTTGTAAAAAATGATGACATCATCTAGGTACTTATATTATGTTCTGGTAGATTCTTTGTATAATTATAATTGAGTACTATAATTAGTAACCTTAGATGTGCATCAAAGTAGATAAAACCCAACTCATTTTGTCCAAAGTAATGCTGAATTTTGTAAAATCCCCATTTTTTATGTACTCGTAAAGGTGAAATTAATTAGTGTTTAATTGTCTTAATAACGCAAGGTCCTAGACAGTTATAATAATTATTTAACATTAATGAATAACGAAGTTTTATATATGCAGACCGAAAGAATGTATCAATGCCAAAAAATACAAAGAAACAGCTGCTTAAATTCTGTTGTTTAAACTTTTAAATGTCTGCTTAAATAACAATTACAGCGATTGCAGATCAGGTACATAGACAGTTTATATTCTTATAAGTATCAGAAAGAAAGAAAGAAAGAAAATAATATTTATTGACACAGTCACGGACAATGCACAAAATAACTTTAAAAAACACAAATTAAAGAGTATATACGAGTCTCGTACAAAAAAAATAAGGCTGTGCCAAATGGCCCAGTTCAGCTAAAAGCCAGAAAACTGGTAAGCTGCCTGGCGCTGGTTTTCAACTAGACCTGGAAACCATGTGAGTGTCATCAGAAACATGTGGATATTTTGTGTATTATTTATACATTGAATTAGAAAAAATATTTATTGAATAGGTATACGGAAGGCTTATCCGATAATAACCACGCATGCCTTCTCTCATGTTTTACCTTTTATTTAAAAAGAGTATCCATGGACTTTCTTGCTGGATTCTTCTCCATAGGATCAACTTTTTGGAACCGTACAACTAGACAACGTTTCATAAATGCTTGTAAAAGCTTATTTGAAATAAAAACATTTCATTTGTGCTTGAACAAACTAAAAAGTATGAACGAGTCCGACATACCCTGCCCCAGGCGTTGGACGATCAATGTGGATTTTCCGTACTATAAAAAAGTCTTATAATCTTTTATATCACGTGATGAATAATACAGAATCTTTATCACCAGCTTCAACCGCCAACGACGGACAATCAGCGGCTCCTCATCGCAGCAGACGTCTACGTCACCACAACGACGGAATGCGGCCGCTCCGAAACTTGCCACGGCAGCTGCGAGACCCTTCAACGACATCCCAGGACCTATAGCCCTGCCCATGCTGCGGCATGCTGCACATGTCCTGCCTAGGATTGGTAAGTTTTTAGTGTAGAAGCTCGTCATCCTGCTTAAGGGGTCTATGGTTTATTACTGGCGCTAGACAAGCAAGGAGTGTCGGATTGCCAGGGATGGACTGGAGGCATCTTAACTGTCTGATATTTTGGGATTAAGATACTTGAGGTAGTGATACTACCAATGTAGTACCTACCCTAAAAGAAACGTATATTAATAAAGTGGCATAGTTGTTATTATTCTTTATTTAAACCATCTGGGGCCCCCGAGGCCCCGCTCTGGATCCGCCCTTGTTTACCATAGCTCTCAAAGGTCTAGTGCTAATAAACCCGGCTGCTGAAAATGAGGAATGTCCCTACAATTCCCAGGTCGAGGAATTTTATCGGGATTTTCTGTGAAATTCTCAGTAGTGACTGTGGCCCAATTACATTGGATACAAAATATACAGGCTATGGGTGTATATCAGTACACCTCTGCATAACCCTTTAGGGATAAAAACGTAATGGTACGAGTTATGTTGAGGGTGCATTAAACTGCGAACAAACAAGGTCTAAAATGGCGCATAACATTTCATCCTTTTAGACACAGCTTTTAATCACTAGACCTCCGAAACAGTTGCTTTTTTTCCACTTACAGTTTAGCTTTCATGGAGTTTACCCATATTTTTTATATCATGTATGAGGTTGCGCTTGACCAAAATCTTACCTGATGGTAAGTGTAGATGTGGTCTAAGATGGACTGCGCTTATCAACAAGATGCCTATTCACTTGAAAAGAACCATGTTCTAGTTGTCATGGAACACAGTCCTCGGAAGAGAATTCCAATGAGAATTTATTGCTATACAAGCTGTATTATTATCTAGTGATAACATTATTAAACCAGCCACATACATCCTCTTAATAAACTTGCTAAGCGGAATTGCTATCGTTACATGCTATATATAAACATGAATAGGTACAAGGGTTCAAAGTTCACATTAATAAACCGGTATGAGCTAGTTCACTGATAACATTGACTCCTATATCCCACCATAATGACCTATATCCGTATCTCCTGCTCGTGGGGGAATCAATAGTACCATGGTGGTTCTAACTACAATCGTGTTTATAAAATTTGATGATTATGAAGTCTTGGAAATACATTATAAATGTTTAATTAAATAACTGCCTTATTAGTCTAGTGGTCCAAGAGTACCACAACCCAAGTGGAATAAAGTGTTATTTGATTTTTCCACTGAATGTGGAACTGGACTGAAACCAAGTGTATTTTGACTTTTTAGACTGCCTCATTAGTCTCGTGGTCCTGAGCGCGGCTGCTACACTAGAGGTCCTGGGTTCGATTCCCAAGTCGAGCTAAGTGTTATTGGGTTTTTCTATGAAAGTCTCAGTAGCAGCTCGGAGTCTGGATTTGTGCCTGGTTAGTGGCAATAGGCTCGCCCCTATTGCATGGGTCCTAAACATACCGGCGAAGTGTGGGTGTACATTAGTACACCTCTGTCTAACCCTTCGGGGAATACAAGCGTGATGGTATGTTATGTTATGATTTTCATAAAATCATTGGATTTTAAAAATTCTCATTAGCAGCTCGGAGTTTGTATAATATTGGTATTGCCGAGAAATCGGAGCGGAGCTCTAATGGCAGTGGCTTGGTGGAAAATACTGATATTCAGCAGCATCTATCCCACTGGACCCCAACATAGTTTAGATGAACAAGGGATGAGGTAAATAGAGTAATTGAGACGGCTGCAGGCCTACGTAATAAAGATTATGTAACGCCTGCAGAAGATGGAATTAAATCAGGTCATTCAAAAGTCACTGCAGTCAAAGGTCTCGAGTTCGAATCCAAGGCACGCACCTCTAACTTTTCGAAGTTATGTGCGTATTAATAATTAATTATCACGCGCTTAAACGGTGAAGGAAAACATCGTGAGGAAATCTGCATGCCTGAGAGATTTTCTTGACGGCATGTGAAGTCTGCCAACCCGCAGTAGGCTAGCGTGGCGGACTAAAGCCTAATCCCTCTCGTACTGAGAGGAGACCCGTGCCCAGCAGTGGGACAATGTAATGGGTTGATGATGATGATGATTCAAAAGTACGTTGATTATTATGCGTTATGTTTTATCCGTGGTGATCGTGGCAGGGCCCCTGGCGTGACAGGGCGATGTGGATCGGTCCTTCGGCGTGCGTAGTGATCTTGGTGCACTAATATACACTTTATTTATATACTACAATATATATCTAGAATTATTACACATAAATACAGAATTAAAATAAAACCCGGAAAACTAGAAAAACTATTGAAAATAGCCCTGCTAAAGGCAGGGAGTGGTGTGCTGTTCTATACTATAAAAAAAAAACATAGTTTAGAAAAGGCTAGGACAATGATGAGCTCCAAGTTTAGATTTTTGTTTAGTTAATGGCAGTGATATAGTGGAGACCGCGTTTGGGCAAGCGTAATGTAGGACGCCCTGCGACCAGATAGACAGACGATTTGAAGAAGGTGCCTGGCAAAGGATGGATGCGAGCTGCCCAAAACAGGAATGGTTGGCACTCGTTGGGGCAGGCGTGTGTTCACAGTCGACGGCAAAAGGCTGATATTATGAATGGCAACAGGCTCGCCTTCTAATACGTCAAACCTACTATACCTAACTACTATATCATTAGTTCACCTTTTACTAAACCCTTCGGGAAAATAAGTAATAAAAAAATATTTTAGTGTCCAGTTTTTTTAGTGCAATTTATAAAAACTATATGTATATACTACCTAACTCAAAAATAGACCATAATTACATAGACTTAAGTAGAAATTCGAGTGAGTTACAATTATCTACATGATTCTACATAACTAAGTAATTGTCTTAGATTCATATAATTGCAACAGAAGTATTTGTTTTTCTTACAATTAATCGGTTACGTGGAAATTATATTTATATCACAATAATAAGGGTTATAATTCAGTTATAAGGAAAATGTCGGGTAATTCCAAAACTAAGGATAACTCTGGGTATCACTCATCATAAACCCATTTCCTTTCCCTCTGCTGGGCACGGGTCTCCTCTCAAAGGAAGAGGGGCTAATCCCATAAACAATAATCTCGCATTGAACGCACGGCTACATATCAAGCTATACAAATCCAGTATAGGCTGGCCTTACATTTTATTGAAAGCCTTTACAATAGGAGATCAGTCTAAACTGGATTTGTATAGATTGATGTGTTGCCGTGTGTACCTCATTTTTTTTACAAGGGTCTTGATAGTTCTTACGGAAAATCACAAAAATGCGCAAGGTGAAGATTATACAAAAAAAAATATTTTCTTTTAATGAAACCAAATGTGTATTAATTTTTTCTTTAGATTCTTACGTAATGATTACCAAATATTGAACTGAATTTATTATTCATTCTATTTTTTTTATGCAGTTAAAAACTGTCAAAAAAAATTCGTACGTATTTAAATGAATGGCGTCTTAACAATGCGAGATCATATTATGTTATGTTATGTATGCACGCGTGTCTTTATAAACATAAACACGGATTCAACCAACCGCAAATAAGTGGTTATAACATAATTATTATGCGGTTGACGTTCTCGTTATAATTCTGTAAGTAATTACAACGTTAATTGTTTACCACTGGATTAGAAAATTATACAGCCCTTTATTATAAGAATTGTTATTAACAGCTAAGCTTAAATAAACAACAACATGTACGGTGGCCATGTTGAACTTAATTATCAACATCAGGCAATTTGATTCAAAACCATGCCATATTTTTAATTAAAATTTAAGCAATATTTTCAACCGACTTCAATGAGGAGGAGGTTCTCAATTCGTCTGTAGGTACCTATGTTGTTTTTTTTGTATTTTTGTTACAACAACAGTTTGGGAAGTCGGTGGCGAAAACAAAAGAACCACTCAAATAGAATTCATCGACTTCCCAAACTGTTTTAGACAAAATTATTTTATTATTTTTTGAAGGCGGTTTTATTTTTTTGTTAAAAGTAATACACGTACCTAATAAACACAGCTAAATTTAAAATACGAGTACTTCAAGTGGCTGAACCAATACCCTGAACACATACCTCCTAATGAACTCAAATTAACATCGCCAAGCAGCAAGTTTATTGCTAAAAATAAAACCAAGTCCCAATACCCGTTTCGTGTGAACCCGATTGCGTATTTGCGTCCTTTTACGGTTGTAGCGCCTGCGCCGCTTCTTCTTCGACGTCATTTCATGCAGCGAGAGGGGCGCCATACATCACATACAACACAATACGACCCTGCATTATTCGTAATATTTTTAGTTAATAAAAGAAACACTAAATCAGACCTTTTATCCGGTATTGCTTAACGCTGGATGTAAACCTAGCGATAGGTATCAATCCTCCACAAACTAATAAAAAAAACATCTACCATTATTTCAATAAAAACACTAAACTGTACCTATTCAAAAATCTAAATGCAGATTCTTGATTACTATAACCGATCAAGTATCATTAGAGTTCAACGACTTCGGTCCTTCGATACGGTCAGGCAAAAATATCGTTGATTATTTTTATGAGAAAATATTGCTGAGTGAATCAATATCGTCTTATTCATAAAAATATACAACGTCCTACAAATGTCCTGTATTTATAATGTGTTAAGTCTTTATTTTTTCAAAATATCACGTGTCAAAACAAGCCAAAACACTTTATTTTAATTCTGGAGGCTTATAAAACGTTTAATATTTTTATTAATGAGACCGTAAAACAATAAAATAACTGCCTTATTAGTCACTAGTCTAGCGGTCGTAAGCTGACTACTGCGTTAGAGGTCCCGGGTTCGGTTCCCAGGTCAAGCAAAATGTTATTGGGATTTTCAAAGCAATTCTCAATAGCAGCTCATAGTTCGGATGCTGGCTAATGGCTATAGGCTCGCGCCCCAGTACATGAGATTGAAACATAACGACAAAGTAAGGGTGTACATTAGTACACCTCTGCCTAAACCTTCGGGAAAAACAGGCGTGATGGTATGACAATAACTGTTAGTACCACTGCAAGTTTCAATTATACGAGGTAAGCACATACAAAGGCCCGACGACGTGTTGTATATTTTGTCAAAACATTACCTACTCTCCTTAAGGGTTCCGCTGCAGTCGAGTATACTAGTATTCACATTAGGTAGGCCGCCCAACAAATTTCGATAAAGGGCCCATTCAGGACAAACCACGTTACTGTATAATAAATTAATAAGGAACGATAGCGGAATATAACGTCTTCGTCCACATTTCAACAAAAACTTAAAAATTACCATTACATAAATAGCCTCATTTAAACTAAGCACTGTTACAATTCCCAACACTACACGTTTGTCGCTTTCTTCGCTACAGCGAAACACATTAAATTTCATTAGCGAGGTAAACCACGACTAATGTTTGTAAATAAAACAGTAAGACACTAAGTGAACTTGGTTAATTTGTTACAAAGACTACACTTAGAATATGGTAGAAGTCTGACAGCCTTAAAATGTACACCCCTGGACTTAACGTGTAACCTTAATTAAACAACGCAATACCTTCTAGTTAAAGTTAACGAAATTTTACCGAAATACTTACAGTAGACTTTTGCGAATAAAAATACGGAAAATGGTCTGCCAAAAGCCACTAAAATGCACCTGCCTTCCCAAGACCTAAAGTCAAGTTCCCACGAAATGAGAGATTCTTGTGATTCGCCAGGACCACGACAAACTTTGGTCCTTATCCCCGGATCACATCAATCTAAAGGTAAACATTTTGGCTGGTATGTTTAATTAAGGTCCCAATGAAAAAAAAGAGTGGCTTTATTAGTATGCTTCTAAAATATCACACTTCACAATGTTTACAGTTACCGTTATCATACAGAATATTAAGGTACCAGTTATAGACCCCGTTGGGCATTGTAATGTAAGAGAGAGGGAAGGAATTACGTTTAGTCTACTTAATATATTCTTTTTATTTCCATTTAATTAAATACTTCTTTTTATACATCATAATTATTGATTTGCTAAGAGACTCAGATCTAAGAGGCTACATTATCCGACTGGACCTGGACCCTACCCGAAACCCTTAAAAGTAATAATAATATTAAATAAATAATCATGGCATTTGGTAATAAATATATATTATTATAATGGACATCAGACATGGACTCAGATACAAACAAATCTCGAGACTTAAAAAAAATGGATCCTTTGATGAAACGAAATAGCATAAAATCCAGTACCAATTCTAGACTTACTTTTGCTCCGTCCAAATATAGATTTGCAACTACTTTCATTCCGGTTTACATCGTTTACGCCACTTTATAGACTTTATGTAGTAGGTCTACGCACCTAGACCACCCGTGGTAGGAATTCCTATTCCTAAGCGATTACTTACACAATTGAAATACCACTCACTGAAGAACTCAGAATAAATACACTAACAACTTAAAATTTTAGAGGATTTTATCGCGTTATATTTATACATATATGAAGTGTTACAAATCAGTAGGTGGTTCTTATAGATATAAAGCATATAATACACTTAGAAGAAAGGGAAATTCCCATGGGAATGGGAGCACTGCGATGGAAACAGCAAATTATGTTTGTACCTTCGATCCATTTAGGACCAAAATCGACATGTGTGTGTGTATGTGTGTGACCTATTGGTCTTCATTATCTTCATCGCCCAGTAACGCCATAATAGACAAATGCCTTCTAGCTTTCTGATTAAAAAGTAAAGTTTTTATTACGAGGCGTTCACACACATATGTTCGCGCGTCTTGAACCACTTTGGACACGCATTGAGTGCGTGATTTTGAACACGCGTCACGCGCCGACATAGTGTGCGAAATCCTCGTCGTAAAAATTAAAACACAATGCTGTGCGAATATAGCCTTACATTTTATATTGTATTGAAGTCTGGGCGTGGATAAAGCATTTCTTATACAAATAATTACATACATCATCACGTATATATACCCCGAGGTGCATTAATGTACACCCACAGTTCATAATATGTAAGTTTTATGTCCCTTGTATTAGGGGACGAGCCTATTGCCATTGATTGTCATCATCATCAACCAATTATATTGTCCCACTGCTGGGCAAGGGTTTCCTCTCAGAATGGAAGTGATCAGGCTATAGTCCGCCTGGCTGGCCTAGCGGAAGTTAGCAGACTTCACACGCCGTTAAAAAAAATCTCAGGCTTACAAGTTGCTTCACGACGGGTTGCATCACTGTTCAAGCGCGTGATAGTTTTATTAATACACACATGACTTTGAAAAGAAGAGGTGCCTTGGATTTGATCTCAAAACCTTTGACTTGGAAGTCCATTGGTCATAAAACAAGGCTATCACTGCACTTGTATTATTTATGTGCATGTTTGGTATGTAACCATGGGCAGATATTTAATATATAATCCCTCTATTCGTACCTAAGGACCACGACTATTAATATGTGATACTGATACACTGAATGGGTACGCGCCAGTCTATCAATTGCAAAGGTTTGAAAAATGTATATCACTTCTCGCAGATATCCATGACACAACATAGGCACCGGCTGAAATATTTTCTTGACCGATAAATAAGTACAGAAGCGCTGTTTCAACATGGTAACTTTCTATTTGTTTCGTAAAAACTGACAAGAGCCTTAGAAACTGAGACTGATGTGATGTAATAAAAGACAAAACTGTTGTCACCTTCCTAATATAACCCTGAGTTGTTAGGTTCTCCTGAAATTTTGAATAGACAAATAGCTACAATAATAGAAGCCGTACAGCAACGTATTAACGCAATCATTTTCTGAGTTTGTAAAAGAGGGATACCACTATAAATAAAATCACGCTATCCCTTTCTTGCAATCTAAAAATTTGAGGATATTTTTGTTTCAATTCAGCAGATGTAGCTATAATGATATATTATTATATAATGATGACAACAATAATTCCCCAAGATCGTTTAAGAATATTCTAGGATACTAAGGGCTGATACATCCTAACAACGTATAATCACGCTTGTGGTTATACCCCGAAGGGTTAGGCAGACGGCAGAGGTGTACAGGTGTAAACCTACTGTTCACCGCTTATTAAGTTTAGGACCCAAGTAAGAGGGGTCAGGGAGGGAGTCTATATAAGCCATTAATCCGGCACAAATCAAAACTACCTGTTACTGCGAAACTCATAGAAAAACCAATACCAGTTTGCTCAAAATCATAGACCCTAGCATAACAGTTGAAAATATCCTATTCAATCCTTATTTCTTCAACAGGTAGCTACCACCATACCGTCGGCCTTGGCTTACTGGAAGGTCTTCGCGACAAGTATGGGGACCTGGTTCGCCTGGCGAAAGCCTCTAGAACGCGGCCTGTCCTCTATGTGTTTGATCCCGAAATGATGAGAGAGGTAAGTGCTTACTCCATCATCATCATACTGTTCAAATATACGTTCCCAAAAACACGGTGGTGCTGACGTCATCAAAACTGTAACCAAGGACCTGCAGCATGTATAGGGGGAGTTAGACGACCGCTTGCTAGATCGCTGTCAATCGACTGTCAGTCTGTCAATTTGTTCCGGCTTATCTCCAAACGGCTGGACCGATTTTGGCGAGCGTCTCGCTATCTAATAGTTACTGGTATAAGGAATTACTTAGGCTATTAACATTACCCTTAGGAGGCCGAGTAAAAAGAAAATATCTGGAACCGCAAGTAAAACCCCGAGACAACGCTACTGTTATAAGTAATGCGATAAAAACCTGCAATATAAGACATACCATCACGCCTGTATTCCCCGAAGGGTTAGGCAGAGGGGAACTTAATGTACACCCACAGTTCGCCGGTATGTTTAGGTCCCATGTAATAGGGGGCGAGCCTATTTCTATTCACCGGGCACAAATCCAGACTCCGAGGATACCGAGCTACCGAGAATTTCATAGAAATCCCAATAACACTTTGCTCGACCTGGGGATCGAACCCAAGACCTCTAGCGCAGCATTCCCGATTGGCACCACCAGACCAACGAGGCAGTCCAATATAAAACATATTTTACTAATTTCGAGACTAAAATGGTATTACATTTTTAACATTTTCAAATGCCCCAATTTATTGTTGTGGTAGGGCCACGCTGTTCGCAGCATGAATGGGCCGGCTTGACCGGGAAGTACCACACTCTCGCAGAAGACCGACGTCCGAGTAGTAGCGTTTCGTTACTGCGCTTCGTTCGGTGAGCGAGAGGGCCGGAGGCCCAATTCCTCCCCCAATCCCCTTCCTTCTCCTTTTCTCCTTCCCCTCCCTTTCCCTAAATAGGCTCGGCAACGCATCTGCAACTCCTTTGGTTTTGCAGATGTCCATGGGCGGCGATGACTACTTACCATCAGGTAGCTCGCCTGCTCGTTTGCGAGTTATCGCATAAAAATAAAAAAAAATGCCCAAACTGCCTTAGAAATTTCTGAACGATTCTAAAGAGGACTACAATGATGTTTACAGACCTCCTTTGAACATTTATAAGGAAAAAATAATGTAGGTAATTTTTTGGGATTCAGAATATCAAACAATATTTCCCCCATGCAACCTTCAATCGCAACATCTGTACACGGGTTAGGATGAATAAATATAAATTATAATTCCGACCCGTGCATACAGCGACCATTACATATTTATTACTTTTTTAATTTATATGCATTCTGAGTCATAGAGTAGGCGAGTAGGTAGGTACGGCACTGGGTACGAATTGCGCAGTTACTATATTATTGTCTTCTGTAATTCATCATCTAAGCCACCATTAATTTTATTGGCTCATTAGTCTAGTGGTCCTAAGCGCGACTGCTACGCTAGAGGTCCTGGGTTCAATCCCCAGGTCGAGTAAAGTGTTTTTCGTACACGCATCACGCAAAAACTAAGGACTGAACGAAATTGGATGAGGATTTCATAGTTGTATAGCTAGAGGTCTAACTTCAAATCTGGTGCATGTTTTATGCTAAAACGATAATACGTTGATGCTCCTCAAATCGAAACCATGCATCAAATAAAATATAAATCAGCACGCCTGGATTGCCCGAAGAGACAGAGAAAGAGGGGGCGTATTGCCACTAAACAAATATCCAAACTCAAAGCTACTGCTTAGAATTTCACATTTTCAACACTGCTCGAATCCAATACCTCTAGTGCAACAGTCGCGCTTACAACCACTTGACTAATGAAGCAGTAACAATCACCTAAACATACCTACTTCAAATAATTAAAATCCAGATACGTCTAAACATGTTACTTACATAAAATATAAATTAAAATTGATTGCCTAGAAAAACACCTTCTCTGATGAATGATGAATGAATGGATGATGAATGAATGATGAATGAACCTATCAATTAAAAACGATAACAAACAAGACGTTTTATTAGCAACACTTCGTCTGCGCGTGAGTTTAAGAGGAGTGTACCTCGACAGCGCTCACGCAGTTTAGGTATTGGTTTTTGTGTTGTTGTCCCTATCGCCTGCGATGCGAGCGGGCGTCGCTTGTCCCGCGCGCCCTCGCAACCACCCGCGCGCTTATTCTCGTTGTTGGGTCCAATTCTAAAGTAATGAAATTATGAAAGCGATATTTTTTTCGTACCTCGTTCGTTCGTTCAAATTTATTATTAGGTCAATTATTTCTTTGTAAGATTCAGTATAGCAAATACCATCTATTTTTTATGTTTTTATTCAATTACCTACCTAATGAGAAAGTAACTTAGTACCTACCTACCTACCTATTTATTTCTATTGTATTACCATAAATAAGGTTTTTCAAGATTAGAGCAGTAAGTTGTACTACTTCGTACAAAATATTATGTTTTGATCCTAAGTAGGTGTAGTGTAAATTTTGACTTATTCGAATAAAACAATCTGGATATGTAAGTGTATACTCTTCATAAGTACCTACCTACCTAATTTTCATAGTAAAATTATGATAAACCGTCGCATTGATGACAAAATCAGCAGCAGTAAAGTTCCTAATTGCATTTAATACAAAATACCTAAGTAGTAGTACTTAAGTACGTATGGTGATGTGCACTGAGCGCTCGTTCAAGGTTTTTTTATTGTATTGTACCTATTTTCTTTGACTTGTAAAATATATTGACGCGTAACGATTGGAAATTGCATTTAATAAAAATAAGTACCTACCTATTCACTTCTAGACTGAACAATCCGTATTTTTTTAATACATTTCATGATAAAAGTAGCTCTGAATATAAAGGGTAATGCACTAAAAGTCATAGAAAGCTTTTACATAAATCATAAAAAAACGGCATCTCTAAGATTTTCAGATGCTTGATGCTCCCATCAGGGGAATAGGAAACTTGCAATATTTGAAGACTTCATGACCTACTCGTAAGCTCTCAATAAAATTGTACACATAACAGTAATTTTAACATATTTTTATTTCGCGACACCAGATACTTTTCTCTTTTATGTTGAATATCCTTTAAAAATTAAAAGCTATAAGCAGATGACGAATCAGTCATTATTAACCTTACAAAAAAGTCATTTCGCCAACAAGACAATATTGTTTAGATTAATATAGCCTTTTAATCAAAATTGAAAAATTATATTACAGCGTAATATCACTCACTCACTGATTCATTATGAAGTTTCAGAAACTATAAGGGCTAGCTTATAGTTATATAAATAACAAATATTATTAGTAGTAACAAGTAGTATGATAATACTAAGTACTCGTTAATAATACTAATAATATTTGTTATTTATAATAATAGATATCAAATATTATTTATTATTATAAATTCCATAGTAAAGCGATTCCTGATATCCACTTCACAAACACATTCTTCATAAGAAAAGAACCAACTCACTTGATGTAAGCCCATGGCTGACTCGTCACATTCACAAGCTATACTGAGAGTCCAAATCCAAATGGATACGTAACACATAATAATAATAATAAATGACCAAGTTATAGAGACACGTAATTATCAAAAACCCATGATACCTGCAGGCGATGTAATAGTTCTTCCGAAACCATTCAACACATAACCGGTGCATGTAAATCAATAGTACAGACTGACTATAAACATAGACACGATCAAATAGCAAAGATAATTCACCAGAAATTAGCATTCAAATATAATTTAACTTCTACACCACCTTACCTAGTACCTTACAATAAATATAATCCTGATTGTACTCGAAAATAACAATTACAAGTTGTATTATGATCGAGCAATCCTCATCGACAGAACACACTACAATATGCCAGATATTACATTAATAGATAAAATTAACAAGACAGCACAAATCATAGACATAGCCATACCAAACACGCACAATCTACAAAGTACCATAGCAGAAAAACTCTGTACATATACAGATTTGAAAATTGAAATTAGCCGAATGTGGCGGTTAAGTCACGTCAGTATTATTCCTGTAGTTTTATCAACTACAGGAGTAATCCCCAAGCAACTACACCAATCATTAAAAACTCTGGACCTAGCACCATATACCTATCAAAGCCTACAGAAAGCAGCAATCCTAAACACGTGCCGAATTGTTAGAAAATTCCTACAGAATGATAATGAGACAGAAGTAGCCACATCATATCCAGAACCACAAACAACCACAGTCAACGCACACACACAATCTCACAACTAGACTTAAGGGTCTTAAGCGGCCCGGCACATTTTAGCCTAGGTTAGCACTTGGCTTCGGCCCGTGCTAATCTGAAAAACCCGCCAACCAGAGCCGAGATATAAAAATATATATACCCCAAAATAATAATAATTATTATTTTCTTTATTCACATAAAAAAGTGTGTGTGTGCGCGCTTGCGTGTGTGTATGTGTGTGTGTGTGTAAGAGAGAGACAGAGAGTGTGTGTGTGCATATGAGTTTTTGTGTAAAGTATGTTTGTATAATTAGTTACATGAGCGTGTTAATCCGATATAACCGAAAGAGACTCAGTGGTATCATAATCAAATAATAGTATTTAGCTAACAAATAATTTTACTTATAACTTGATGATTGCTATAATCCTAATATCCTATTTTATCATACCTACCCTAATTCTTGATTTAGTTTCGGGAATCTTTTTTTGGCAGTCAAGCACAACATTCTTTTTGAAATTTTTCCTCTTTACTGAAGATTTTGTACACATGGCTGCACATCAAGCTATACAAAACCAGTTTAGACTGACCTCCCATTGTAAAGGTTTAAAGCGCAATTCAAGGGCAGCCTATACTGGTTTCGTATAGCTTGATGTGTAGCCGTGCGTACATGTACATATAGTATTATGAATCACCAGCAACATGTAGTAATCGAGTAATGAGACTTGGCTCTGCTTTTATTTAAATGTTTTGTTACGAGTGAACTTTACATGACAACTAATCGTGCTAGGCATTTATATCACTAAAAACCTTAGGATAAGAACTTATGACTTAAATAAACTTTACGTAGGTAGGTACTTACTTACCTAAAAATCATTTTTATTTTTTTCACTTCTTTTTTTTTATTTACACTAGGATTTTTCTGGATCTTTAGTGCGTTTACCAAACCCAAACTCTTTTAACAAAAGAAGATAACATGGAAAACTACCTTTAGGCCATACAAATATTTGCTCCGTGTGGGAATCGAACCCACTAGTGATACTACATTACTCATAGCAGACCCGATTTCTTAGCCACTTCACCATTTATTTTCATTCATACATTTATTTTCTTGCCATGCTATCTATAATATACCCACAATAAATTATTGCTTTCACCTCTGCCAATCTAAGAAACTTTTTTACAGATATAGGCTCAAACTGTTTCTTGTAACTTCTAAATCAAAACCAATGCGCGACGCAACCATAAATAAATTATTATTATTACTAGACAAGTACCTAAGTAGGTAACATAAAATCAACCCACGTATTTACATGTAGGTAGGTACCTATGTGGTGTGTAAACAACAGTAATTCTTATTTACAATATAATAAGATATACCTAGGTATAAAACAGTATTATCACGGGTAAAACCTCAGACTAGTAAAATAGGGGTAAAACAATAAAATTACCTATCTTACACATTTTTTTTCCTTAGGTAGTCTAGTAAGTTACGGCCGATATATTAACTTTACGTACCTATGTAGGTATACATAACATAACATACCATCACGCCTGTATTCCCCGAAGGGTTGGGCAGAGGTTTACTAATGTACACCCACATTTCGCCGGTATGTTTAGGTCCCTGGGTCACTGGGAATTTCATAGGAAAACCCAATAACACTTTGCTCGACCTGGGGATCGAACCCAGGACCTCTAGCGTAGCAGTCGCACTTAGGACCACTAGACTAATGAGGCAGTCTATGTAGGTATATTTTAATAATAAACCTCTCTCGAGCGTATGCTCGCGTTGTCCATCAAACTATCTAAATATCTCTTTCGATATGTCGCACCTGGCGGAATAAGTAGAATAAATTCACGACATCATCGCGTCGCTCACATGCACCGCGAGCCGGTTGTTTCAAGGACGTTTTCTCACCTCCCGACCCCCCGCAGCTCCCGCGACGCATGGTGAAACAACAATACATTTGCAACATTTTCACGCGTATTTCGTATGTTCCGAATTTTGGAGATTACTCCTATAATATTGCTAATATGTAAAAAAAAAATCTTGTAAAAAAATATTCACTATATTATCTGAGTTTCCTTCGAATCAGAATGTTTCTGTATTGATACATTGTCGAGAAATACTAGCATAAAGTTGGGCCGTTTTTCAACGAAAATTGCCAATCTTTGAGCTCGTGTAACTTTTTAACCGTATATTGAAATGAAATTTTATATTACAGGAACACGTATATTAATGATAAGATTGTTACTGCAAAATTTCAATGACTTTCGTTGTTTAATATTCAAGCAAGGGCCAAACTGCGTTTGTATGGGGCGCGAAGCGGATACTATCCTCTTAACATTTCATTCTCATTGTTCTGGTTCTGACACTTATGTATACTATTTATACTTTATCGGTTTTTTTTTGTCTGTAACCTTAAGCATAATTTCCGGAGTCTTGCCTAAACATAAAATATGTAATATAAGCGTATGTGTACATACATACACGTCACCATCACGCGTGTCGTGTATTCCCCGAAGGGTTAGGCAGAGGTTCTTTTAGGGGTCGCCAGGGTAGGCGGCAAGGTATTCCCCAGTCAATGAATTCCCTGCACAACAGCCCGTCATGGTAGTCGGTAACATCTACCATAAATACAAAGGAATATAATCTATTTACCATTTGCAAATAAATTTAAACTCTAAAATTTCAACACTATTTAACGATAACCAAGGGCAAGGTACGGGCAGCCCCCCCCCTATTAATAAACAAAAACAAAGTATATTCTATTGACAGGCGAATAGCCTATAGTCTCAAAATTGAGCAAAGGCTATTACCCGTTTTTTTTCATGTCAGTCGGTTGCATGTGACTTTAGACCAGGCTGCTGAGACTAAGCTTTGGCTAGACGCCATCGTCGTCGCCTTATAGTGAAGTATAGTACCTGTTAATAAGATATTATTTTGTGTCGCTAGTATTAGGTATACTTTCTATAACACCAAAATTAGAAAGGAACACGTAACATACAGTAGTGCAAATTTTTTACCATTTTGAGGTCATTCACCTAACGGTAGTTGTTCACTTTCAAAACTGTCGTACTCGTCACATGTTTCATCTACATAGGTACTCACGGCTACACGTCAAGCTATACAAATCCAGTATAGGCTGGCTTCGCATTGTGCGGAAAGCGTTTAAAATGCGAGCTCAGTCTATACTAGATACAAGATTTGTATAGCTTGATTATACGCACCTAGATTTATACATGCAATGCTATCATACCTAGTTGACCCTTCTCATTTTGAGAGGAGACCTGTGCCCAATAGTTGACAGTAAATGAGTTGATGATGATGATTTAAAAACGAATAAGTAATACAAGATTTACTTATTTCGTTATTTAGTCAGCGAGGGAATGTATGGTTTTGCTTAAATGCCTCATTAGACTAGTTACTGTTATTGCGTTTTCTATAAAAAAAAACTAGTAGCAATTGAGACTTGTGCCTTGTGGCAACTATCTGACCCGTGCCCACTTCGTTAGGCGATATAGACCATAACACTCACAAATAATATGGTTTTCGATTGCTAAAAGAATTTTCAAAATCGGTTCAGTAGATCCAGAGATTTCCCCCCTACAACAACACAAACTTACTCATAAACTTTACCTCTTTATAATATTAGTATAGATAAGTTCCCCCTCTATTACATGGGACCGAAACATGGGTATACAGCAGTACATATAATTCTGCCTAGGCCTTCGGAGAATTTATGCATGATAGTATGTTCATAGAGTGAGTGGTATTGAAGTATTTTTATATTTATGTATATTAGTACCTAAATGACATTCGGTAAGTAATTAAGCGACATCCCTACACAAAATGGCATTACGCCTTTTTTCTCATTATCACAGAGCTATAAATAAAAAAAAACAATAATATCTATGACGCACGCAAAGGTCACAACTCACAACACCGTAATTATAACTGTGTAGTGTTATCGAAAAAGTAGGATAACAAAATGATTACCAAAAATGTATTGCTTACAATAGTTAATTTCATGTTTTTGGGACGTGAAAACATTATGATAAAGAAACATCTGTTACAAGATATACGAAATGTTCTTCAGTAATTTATTTTAATAGCTGTTTTTCGCGACTGTGGCCTTGCAAATTTTTTGAATATTTAGTTACTATTCTTCTCAAATTTCACAAGCTCATTTTTTATTTTTTAATGAATATTATTTTTAATAACTGTTCATTTGATACCAAATTCTAAAAAACAAACTTGTTTTTTTTATTTTGAAAAAAGAGTTTCTTAAACATTTTGGTTGTCATAATTTACTTAGCCAATCAGGTTATATTCATAGGTATTTTTTAATCAACCATGAATAAAAGGTGGGGGTTAACCCCCACCTTTTATTCATGGTTGTTTATTCACTTCTCAGATTATTTGAATATATTTTTTTGTATATTCGCGCATAATTTTGGCTGTTTATGAAACGATTGTGAGAGATAAAGGTTCTGGATTCAATTCACAGATTGAACAGTGTTATCGTTTTTCTATAAAATTCTCAGCACCTCAATGTTTGGATTTTGTGCCCTAAACACTTAAACATACCAGCGAACGATGACTGGACATTAATAGACCTCTGACAAACCCTAAGAAAAATACAGGCGTGATGGATATGATGGTTGATGGTGTAAAATTACTAAATTATCATTAATGAAGGTTCACGTAACTTAACCAGTTTTTAACAATCAGTTATCAATCATAAGATAATGTCAACAAAGAATCATTACATAAAAATAAAACATTGAATTTATTGCACAGATAATTAGATAAATGAACAATTAAAAAACCGCAGTGATAACGACGGTCATTACAGCTTATGTAATAATTACATTGTAATTAATTATCGTGCGCGTGGGGCGACTTGATGATAGTGACTCAATGGAATAATCATCTAGCTACACTATTCGGCACTATCCCACAGTTGGGTTCCGGCGAAGTGAAATACAGTTTGTTCGAAATAACTAAGCTTGTCTTAAGTTATCCGCAAGTGGTTTAGCAGTGGTTTTAATAGAAAGAGTCGGTGTAAAGACAATTACTTACTTAAAGACTTAAATAGGCCTGGCAACGCATCTGCAACTCCTTTGGTATTGCAGATGCAGATGCAGATGACTACTTACCATCAGGTGGCTCGCCTGATCATTTGCCAAGTTATGCCATATTTTATTTTTAATGGTGTTTTACATTTGTTATTAAATAACTTCGATAACTTCAATCTTTAAAAAAAACACGACTGCTGAGCCTCCCAAAGCGAGTTAAGTGTTATTGGGTTTTTCTATAACATTACCTGTAGCAGTTCTGAGTTTGGCAATAGGCTCGCCCCTGTCTACATGGGGCTTAAACATACACAAACTGGTGGGTATAGTACACTTCTTCTCACTTAAAATAGTATTCGACGAAGAGTTAGCCGTTCATCGAATACTATTTTAAGTGAGAGTGAATATAATACTTCAATACTTAAGCACCTATTGTATGCTCTACTATCAATAGATAGAATAGATACAATCTGAATAATATAGTAAGCAAATTTGCAATCAGTCAAAAATACAATAACTAATATTAATTTTCAATTCGCTGTTTCGCCTATTTCTAAACGAGGACGAAATGCAAAACAATCGAGTTTTCACAATATATCACTACATAGTATAAAACAAAGTCGCTTTCTCTGTCCCTATGTCCCTTTGTATGCTTAAATCTTTGAAACTACGCAACGGATTTTGATGCGGTTTTTTTTAATAGATAGAGTGATTCAAGAGGAAGGTTTATATGTATAATACATACATATTTTAGTATAGAAAAGTCAATAAACCACGCGGGCGAAGCCGTGGGCGGAAAGCTAGTATTACCATAAATTACAATTAATTAGGTACGGTCCAATACTAACTATTAAAACCAATAAAGTTAATGTCCAATTTCAATAACTTCGGCCTAAATAAATGTCATTGAAATTCATGGAATAAACAATAAGTACAGTATGTATTCGGCACAATGTATCTACTGGTCAACCTATAGATTCTTGTTTAAGCTGATCTCGTAATTTATAGGATTTCTATACAGTAACAGGCCAGGGTAAACTGGATTTGTATAGCTCGACGTGTCTCATTTGTATTTGTACGTACCTAGGTAGTATCACTCGAAATATTTTACGGAACGCGTGCCTCGACACGTGACTGTAACCTGTTTCTGCTTATTCGCATGTTTCAAAGGCGTGATTCTTTGATTATGCATGTAATAAAAAGCGTCAATCTAGTATTATAGTTATATTTACTAGCTGTTGTACGCGACTACGCCTGCTTAAACAATTATTATTTTTTTAGCTCTGCCTAACCCTTCGGGGAATACAGGGGTGATATTATGTATGTAACTGTAAATTACTATTGGAGTCTCGCCCTCGGTGAACTGAATAATATATGTTATTATATTCGAGTAGATATACGGGGTACACAAAACTATATGCATTTCATTTCTACGAGTCCGAAATTACCTTTAGCATTCTCCATCAGTGAGTATGCAAGCATGACACGTGTTTAAAAAAGTAAATAGTAGATTCCTAATCCCCAAAAAAACGTAAATATTAAAGTATATACATATACTAAATATGTACTTATAATCATAATTCATTCATTTATCACGATTCCGCATATCCTTGAATTATTATGTAACAGTCAACAGTGTCGTATTTTTGCGAATTTAAATAAAGTTTCGCCAATAACTGGTTTTACGAATCACTCTCTCACACCGTGCCGGCTCGGCGAATGTATCTATGTTTACAAATAAAATTTTATTTCTATATTATACTCGTGCGCGATAACAAATCGCCTAGTGATAACCCAACCCCAATTTATGGACTGCTGAATTGCAAAGCATTGATAAGATCTTCGTTTTTGTGTTTAATTGGTGCAGATACCATTATTTACTTTAAATAGCTCTGATAAGTTAGGATTTATCTCACTTTAGATTGGTATCATCACGTTTATATTCCCCGTAAGGTAAATAAAAGAATTATATAGACTTATCAATATTAACCGGCTGATTATTCAATTAGTTTTTTTAATTCTTAAAATAACCTTTTCAAGCTTCACAGCCTGAAAAGGTTATTATTCAAAAAATTTAACAAAAAATAATTTCTTGTTAATACAACATATTTTGTACACCGTGTTTTATTTTTGTTACTTATTCAGTATTTCTAGTAGTTACTGACTGCCTCATTAGTTAATGGTCCTAAGCGTGACTTCTACGCTAACCCTACCGGTGTAAACATACTGGCGAAGTGTGGGTGTACATTAGTACACCTCTACCTAACCCTTCGGACAATACAAGCGTGATAGTATGTTAATTAATATTTACTGTAATAGACACAAGTATAAATTATGGATTTATATATACGACTTACGTTAGTAACAAGCGACTAATTAGTGGTCTTAATTAAACTTTAAAAACCAAGTCAAATTATTATGTACCTACATACTAAAATTGTGCTTATTATTTTCTTTTTTGTAATTAAACTGGTAACCTTTTGCACAACATAAACACTATCTGCGGCATTTTAAATTCTTATCATCACGTTTAATAAAAATCCTCACGGAATTACGTAACGGTGTAACAGGCGACCAAACCACGCCGCGACCACGTGCTGTAGTGAGTAACGAATATTGACTTACTTATCTCAATTTATGTGCTATTGTTCGGAGTAACAATGTTTGTATAATTGCTCGTCCTAATAATGAAACAACTTCCCCGAATATCTTTGCCGTAGTGTAACTACAAAGTAATGAACTGTCATGACTGTATTCCCTGAAGGGATGCAGAGGTACTTTTTACACCTGCAGTCCGCCCTTATCTTTTCGTTCGAGTTCCCCTTAGTTCCCATGCAATTCGGGAGCGAGCTGATTGCCAAAACCTCCGAGTTGCTACTGAGAATTTCATAGAAAGCAGCTCGCCTTGCCCACCTCAACTTGGGAATAGAACAAGGGACTTCTAGCGTAGCAATCGCGCTTACCACAACAACACTAACGATAGTAATAAAAATCAATCACGACTCAAATAATTCGGTGTGTTCGTAATGTTAATATTATCTCAATAATGTATGACATTGTTCCGCAAGCAATATTTGTGTATTGCAGAATACACAATGGCGAGCCTAGTGAACAGATGGCATCTGTAAGTGTCATTATTTACGCGTTGGTGTAAATATTTTATGCTTGCTATGTGCGTGGGATTTAGGAAGGTTTCATGTTATTATATCAACAAAATTATTACGGCTGTGAGAGGGTTAGTCCCGTGTCATAGCAGCTCCTTAGCTATTTCGCAATGGGAATCATATTATGATTCAGCAAACACTTCCTTTGTAGCCTAACAGACGTCATTAAAATAGGGTAAAAAGTTGACTGTTGTTGAATTTATTGAAAATAACAAGCTTATTGCAAAATTTAATTAAAAAAAAACGTATAAGTACTGAAAATAATTTTAATCAACTAATGAAGTTCTAAGATATAACGGTTTAAAGATTTTTGGTGTCGATTGAGAGGGGATGCTCTGTACTTTTCCCTCAAAAAAGTGTTAGTATAGAAACTATAAGGCATATAGGATTGTGACGTCACAGGCCGATAAAAAGCGCTCTTTGTCTAGCATAAAATGAAAATGCTTATAACTTCCCTGTTTTTGATTCGGTTATTAATAAATAAATAAACATAATATATAATCATCTAAATTGTAACAGGCCGTTATAGATATTAAAGAAAAAATAATATGTCTTTATTATAGCAACAGAAGTCATATATATTTTTTTAAATTTGGTCGGTCTTTACGTTTTTACACGCAAAAGCATGGAATTAGGAGGACTCTCGTAAAATCTAGTGCATAAGCCGCACTTAGAGTAGCTAGTATTTTGTAACGATGCTTTCATCATAAAACTATGGTCTATGATCTTTGTGCGATGTATGTATGTATATCGGCCTTGAAATCATCACTCTTCGAACTCAAACGCAGTTGTAGTGACGTCATCCGCCTATCAGCATTACACGCTCCAAAAGCTGCGTCCTTTGCAGACATTCTGTAGGTACACACAGTGACATACCTAGCTAGACATATTGCCCGTTGGATCGCCATATGCCGTTGTAATAGAGGTGATTTTTGTAGTGCAAGTTAGTGAGTTGTATGTACGAAGAGTGTGAACGGGAATGGAATTTATACCGAGAAGAAATTAATCTCAATGTGTTCAGAGAATTTATTGATAACGATATTCTTTGTTATAATTTGTACTGTACATAGGTATATTAAATTTATTGAAATCAAAATGAAAGCATTACCGATTTTAATTTGTACATTACCATGTTACTGCACTGCCTCATTAGTCTCGTGGTCCTTAGCACGATTGCTACGCTAGAAGGCGTGAATTCAATTCCCAGAATAGAAAGTATCATGGAATTTCTCAATAGCAGTAGCAGCTCGGAATTTGGATTTGTGCCTGGTTAATGGCAATAGGCTGGCCACCTATTACATAGGACCTAAACATGTACCTATGTGAATGCATCTCATGTCTGTGAATAAATCTCTACCTAACCCTTCAGGGAATACAGGCGTGATGGTATGTTAATGTAGTTAGCTCTATCATTCCATGGTGCATAATTTAAAATAACCCCTCCTAAATCCAAAAAAAATGTACTGATTCTAGATCCAATGAACCTATACATTTATCTCTATTTTCCCAGGTATATGAAAGTTGTTCAACCGAGCCGCCACGCTTCACGAATTCTCCACTTTGTCAACACAGGAAGGGCGTGGGCCAATGTCCAGTGCACGGGTATGTTTAACATTACTTTTTTGCTAGCACAACTATTTTTTCAGCCAGCTATTTTACCAGGCTTTCTAAAAGTTCTTTGTATACATCAACTGTGCGCCAACATAGCGATTGTTTTGATACACTATATAAAAACAATATTTTTATGGCATTTATTAACATCAAATCATTAAGGCATAATGAAATCAATTTAGGTAATAACATCTAAAAAAACTGGTCCTCAGGTACGCAGTAAATTGGTCCTTTGTGGCTGACCTTTTATTGTCTACATATCACATAGAGATTTCCCACGGCTTCGCCTACATGGGATCCCATTCATCCTATATACATACGCAGTATAATAAATAGCCTAAATTAATCGGGAATTATGTAGCTTTTAAATTGGTAAACGAATTATTAAAATCGGTTCAGTAGTTTCAATGTTTATCGATTACAAACAAATCTTACCTCTTTATTATATTACTATAGATACTTTACTCAACTTACGGAAGGATGCCACCCATGCCTACCCATAGTGTATAAACCGTATCAATTATTACATAAGTCCAAAATTCCTATCAGACCACACTTAAGTTCGTGATCAAGATAATAATTTTTCAATTCCAATGATTTGATAAACTGAAGTACTTACCTAAAATTTTTGGTGACATACATAAAATGCATGTCAAACATGCATCGCCTGCTATCGCACGGCGTGAGAACCACTCTAATCGCACGTGTTGCCTATCGATAAATATCTTAAAAGAATTATCACATTCATGATCCTTCAAAGTGTCAATTTGTTGCACTTATCGCCGGATTATTGGTGTTCAAACTACTGAATCGATATCGACAAAGCGAGTTTCCGAAAGATTAGGCTTATCAAACACTAGAACCTTATAGTAGAAACAAAAACAATGAAATAGCGACACTATGTCATGCTAGTTTTCCCACTTTATGCTCTTGCTGCAGTCAGTACTGCATTTTAGATTCCTTGTAACCCCTCCGTGCTTTGTAAAGCTATCGAGTCCGATTGTCATAATTATGAACACCTATGATGACAATAGTTAGTTGTAGTCCGAAGCCCAAAGCCTTAAAGCCAGTCCATTCTCAGGGTATCTGTATATCCAAAATTCTCCGTAAACCTACTTGAACAATCGGAAATACAAACCTGTCTCTGCTACTTTAATATGAATAGAGTGAGATAGCACTATAAATAGTAGTAGTATAAGTAGTGTTAGGTAATACGTTTTTTACTATTAATTGTGGACGAGCAAGAGGTCCACCCTGATGGTAAGTGGCAACCGCCGCCCAAACGCTGGCTGTGTTTTTTAGCATTGTCTAAACAATGCGACGAAAACACAACCAAGCCACTGCCCTCTTAAGTCTCTGAAGGGGACTGAAAGGCCTAATTCCTCATTAGGCCTCCGGCGCTCCGCACTAACCGAACAAAACTCAAGAGCCAACCTTGCCGATCTGACCGACATGCCAACCCGAAGCTAAACTAATTATAAATCAAAAGGTTGCAGTGGAATGAGGTATTGATACTTCTACAGTATCGGAAGTGGGTATGTGACATCATAATCATGACTAAGGAGTGGTAGTTTACCTCCACAGGTGCCTCGCAAGCTACAGATGTTCTATTGTTTTAATATTTTTTGCTAATAAAACCTTATTTCACAGTGATGAGCCCAAAGCTATATGGACTGCGATCCGCGCTCTCCTACAAGATGGTGCTCTCCTCAAAAACTATGATAAAGCTTTCGACGATATTGCCGCGGACACCACGAGAAGGTAAAAAAATAATTTATCATAGAAAATCTGACTGCCTCATTAGTCTAGCGGTCCTAAGCCCGACTCCTACCCTAGACGACTTGGATTTTTTCTTTTATCCTCATTACTTTACTCGGAGTTTGGATGTGTGCCCGGTTAATGGCGATTAGCTCGCCCCTATTGCCATATTTAACATAAAATCATGCCTGCATTCCTCGAAGGGTTTAGCAGGGGTGTACCATGTAAAAGGGGAGCGAGCCTATTGCCATTGACCAGGGACAAATCCAGACTCCCGAGCTGCTACTGAGAATTTCATAGAAAACCCCAATAACACTTTGCGCGACCTGGGGATCGAATCCAGGTCCTGTATCGTAGCAGTCGCACTTAGGACGACTAGACTAATGAGGTATTCTATTGCCACATTAAAAATTTTATATTAAAAAATGTAAACCGCGCTCCTTTCATGATAACCTATGCTAAATATATTTTTACCTAGTCATGCTGAAGATAAAGAATCGACCTAAATTTACCTACAACAAAGGCTTAATTATTTTACTTCCCAAAGCTGTTTTTAAACAAATGATAAAAACAATTAGCACAAAGCAAATAAAAACAAAATATACTTATATGTCATCCGTAACCGTCTAGGACAATGATTGCACGATAAAGAGGTTTTATCCAAAAGTTAGTCACCTCTGTAGCAATGAACTGTGCAAACAAATGCATAACAAAACAGGACATCTGATAAAACAGTATTTACCGGTAAACAAAATTGAGATGATTCATTTTGGATCTGAAGGCATCAGTAAACAGATGGTTTTTGTAATGATGTCAATTTTATTGTCGTTGCATTCAAACGTGTACAACATAAAAAAAAAAACATTTTTAAGTCTTTTATAAAATTGAATTGCAATAACATATTTTATACGATGGATACAAGGTCATCACCAAAGGCCACTTTGCCAATATTTAACCAAAATTAAAAAAAAAATTGTAGGTACCATTTTAATGCCAATTCATTCACTCACTTCCTAATTATTCTCAGTAACGTTTTATCCAATGGTTTTGGTTTTCTATAAAGTTTAAAAATCCATAAGAAAAGTATTGTTAAAATTCGATAAAAGAATTTAACACATAACACCAAGGGGAAAAGCTACTATAAGTCTCTTTTTAACTAATATATAACTCGGCAAACGAGCAGGCGAGCTACCTGATGGTAAGTAGTCATCGCCGCCCATGGACATCTGCAAAGCCAAAGGAGCTGCAGATGCGTTGACGAGCCTATTTAAGAAGGAAGGGGACTGAGGGAGTAACTGGGCCTCCGGCGCTCCAAACTCACCGTACGAAACGCAACAGTATGCATACTGCTACTTCCCAGTCGTGCCGACCCATTCTTGCTGGCATGTAGACATGCCAGCGCAACACTACTACTTCTAAATTAAATATTAATTATATCCCACTTATCATTTCACTTCCGTAAAACCTTTGGATAGAATATTCAGGACATAACATTCAATCTATTGTCTCAGATTGGGAGACCTGCGCCACGCAGAGAACGCTCTCAACGATGAGTTTGAGACTGAGATCTACCGGTGGGCCATTGAAACCATCGGCATGATGATCTTCGGCATCAGACTGGGATGTCTGGATGGCGAAGTGCACATACCTACTCCAGATAACAAGTAAGTCCATCTGCTTCGCGTCGGTGATATATGATCCCGTCACATAAAAGCCCACAGCCCACAGGTCACTCAAATTGTTTACATCTATCGCTTCGAGAAAAGGTCGGTCGTACCCTATTTCCTTCGGCTTGTCTTGACGCCCCATATTAAAACGAATTACATTAAACACTTGTTGAAACACCAGTTCCTTTACACCAGCATCTAGTTTTAAAACAATATCTTTTGTTTGCTATTTTTGTGTGTTTCTTACCCCGCATTTCCACTGACGACAAAACATGTTGCAAACATCCATCCAACTCTAATGAGTGGGATAAGTAGCTGTTTGCAACAGTGTTTGTTTTGGAAGTTTGTTTTGGAAGAATCAAATTCAAATGAATTTATTAGTGTCCCCAAAAATTACTTTTTAGGTTTGGTCATAAAACATTATAGACTGCAATAAGGCTGTCAACGTTTCAGCTACTCGCATTACTAAAGAAGGAAATTCCTTTATCTCTTTAGAAATCCGGAAAAAACCTCTCTGGACGATGAGATCCACGATCTCTGCTCCCTGTCCAAGCGGTCGCTGGACGAGTTAACCCCAGCAGAACGGTTGGTGCGCTGCAGCCGAGACATCGCTGATAACAGCTACCTGGTGCGGAGTGAAGCAACCCTGAACCCTGAGAATCCTACCTTCAACAGCGCTTTGAAGGCCTTCGATAGGCATTTTAGGTGAGTTGAGTTTACTGATTCAGGTATCAAATTGTAGTTGTGGGAGGTAAAACTTTTTGATACCATCATACAGGCAAAAATAGGGTTTTATCCTCGTTTTACTAGTCTGAGATCTATCCCTTCTCACTTTATTGATAGTGATTTTAATAATACCATGGATGACTAGGATGAGTTGAACATTTCCCCTCTTTTTCCCAATAAAAAACAACTACCAAAGAGGTTTTATATTGATAGAGTAGTTTTTAGTAATTATCGAGGCAAATCGTAAAAAATACCGGACATACGTCACTAGACAGATTATAAAATGTATTGACTTGTAAAAAGTATCTTTAAAAAAGATGTTATCATTCATCTTTGCTAACCAGTATTTACTTTATTCGCTTTGCCCAGCTCCTAAGGATCGTAGCGTGATGCCAGATAGCCTATAGCCTTCTTTATAAATGTGGCTATAATATCCAGAAATATTTTTCAAATCTAACTGGTAACTGGTAGTTCCACAGATTGGCGGCCAAACAAACAAACTCTTCAGCTTTATTATATTATTATTTATCCTAGCATTTAGCATTCATAACAAGTTTGGTTTTACACATTCGTTTGCATTATTGGTACGTTATATTTTTTGCCACTCGTCCGGTTCGTGGCCGCAAACAGCACGTGACTTGATAGTGGGATTAACATACATGTGTTACATTTGCATGCGATTTGAGCGCATGTCACGTGTCACCGAATCTTGTATATATTATGACGTCATCCAAGGATCAATCAGAAGCATAATTTTGTTTATATACTAAAAGGAAGGTTACTTGTTACGGTGTCACTCGCGCTCCAATAGAACTATTTACTATTTATTTTTATGAGAAAATTGCTTATTATATAAATAGCTCTGAGTGTAAAAATTTAAACCTGTTTGTTTTAAAGCCTGAAAATGTAGACGCAATTACTGTCGCACTTATTATATTATACAGAAATATGGATTATACATACCATCACGCCTGTATTCCCCGAAGGGTTAGGCAGAGGTGTACTTAATGTACACCCACAGTTCGCCGGTATGTTTGGGTCCCATGTAATAGGGGGCGAGCCTATTGCCATTCACCGGGCACAAATCCAGACTCCGAGCTGCTACTGAGAATTTCATAGAAAAACTCAATAACACTTTGCTCGACCTGGGGATCGAACCCAAGACCTCTAGCGTAGCAGTCGCGATTGGGACCACTAGACCAACGAGGCAGTCAAATATGGATTATTATTATTATTATTCTAGCCCACTTAGTTCCACTGCTGGGCAAAGGCCTCTCTTCGTTACTCTCTTCTAGTTTTCCAAGCCAAGTAAAGAGGACATTATATCAAGATTAACTTAATAACAGCGACCACCATTCCCGCGATTATAATTAAAATTTCATTGACCAAATCCGAATAAGCTCCCGTTAAATTATTCTGCAGTTTATCACTATCACTACGTATTATAAAACAAACTCCTCCGCCGCGTATGTCTGTCTGTCTGTTCGTGATAAACTCAAAAACAACTGCACCTATTTTCATGCTATATTCACTAATGAATAGCGAAGTTCTCGAGGAAGGTTTATATGTATAATGCATACCGAGTAACCACGCGGGCGAAACCGTGGACGGAAAGCTAGTCGTATATAAATTCAGTTCCGTTTTTTTATTTATTCGGAGATTAGCAACTATTCTTACGTGGAAATGCGGCCTGAGCCATATATTATAATTATTTCATCGACTCTAGTTCTTATTCCATTGGTGAATGTACGACTATGTACCTTTTTACCCGTGGGTAAGTTCAAAACTTCCTCTTTGCACTGTGAGAAGCAACACGTGTTGTAAGAGTCAACAAAACCCAGCACGCTTGATAGTAGGATCCAATGATCCGCCTGACCAATAAGGTCCTCGCCAAACAGTTTTAGTTCGCAAAATCCCAGATATGGAACTGTGTTCCGTTGTATTTGTGATCTCTCTTTACATAGGTTTACTATCCGTCCGGGTTTCCCCAGATTTGCCCTAGTTTTAAGGGCGTCCGGGGAGTGTCCGCGCCTAAAAGTTTTTAAGTCACCGCACGCTGCCAAATTATTTTTTTTTACATAACATAACATAACATAACATACCATCACGCCTGTATTCCCTGAAGGGTTAGGCAGAGGTGTACTTAATGTACACCCACAGTTTGCCGGTATGTTTAGGTCCCATGTAATAGGGGGCGAGCCTATTGCCATTCACCGGGCACAAATCCAGACTCCAAGCTGCTACTGAGAATTTCATAGAAAAACCAATAACACTTTGCTCGACTTGGGGATCGAACCCAAGACCTCTAGCGTAGCAGTCGCAATTGGGACCACTAGACTAACGAGGCAGTCTTTTTTTTTTACTGTTTAACTTCAAATAGATTACAGTTGACATGTTCGGGTTCGATCTCCAAATTATGGTGTTTCACGCTTCTTGTCTGATTTTAAAGATGACAACCCTATCTTTACATAACCCTGATTAAGTAGCTACCTTCAAAATGAAACGTATTACTTACTTACTTTCGAATGAATTGCGAAGACCACTTCCCATTGCAAAATGATTTTTAGCACAAAATTCCGGTTTCAAGCTCATTGACATACAAAATACGTACATATAAAATAACTTTTCGTATTTATTAAATACACCGTTATGATTCACCTAACAAGAATCTCAGATAATAAATAAAAAGTAAAGATGGAACTTTGCGAACAAAGAAGTGAGGCCGGCTAAAACTACGCCATGCCGTGTACAACACACAATTGCACGCACACACGTACCTATACCGAAACTACCCCTTATCTTGTCTATTGAGCTATCGAGCTATCGAAAGCTCGACTGACAAGATAAGGCGTAGTTAACTAATACATGTGTGCGTGTAATTGTTTGTTGTTGTGTGTAGTTTTAGCCGGCCTCATTTCTTTGTTCGCAAAGTTCCATCTTTACTTTTTATTTGATCTGAGACAAGAATCAGATCATTTTGAAAGCGGCCCATTCATCGAATTTTTGACTTGGTAATGAAGACTGTTGAAAAATTATTTAGGTTTTTTTTTTTTTTTTTCTTGACTGGTTTTGGACCCATCTTTTGGGATAGTGGATCCCAAAAGATCCCAGGCCCGGTTGATAAACTGTCTGGTATATGCTTTCGACGCAACAGTGAGGGAAAGAACTTTGTTTTATATTTTTTTCAGATAGGAGTGTAAATAGAGGATTCAGCCAAAATTTTCAATTTACTAGCTACGGTAGATTTTACCGTATATTTTGGTTCTAAGTTGTATGGTCATTGATCCGTCATAAATCCAAATTGTCACAAAACGAAACTATTGTCACAAATCCAAACTGTTACATAGGTATTTAGTAAGATCGGAATCTTGAATAATAATATTCACTCGCAGTTCACAAGACGAAAGTAAATTATAGGTCGAGGTCAGTTATTATTAAGAATTGATAATAATTAAATTTATTGCACTTGATGTTATTTTGCAGATATACTTTAATGAAAGATAGTCACAATAACTTATAATACTACAGTCACTCTATCACACAAATTCCTTTCAGTTATTGATAAAAAGTTCAAATTTCAATAATGCAACGGCCTTCATGAGGCAAAACGTTTAAAACCTACAGGGAATGCCTCGCTCCACGTAAACTTTTGAGACACGACTAACATAAATAAAATAAAAACTAATCTAGAATTTACTAAAATACCTACTTACCGTCTTATTCATTAATATTTTGTTTTGTCTTCTTTTCCCCGACACAAAATGTCAGTGTCCTTTTAGATGTTCTATATTTTTATGAATAAGGCAAATATTTAAGTGATTTCTAGATTGTGTTTGTTTTTCTATACAATGTATGTTTGTGTAATTAGATATTGTATGGACCATTAGACATTCTACCAGACTTGACACTTCCCGCAGCGATAATAATAGTAACTGGGGAGTTAAATGAATAAAAAACCGGCCAAGTGCGAGTCGGACTCGCGCACGGAGGGTTCCGTACCATTACGATTTATGACGTATTAAACAAAAAACTATTTACTAGATCTCGTCCAAACCAATTTTAAGTGGAAGTTTACATGGTAATGTACATCATATTTTTTTTTTAGTTTTATCGTTCTCTTATTTTAGAAGTTACAGGGGGGGACACACACATTTTACCACTTTGGAAGTGTCTCTCGCGCAAAATATTCAGTTTATGACGTATTAAATAAAAACTATTTACTAGATGTCGTTCAAACCAATTTTCGGTGGAAGTTTACATGGTAATGTACATCATATATTTTTTTTAGTTTTATCGTTCTCTTATTTTAGAAGTTACAGGGGGACACACACATTTTACCACTTTGGAAGTGTTTCTCGCGCAAACTACTTATTCAGTTTAGAAAAAAATGATATTAGAAACCTCAAGACCTATCCATAGATACCTCACACGTATGGGTATGATGAAAAAAAAATATTTTGCGTTTCAGTTCCAAGTATGGGGAACCCCCAAAATTTATAGTTTTTTTCTATTTTTGTGTGAAAATCTTAATGCGGTTCATATAATACATCTACTTACCAAGTTTCAACAGCATAGTTCTTATAGTTTCGAAAAAAAGGGCTGTGACACGATCGGACAGACAGACAGACAGACAGACATGACGAATCTATAAGGGTTCTGTTTTTGCCATTTGGCTACGGAACCCTAAAAACGATCTCATTAGTCTAGTGGTCCTAAGTGCGACTGCTACGTCAGAGGTCTTGGGTTCGTCTCCCAGGTCGAGTAAAGTGTCATTGGGTTTTTCTATGAAATTCTCAGTAGCTGTTCGTAGTTTGGACATGTGCCCGGTAAATGGCGAGCTGTGAACCCTTCGGGGAATACAGGCGTAATGATATGAGTTGGTCCCTTTGATGAATCACAGACTCTCATTGAACAAAAATCCTTTACAGTGAAAGATCAGCTTATACTGGCATGTCTATCTGTGTCATATTGTGATTTATCAAAACTGGTTATTTTAACCCCCTGCTCAGTCTTACATATCAAGTCTTACATACTTGTATTGTTCCTTACAGCCTAACAGAACATTTCCTGATACAAGCGCTGCACTCCTTGAGCTCAAGCGAGCTGAGACCTGAGCAGGTGTTACTGGACAAGCTGAGGCCACTACAGAGGCGGATCCTGCCTCTCGCTGCAGACATTCTCTTAGCGGGCGTTCATCCTGTAAGTATTTGTTTCTGTCATGCATGTATACACGTCTTTCTCCCATAGGGGTTAGCAGAAAGTACAGAACGCCACTTATTTTATTTTTTTTATTTTTTTTAAAAAGTATTCTTGTTAACCCCTCGTGCTAAGCTAAATGCTTGTGTTACGAGTGGGTTCACGTCGGTAGTGCAATGGGTGGGGTTCGAACCGGCAACCACATGATCGCAAGTCCGACGCCCTAGCCATTAGGCTACCGCCGCTTGCCCTTGCCTTATTAGTTCTTGCATAGGTACTTCTTTTGATTTTTTTAAATTCATTCATATATATAGTATATATTCATACTTGTCATACCCATGCACCGGTTGTGAGTAATCCACACCAGACCTTTACGAAGGACCCTGCCAATAAAATCGGTGTGAGCCTCCCGACCTCTCCAAATCTGTCGGAGGGAGCGAAACTATCCGAGCGAGCTGCTACTAAAAATTGCCTGATCGAACATAGGATGGTCGACCTAGAAATCGTATCAAGGACACCACAAATGTTCAGCAGCCGCGATCACTAAATTGATGACGCCAGTCTTGCCAGATGCCCGGAAAATACGGGAAATGTCCCGGAATTTTGGGTCTCGCCGGTAACCAGTAATTAGGTCTTACTTTATCGGATTTTTAATACTACTAGTTTTTTTTACGAAGTTTTGTTGCATCAACAAGGCATATAACATCTATACTTATATTATAAAGCTGAAGAGCTTGTTTGTTTACTTGTATCTAATAAAAGTACCTACCTATGTATTTCAAAATAAGTTTATTTTTTCTTATTTTTTTTTAAATACAACAAGGTACAAATATCTTATAATTATCTTTATAATTAGATACCGAGTTAGTTTCATGCATACTTTTTTTAATATGGCCACTAAACCCCAGAATTGTCCCACGAATGATAAGTCTTCTATCTGGCAACCCTACATGTACCTCGATGACCAAAAAGTTTATCATCATTTGAATAACGAGGAATCTTTTCAACAGCTCGCCCAAACCGCGTTGAACATGTTCTTCCAACTATCTCTCCACGCGGCTCGTCAGCAGCGAGCTCATGACGAGGTCCACTGGTCCATCGCGGCGCGTGAGGCCGGGGCCGACACCACGGACTTGCCCTACGTCGCGGCCTGTGCTAGGGAGGCCATGAGGCTCCACCCGGCCACTGGAGGAGTTGTGAGGAGGAGCAAGGAGGATATTATAGTGGGGGGCTATGAAGTACCTGCTGGGGTACGTTGGAGAGATATTTTTTTGTTTAGAAAGGTTACTAGCAATGTGGATCGCACATTACTAATATTCGTGTTAACCCCTCGTACTAAGCTTAATGCTTGTGTTACGAGTGTCGGTAGTGCAATGGGTGGGTTTCGAAGCGGCAACCACATGATCGCAAGTCCGACGCCCTAGCCATTAGGCAACCGCCCTTAAATTATCCTTAATTATCAATGTCCGTGAAGATCAACATACGATGTCACATCAAGCTAAACAAATCCATTTTGTATGTAATACATACATACTAACTGTATTTGTATAAAAGTCCGTTATGTAATGAGATGTTTTAAGCAGTCATGATAATTTTAATTTGGACCAGATCAAATCTGTCGGGTCATATACCTAAATATAATTTTCGCACTCATCTGTACTGTCAACGGTAGTGTCTGAAAGCCCGGAAATATATGAAGATATTATTTTTCTTCTTCGTGTAGTACTTACCTATTTTTTTTAAATATCTATAAATATGGCCAAAGACATTTATGGTAATTGATTTGCTTCTGTTGTATGTAATTTACTACTTGTTATCCATATATTAGTCGCATACGTCAGCTTGACAGGGCGTATTCGTAACTGGAGTACGAGACAAGTGATATGAGAATATTCACACAAAAAAAAAAATCTCCTTGGAGTTTATCGTCACTAGCAATTTTCCATCATTATTTCTAAATGTATATGAATTAAAAACTTGTTAGTTCACTACACTTAGACCAAAGTGCACTAAGTTCAGACATTTCTAATTTAAGAAAATTTCGAAAAAGATTCTCATTCATCTCATTACAAAACAACATTATTATTGCGAGTTGCTCAGTCCCTATTTCATTTTTATACATAACGATGCAATCTCAGTAACAGTACCTTACACTGCGGAGCGACCGTCGCTCAAACAATCTTCGTTTAAATTACGGTTCTCCTCATGTTTCGCATTACTATAAAGACTATACGAATTATATTTTGTTTCAGAGCTCGCTACTTGATACGGTTTTATTTTTAATTGAATGATCTCTGTTTGAATTTGGAATTGTATTGCGAATGCAATTTGAGCAAGCAACACTTATTATAATCAACCTCTTTTTTTGCTCTTCTTTTAGTTCAAAATGGTGACGCGGTACTTTTCAAAAACATGCATACAGTGCGTTTGCTAAAAAAAAATTCTAACAATAAAAACAAAAACATTACAGTTATTCCTATTTTTTTCACAAGACCGTTCAATATCGTTGTTTATCTAGTACATAATTAAAGCGTTCTAAGTATTGCGCACTTAAGAACTTGAAAATTCAAATACCTTTTCAACATATACAAAAATGCGCACAAACTAGCTTCCAATCTGACGTGAAAATTCTCTTACAGGTGGACATAGTACTAGCTCACGGCGTCAGCAGCAAATCAGAGAAACAGTGGGGCCGAGCTGATGCCTTCGTCCCCGAGAGATGGTGCAGCGAAGGATGGGAGCCGCTCCGAGCTTCCAGAGCCCATCCTCTGGCCTCCATGCCTTTCGGCGAAGCCTGCCCAGGCACAGGAGTAGTGGGCAAAATGCTCACGTCCCTAACAACCAGGGTTTTGGACAAATACAGGCTGGAGTGGCATGGGCCTATGCCCAGAGTGACCACAGTAGGAGTCAATAGGCTACATCTGCCCTATTACTTTGTCCTGCAAAATGCTGCTTGAATGTGATATTTTATTTTAAGTTAGCTTGTAAGTGACATCCTTGAGACATTGGCATGTGATTAAAACCGGTGAAAATGTAAAGAGAGACACTCGTACCTTAGTATCCTAAAGGACGCAGATTCAATTTCTATCCCCACCCGATTTTTTTTCAAACGGAAATCTTTTACTTTATAATAACTTTTTTTATCTTAAATTGATCGATTTAAAAAAAATTGTCTATGTCTCAGCGATGTCACGACTAAAACAAATTAAAACAAGCAATAAAAGAGTGATTAGCTCCCTAGTACGCAAGTATCACGACAAAACTTTTTAAAACAGGATTAATGATTTTGTTCTTATATTTTTAATATTTTGACATTTAAAAAAGTATATTTTTGGAAAAAGAAAATCCTGCCACAGGTAGCTTTCTTTTTATAACATTAAATTGTAATTTTTTAAGTGTTTTTATATTCTTTTTGCTTGTTTTCTATTATAATAAGATATGAAATAATACTATAATTATGTTTGAAGTATATTCCATTGTTAAAAATAAATAATTGTTACATCAAAATGTTCCTGTATTAGGATTTAATTAAGTAAATATAACATCTGCGATCAAGTATGAAAAAAACAAAAGCGAAAGATATTTTGAATGTAATTCCGCCTAAGAAAAAATTCTTGATTTATAAATTATTATCATTAAAATATTATTATTTTGATGATTATTTTAATAAATATAATTTAACAAAGTTTTTTACGTTTTTATTTATTTTGTTGGCCCAAGATTTCGGCGCTTCTACAGCGTCGTCAGAAACAGTAAAGGTCGCTTTGAGTGCAGTAACCTAACCAGAAGTTGAGTTACGATTGAGAGAGGGATGCTCTACTCATTGAATATCGCAATTCTTTTTCACACAACCTAAAAATGATCGCGATAACGCATGATGCATGGTACGGCCTCAGTGGTCCCTACCGAATCAATCAAATACTTACTATTTGAAAAAACATGAACTTATAGCGCCTCTAGTGATCACCTGCGGAACTAGATTTACCATACGAAATATTTGACAGGTACTGTCAGCATCGATATAATAACTAAACTTACAAAATTTTCTTAAGAGGAGTGTCCCTCGCGAACGCAACAATGTTGCACAGTTGTCGCTGTCTCTATCCCTCGCGATGCGAACGCGTGCCCGAGAGGAGAAACAACAACATTTTCACGCGTATTTCGTATGTTCCGAATTTTGGAGATTACTCCTATAATATTGCTAATATGTAAAAAAAAAAATCTTGTAAAAAAATATTCACTATATTATCTGGGTTTCCTTCGAATCAGAACTTTTCTGTATTGATATATTGTCGAGAAATACTAGCATAAAGTTGGGCCGTTTTTCAACGAAAATTGCCAATCTTTGAGTTCGTGTAACTTTTAAACCGTATATTGAAATGAAATTTTATATTACAGGAACACGTATATTAATGATAAGATTGTTACTGCAAAATTTCAATGACTTTCATTGTTTAAAATTCAAGCAAGGGCCAAACTGCGTTTGTATGGGGCGCGAAGCGGATACTATCCTCTTAATGATCTGGACATCTAAGAAAATTTAAGTTTATCTCAATGCCATAAGATATCTTTTACCGTACACGACACATGGTAATTCAAAAGCTAAGTATTAAAAATTCAAAGCTATCGTATGAAAAGATGCCATGCATCATTAGCCCCTATCTCGAAGCGCCTGGTGGAAATTAGCGGTGACGTTAATTCCTGGAGGCAACTTGTCACAGTATGAGTTACGAGCGCAGTAAGTGAAAACGTATTAGATATCTAATGTGAGGGTAAATAAGGTTTATATACTGAGCGGCTATTTGTCTGTACGTGTCCGTGAAATAATGCGAAAAAATCCGTTATTAGGCTAGAAGTAAAGAATTTAGTTTTAGTCATTAAGAAAACTTCCGCAGAAACCAATGAATATTTAGAACAGATAAAAATTGCACCCAAAAACACGAGCGTACTTTTCAAAACATGAAATCAATTGGTAAAGAACTTTCGCACAAATTAAGATGTCATTTTCAACCGACTTCAAAAAGGAGGAGGTTCCCAATTCGTCTGTATGTTTTTTTTTTTTTTTTTTTTTTTTGTATGTTTGTTACTCGATATCTCCGCCAATTGTGGACCGATTTTTATTATTGTTTCTTTGTTTGGTAGGTCATACTTCAGAGGTGGTCCCGTTCAAATTTTATCGAAATCGGTTAGGCAGTTTTGAAAATATCAACAAAAATCTAAAAATTGTTTACATCGATGATATTATCGTTTACTCTGAAACATCGCTGTCTTATTGGAGCAGTGCGTTTAGTTGGCTAACAAGTACTTCTAAACAAAACTTTCCACTAAAAATTATAAAATAAAATTACTTTTAACAAAAAAGTTAAACCGCCTTCAAAAAATAATAAAATAATTTTGTCTAAAACAGTTTGGGAAGTCGGTGGCAAAAACAGAAGACCCACTCAAATAGAAGTCACCGACTTCCCAAACTGTTTTAGACAAAATTATTTTATTATTTTTTGAAGGCGGTTTAACTTTTTTGTTAAAAGTAATTTTTATGTATACATTCTTAACCGATCCGATTAGGAAATATTAATTAATTTTGATTTATCCAATTCCGTTTTTTAGCCTTGTTGCAGGACACGTTTAGAGTTTTCATACCTCAATGGCTTTAACAAATAAGAATATACTTAAATATGTAAGGGCGAGAATTGCGATCCTTTAGAGTCTAGACTGTTTGGAACAAGGAGATTTTCTTGACAACGCGGCACTTTTGAGATGTCTGTCTCCGTGACTAATTGTACCTTATTCTATTCTATGATTATTTTTTTAAAAGTAACTTTCATCCCACTTACTAGGTAATCACTACTAACGTGCTATACGATGTATTAGGTGCCGATTTTATAATGTCTTAAAAAATAAATCATCCAAGCATCGCCAGGACGCAACAAATTGCACGCTCACGCACATTACAAACTCGACCGGGACCTTAATGTCTCCTTTCTTTGAGGATAAAAGGATCATACGACAATGGGCGGATAGGGGATCAGAAATCTCGTGTTACAGCCTCGCAGACGTCATTAATCACAAAAACTGCGCTTTAATGGATGACAAGCGGGTTCTAACTGGTGTAGACGCGCCAACTAAATTGGATGAGGTGGTTGAATCACGTTTTCGCGTTAGAGGATTAAATAATCTTCCATGTTTAGGTGACGCACGTGTTGAAGGTGCATTTTTTTAAGATTCCTACAAACTTCTATACACTATATGCTTATACAATGTCCAGAAATTTAGGGGTAGGGTATCTTAAAAATTATACCCTACTTAGCTAAGTATAGCTTTTATATAGATATAGATTTTACGTTGGTACTCTGTTTTTGGCGTAACATCGTCGTCGAGAGTTTAAAAAAAAATTCAATACGAGGTTTCCATTTCGAGTGCCAAACGAAACAGTAGACACAAAAAAGAAATAGTAAGTACTTACTCGTAATCTCTCTCTTGAAAGAATATATTTAAATTAACACCAACGCCCATAAGACTGACACCCATCAAACCGACGACCATAGGACGAACGCCTATAAGCCCGACGCCCATAAGAACGACGCTCATAAGAACGACGCTCATAAGACCGATTCCCATAAGACCAACGCCCATTTTCCATAGGACGAACGCTTATATGACCGACGCCCATAAGAACGACGCTCATAAGACCGATTCCCATAAGACCAACGCCCATTTTCCATAGGACGAACGCTTATAAGACCGACGCCCATAAGAACGACGCTCATAAGACCGATTCCCATAAGACCAACGCCCATTTTCCATAGGACGAACGCTTATAAGACCGACGCCCATAAGAACGACGCTCATAAGACCGATTCCCATAAGACCAACGCACATTTTCCATAGGACGAACGCTTATAAGACCGACGCCCATAAGAACGACGCTCATAAGACCGATTCCCATAAGACCAACGCCCATTTTCCATAGGACGAACGCCTATAAGCCCGACGCCCATAAGAACGACGCTCATAAGACCGATTCCCATAAGACCAACGCCCATTTTCCATAGGACGAACGCTTATAAGACCGACGCCCATAAGAACGACGCTCATAAGACCGATTCCCATAAGACCAACGCCCATTTTCCATAGGACGAACGCCTATAAGACCGACGCCCATAAGAACGACGCTCATAAGACCGATTCCCATAAGACCAACGCCCATTTTCCATAGGACGAATGCTTATAAGCCCGACGCCCATAAGAACGACGCTCATAAGACCGATTCCCATAAGACCAACGCCCATTTTCAACCGACTTCAAAAAGGAGGAGGTTCTCAATTCGTCTGTATGTTTTTTTTTTTTTTTTGTATGTTTGTTACGCGATATCTCCGCCAGTTGTGGACCGATTTTAATGATTGTTTTTTTGTTTGGTAGGTCATACTTCAGAGGTGGTCCTGTTCAAATTTTATCGAAATCGGTTA